>SJYX01003838.1:0-15751 GCA_006410675.1 Oreotragus oreotragus
TCTCCAGGGGATCTTCCCAACCCAGGGATAGAACCCAGGTCTCCTGCATTGCAGGTGGATTCTTTACCATCTGAGCTACATGTATGCCAGAATCAGAAACCAATGAGCAGAAGTGTTACCTAGGGAAAACAGCTTTTTATCCAGATGAGTCCTCAGAGGGCAAAATTACCTTGGTGACACTGTCATCCTTTCAGCAATATTTATTAAGTATCTACCACATGCCTGCCAGTGGGCTGGACACTGGAGATCCACATGTATTTACAGGGTGTTTGGGGTTGTTCTTGTCTTTGCTTTTCTGGAAATCAATATTTCTAGTCCTTAAGATCTCTCAGTAGGATCTACCAAGTCAGCATTTAGTCATGACAAGGATGGTTCATGAACATAATGTGTGTTAGTGGCTCAGACATGTCCAACTCTTTGCAACCCCATGGATTATAGCCAGCCAGGCTCCTCTCCCCATAGAATTCTCCAGGCAGGAATACTGGAGTGCATTGTCATTCTCTTCTCCAGGGCATGAAAACAGTAATGACAAGCAAAAAGAACTGGAAGTATTAAAAGAGTGCAATCTAGATGTCATCGAGGTATGGCCCATGAGCCAGCCTGCCACCTGTTTTTATATGACTAGCAAGCTAAATGTTTTAGCCTTCTGAGAACAGTTGTTAGATTTTGCCTCTTGGCTGGCCAAACCAAAAATACAGCAGGTTGGCCGGGCATCCATGAGCCTTGAGGGGTTGGTGGGGGCGAGCTTCAGCCCTTGCTGGCTGCCATGAGTGTCAGGTGGGCAACTGTCTCCTAGATGCAGGATAGAGCATTGCAGATTTCCTTATTTTTGACTACTATGTGAAAGGATGATTAGAAACAGAGAAAGACAAAGTAAAAAATGTGTTTTGTCAACAGGTCAGCTCTCTACAGATGTTACAGCTTCTGAGATGGGGCTCAAGTCCATAAATTCCAAGTGCCTTTTAGATCCTGATTAAATCATGGAGTTGGGAAATAATATCAGGAAGTTCTATCCGCATGTTACTATATTTGAAAGAAGCTATTCTTTCAGGAGATTTTTTTATGATTTGGAATCTCCATCCTGCTTGTCTCACAGATTTAAAATGATGGTAATTTAAAGCAAGTTGGATTCACTCATCTCCACAATTTTATGAAATGAGTTTAAATTTGTGAGTAGATAGTTCATAGGTTAGGAAGGAAGAGGATTGAAAGCCAATCTTAAATAAGAATAAAACAGAAAATTGGTAACAATTACAAGATAGCAGAACTGCTTATGAGGTGGCCCAGCAGTAAAGAATCCACCAGCAATGCAGGAGAGGCAGGTTCAATCTCTGGGTCAGGAAGATCCCATGGAGGAAGAAATGGCAACCCACTTTAGTATGCTTGCCTAGAAAGTCCCATGGACTGGATCTGGCAGGCTACAGTTCATGGGGTCTCAGAGTCAGATGTGATTGAGCAACTAAGCACACACACACACACACACACACTTTTAGGAAAAGTTTTAAACCTAACTCCAATTTAAGCAAGGCCTGACGGAACATCCCTGTTCCATATTTCCTGGTTTTAGTCTTTTGAGCTTGAAGAAGTTCAGTATTGCCAACAAATTTTGGGTTTGGTGCTTTCTTTCACCTGTGCACTAGGAACTTCTGTTCCCTTCTCATAATATTCACTGTCAAATAATTCTGTTTGGCAATCTAGTCTTAATGACATTTTCAGGCCATTTCTCTCTAATTCTTTGACCCCATAAATATCCCACTTTCCAGAGGGCATCTGTAGATATTGCCTCTCATGGATTATGTGTACTATAGTTTAACACTTCAGGACTGACAAACATTTTGTGTAAAGAGCTAGATAAGTAAATATTTTTGGCTTTGTAGACTTGATGGTCTCTGTCAAAATCATGTAACTCAGCCACTATTATATGAAAGCAGAGATAAAATTTTGGAAATGAATGGGATAGGGATATTCCAATAAAACTATATTTATAGGAACTTCCCTGGTAGTCCAGTAGTTAGGAATGTGCTTTGCAATGCAGGGATTGTGGTTTCAATCCCTGATGAGAGAACTAAGATCCCACATGCCCCAGGGCAACTAAGTCTGCCTGATGCAGCTAAATAAATAAATGTACTTGTAAAAACTGAGGCTATTTGGATTTGGCCTCTGAGTCACATTCCAACTCATCTTAAAAATATCTATGCAGAAGTTTCATTTTCTATTATATCCACTTTACAAGTAAGGAAAATAGCACTAACAACAAAATAAACTTTATATTTGAATAAACTAATGAAGCAGCTAATAATAGCATTGGGGAGAAAAATAAACCATCAAATTGTCAGTCATAAGTTGACCCTGAAACTGAATTTTAATTTTTAATTTTTCCAGGGACTACAATGCCTTAAATTTGATCCCCAAATGCTGGTGACTAATGAATCACAGTTTGCAAGCAAGCAACTCCTCATAACTGTATTTCCTATAGGACCCTTAATGTATCATCTTGAAAAGACAGCTTTGGCTGTGTTTGAAACAGCTCATGTTTTCTTCCATGAGACTGTTAGCTTACTCTCTTTGGGTATTCCTCCACCTTGCATATCCAAAGATGTTCCGTTCTACCTGGAAACCAAAGCTGGTCTGAATGCCCCTGAATGTTGTTCCTTAGGGGTATCAATTCTAAATGTTTAAACAAATGGATCACAAAACTGAAATGAGGTCAATAAAATCCTCCGAGGCACACTTCCTTCTGATGGATGAGCTGAAATGAAAACCATTTCAGAACCTACTTTCAGCAGAATAATGAATTCTGTGTTTCCAATCATTAAAGTTGAAATTATAATAGATAGCATTCTGCCCTCACCGTTCATGAGATTTAACTCTTCAAAGGTCATCACAGATACACCCTATTAAATAATGCAGGCCAGACAAAGCTGACTTAATGAAACTGAAATGTCACTTTGGCTTTGGATAGATTTTCCCACTTGAAGACCTTTTAGGCTTGCAAGTCAGAACTGCCTTGTATTCGCACGTCTGAAAGAGGTTGACTTTCCCAGGATTCGTTTGAAAAATGCAGATTGATGAGAAAGGGTTGTGTTGGGTCAGTATCAAATAGCCTTCTCTCGGGGGCTTGAATTATTCATGAGCATCCATGTGTTTTGTGTTTCTTGCTTAACACCGTGGATGTTGGGAACAGAAGGAAAATGTAGTCAAGTGCAAACACAGATTCCTTCTTGAACAGGGTGAGCAGTCAGAGGATGCTGGGGGTGGGTCTGATTTTACAGGAATTCAAATCAATAAACCTTGAAACTAAAGAATTGGCTGACAACTGAGGATACCCAGGTATTATGTTATCTACAGTTCATTTGTGACAAGCTGTAAACGTTTTAAACAAAGGTAAGAAGCCATAAAGTCAACTCTCTTCTGATTGTGAATGTAGCTGTCTTTGGCTGCTTCCTTTGAGGTGGAGTGGCCCCTGTTAGATGGGTAAGTGTGTAATTGGCATACGGAAATAAGACTCAAGAAAAGAATAAAGCCAATATTTTATAATGACTATAAATTCTTTAAAAGTGTGGATCACTATGTTATACAGCTGAAACATATAATATTGTAAATCAACTATTTGTTGTTTTTCAGTCACTAAGTTGTGTCCAACTCTTTGTGACCCCATGGACTGCAGCATGCCAGGCTTCCCTGTCCTTCACCGTCTCCCAGGATTTGCTCAAATTCATGTCCATTGACTCAGTGATGCTATCTAACCATCTTATCCTCTGCCGCCCTCTTCTTCTCTAGCCTTTCATCTTTCCCTGCATCAGGGTCTTTCCCAATGAATCGGCTCTTCATATCAGGTGGCCAAAGTATTGTAGCTATACCTCAGTTTAAAAAAGAAACAAAAGAAACGAAAAAGGAAAAAGAAAGAGACTCAAGAACGCTAGCTTCCACTCTGGGCTCTTCCACTCTTTCCACTTAGTGCTCTGACTCCTGAGTATGTCACCTACCATTTCTGAGCTGCAGAATGCATTTCTATCAGATAAAGCACTTTAGCCTTCTTCGGTGGTTTTCAAATTCTGGTAGGATGAAGAACACGGTTTTGGACAGAACACGCCCTACAAGTCATATGCACAGACCCGGGGCTGAAGTTGGGGTGAGAGGTAGAGGGGAGGAGTCACTGAACCTCTCTTTTTCTTAACTTGATTGAGTTGGTCTGACCTCACGCTCCCAGGTACAAAACCCAGGAAGTCCGGAAAAAGAAATAGCTATCCCCTCTTCCGTTTTCCCTGCTGGCCCTCTTTACTGCCCTTCATTCCTCCTCCCACATTTCACCAGTTTTAGGTCTTGAACAGTTCCTCAGCTGAAATACTGGGAGTGCTCTTGTCTTCAAAGGAGACCTAGAATGAGCCACACTGAAAATCATTATTTTCAGGACCTGTTTCCTGATTTCAGAGAGCCAGCCTCTGTATGGACGACTAGTTTTGAGAGCGTTTAGAGGAGGAGGGAATGAACAATGGTAAAAAAATCAGAAGAAAAGATTGTCGGATTAATGCTATAATACTAGAGCTGAAGGATTACAGCTAAAATAATGTCTTAATCTGGAAGAAAAAATGGTCACATCAGGTGATGTGAGATGCCAACATCTGTGAGCCGGAAGCAAAGTTTCTCTGCCCATATTCCTCTTACCAAATAATGTCTCTAAAGGAACAGATGGAGCCCCTGTGGCTAGTGATCACCTTATTATTCTATAGATGTGCATTCTAGCGTCAACAAGAAGTTGTCTTTTGTCAGCTGGGCCTTGATTTGGTTCACAGCCATGGACAATAGGACAGTTATATTATTTTTTTCTGACAGAAAATATGCCACATTTTACCAGAATGCATACTTCATCTAGAGAAGCAGTCCAAGAAAAATATCCAAGGAAAACGCTCCTTTGGCCTCAAAAATTTGTGGCCTTCATGCTAAATGCAACAGAAAAGATGACCTTAAAGCCAAAAAAAGAAATGTCCAAAGTTCAATATTTTTTTCCTTGCTGTTAATTAAAGCTATGAGGACAGTGACCTTAAAAGTATAACATTCCTTGAGGCAGAGAAAAGAATAATGACTGGCCCTTAAGACTGCCACTGAACGGACAAAATATGCATTGATTATGCATGCAATTACCCAATTTTGTTATTTTACAAAATTGAATTCTTTCCTGCTGAAGTCCAATGCTGAGTAATTAAACACAGACTGTACTTCACTTTGTCACAGAGTAAATAGCAGAGGTTATGGAAAGTGTTGTGGTTCCACAGTCATTAATATTCCACTGGTGTTGGATGAGACTAGCAAGAGAAGAATACGGCAGGTTAGGATTATATGAATCTATTCAAACCCCACATAATGAATGTGGAGAAGAGTGATTTGAATGTCTAATATCAGTCACCCAGCAGAAAGGAAAAATTCTCCTGCTTTCTCTTGGGGCTTTGAAAGAGCTATTTATTTTTGTAAATGTTCACCTACTATTATAATCAGACCTTCTGAAATAAACTGCTAATAATTTTCAAGCCAAATGAACTCATTTTTTTTCTCTAGAAAAATTTTAAATTTTGTATGCTGTCACAAGAATGTGTATTTTGTAGCTTTTTCCACTCTAAGGATTCAGAACAGTCACAAGCCAGAGAGATTCTGATAAGTTACATTTGTTGCTTTCTTATACTCACCCTATTGGGGCCCGCATTTGTCCTTCTTGACTTCAATAGCTAAATGTGTTTATTTTCACTTTCCAGTGGAGATGTCTAAAGTGCCTAGCCATTTATGTCATGCTTCTACCAAATGTTTTAAATAGATAATCAAAAGGAGTTATACACTGTAATTACAGGATGAAAGAAATTTCCCAATTCAAAGATGAAAGAGCAGTATCAATCTGGAATTCTCAATAATGGGGGCAGGAAATCACACAATAAATTATAGGCCAAGAGATGGGCAGAAAATATCAAATTTAACAATGAACTCTGGTGGAGAGGAAGATGGAATGTTATAGAACCGAAAAGCCCTGGGGAGGAAATTACAACTATGTGAAGATCCTTTAGCATCTCTCCTGCAAGGTCAGGTGATGTCTTTCCAAGAATATGATGAACCGTAACCACAAGGAAACTGCAACCGATTTATCAGTAATTTACCCAAGACTCTCTAAAGGGGCTCAGCAAGTGTTCTCATTTTGTAGGTCCAAATGTGACACTACAACTGGAATGTGAATACAGCTAGCGAGAAAAGTAGGGGTACAGGCGACAAAGTTTTGTTTCAAAGCTAGTGTCACTCATTTTTTTGTTTCTGAAACCATCATCTTGACATTACAAATAAGCTGCTATATTTAAAATGGATAACTGACAAGGACCTACTGTCTAGCACGGGGAACTCTGCTCAGCGGCAGCCTGGATGGGGAGTTTGAGGGAGAATGAATACATGTATTTGTATGGTTGAGTCTCTTTGCTGTCTACCTGAAACTATCACGACATCGTTAATCGGCTATACTCCAGTACAAAATAAAAAAGTAAAACTAAATAAATAAAAGTAAAAACTTTGTCCTATACCCATAGGACAGCAGTAACAAGTAAAAACTTCTTATATGACAAAAATAGTGATACTAAAATATAATAATCACTTTAACAGAGGTGAGGGAGAAGGAGGAAAATTGCCTGGAGCTTCTCTTAAGTCCATCCATCTGAGAACACAAATGGGAATTGGTTTCCAATCCATATTTCACTGGTTCTTGCTTCTTCCTACTCACTCAAGAAATCCTATGCCCTGTAAAGCCTCCACTTGGCCACCAAGGTTTCTAGGCATCCCTAGGGGATGTCTTCCATGTGGTTATGAATATGCCCATCAGCATCAATGCCAAATTGCTGGGTAACTAACTCACACCTCTGCAAGGTACCACTGTCGCTGACATCCACTGGATGACCAATGCTTGTGCCTTCTCTTCTTGCCACCCACTGTCGCTGTTGTGAGCTTTGGCCGCCAGTGCCAAGACATTTCTGCCATCTTTCATCACGTGTCTCAGAATTCCCTTGGAGGCAGCTGCCACTTCCATGCCCGCCCACCCAGTACCCCCAACGCCAGTATATAAGCCCTCCACGGTGCCCGAGGCATGTAGTGTTCTAGAGGAAGTCTTTATTTTTTTCTCTTCATACTCTGATATGACAGTATTGGCTTGCCCTGACTCACATATTTTTGATGGAATACTACTGCTGGTGTTTATTTGAAACCTCTTTCTTCTTAGGACAAAGATGAGAGACCTTCCTTGGTGGTTCCATTGGACTCTGACTCAAGTGTTTTTCATCATTCAGCACTGCTCCTCTCCAGCTCTAAGGCTGGTCTGACTTTTTCCTTCCTTGAAATAAGTTCTTAACTTATAGAAACAGATTCCTGATAGACCTGCCCCACAAGCTTATCAGACCTAGCCAGCCTGATTCTCAGGATTAGAGACAGTGCAGACCCTATACTCCAAGCTAACTAAAAAGGTCTCCCCACATTTGTCTCGCATACTTTTCTTTAAAATATGCTTGTAGTATTTTGTCTTAATCCTGTTGTGTTTAAACACACGGCACAGAGTTTCAGTCACTGGAACAGTCTTCTTCTAGAGGCAAAGCCTCTTTGAACATTTTGGGCCACCTGAACAAATAGAAACCAATGCCAAAGTAAGAACTGATCAACAATCTTGGACGTTTAAAATAGTTACTTGGTTAAGTCATCAGCCTACTGATCCTTAAGGGTATTTCTCCCCTTTGTTTCCCTGTGGGATAAGGACAATAAAATTCTCATCCAATTCAGCCATGAGCTGACCATCAACAAGAGGAGAGAAACTCTAAGCTCCCAAGATGTATTGCTGTTGCCGTGTCATCAAGTGTGTAGCAATGTATTGTCATTTCTTTCCTACTCATCTCTGTTTCCCATCAGCGGAAGGCTCAGATCTGCCTTGCTCTCGTGATATCCTCAGCACCTAGCCCAGTACGTGTAGCCCAGTATATGTATATATTCTCGGTCAATATTTTTGAATGAATGACTTTAACATATTCTGAGTTTGAGCTCCATGAATCTTGCATTATCCATTTTTGTTTTGCCTCCACCCTCTTCCTTCTGCCCAGAGTTTAGAAATAGCGGATGCTAGATAAATAATGGATAATGAAATTCTGCTTATTTCTCTATATCAGACACAAGGGGAGAAGATCCTCTTACTTTTCCACTGGACTGACAATACAAAGATATTCCAATACCTTATATAAGTAGCTATAATTCCCTGATAAGATATACCTTCAGACTTTTGGCCCATGGTGATCAGTTATCACGCTGTCAATATTTTCCGTAAAGTCTGAAGCATAAAATGGATGAATTTGGTCATAATCAGAGTGGCACTCTCCATAAGGATGATTTCTTTTCTCCTACGTTTTCATTTATTTTTGGCTGCTCGGGGTCTTTGTTGCTGCACATCGGGCTTTCCCTAGTGGCAACAAGCAGGGCTGCTCTTCGTGGAGCTGTGCAGCCTCCTCACTGTGGTGACTTCTCTCGTGGAGCTCAGGCTCTAGGCTGCGGGCTTCAGTAGCTGCAGCAAGGGCTTAGTTGCTCCATGGCATGTGCAGTCTTTCCAGACCAGGGACCAAACAGTACACCCTGCATTGGCAGGGGGATTTTTTTTTTTTTTTTACATAAATGTTCACAGCAGCTTTGTTAGCAGGCGGAATTTTGACCACTGGACCACCAGAGAAACCCTAAAAAGGTAGTTTCTGAGCATGTTATGCTAAGATTAGAGTGTTTCTCAACACTCAGTCTATAAAGCCGAGGTGCTGATCTAATCATGAGGCTCTTTCGGGGGAAAAATGACTCTGATTAGAATGAAGCTGTAAACTTCATCAGGGAGGAAGTGTCCCTTGCAAATTATCAGGTTGGATATCCTTTCAGGCAGATGCCCTGTCCATAATGCAAGTCAGATTCTGGCGTCCGCTTGCCTCTGTGTAGCCTCTCTAGACATGGAGGACATCTATCAGGGTACCACTCTACCAGGATGCCCAGGAACGGTGGTCAGCCCCTCCTCGTATCTTTGGGGCTTAAAAAAATATTGCTTATTTTCAGTAATGTCTTGTGTTGTGTTTTTTTTTTTTCCCCTCCTTGAGTGTGTGACCTCAGGCTGTGTGCATTTCTAAGGCCTCAGTTTCCTCATTGAAGATTAGCAGAACACTTAAAACTCTCCCCCTTAAAACTTAAACTTGTGACACTCCCTTAAATCTGTCTTCAGCAGCCCTCTTCCTTGGCTGAATTAGTCACAGCTGACTCTGTAATTCTAAGATTTCATCCAATGTCGAAGTCTTATCAGGGCAGTCCTTGCTAACGCCTTCCCCTTACCCATCGAACCTACCGTCATCTTGGTCTGGATGTGATTTTTGGCGTCTCAGAGGTTGTAGGTGCTGCTGGCTAGGAGTACCAGGAAACTGACATCGCACAGAAGCACCCAGAACTGATGACTCAAGGATCTGTGTATAAATTTCCCAGCCTGCTTGCCCCTCAGCTGTTTAATTCCTTGTCTTGTATTCTACACAATTTCCCAGACTTTGCTTTCAGGATCAAGTGCTGATCCCCCAGGGTGGCAGCTGGCTTAATAAGGCACTCTCTGCTTCCTTCCTTCCCTTCCCGGGGTAATTCCCTCCACTCTCTGCACAGCCCAGATAAATGACTTGTGCTTAAATCTTGTCTCAGGGCTGATTTCTGGGGGAATCTGAATGAAGACACACGTATTAAACTGAATTGAAAGTATTGTTTCAGGTATTTGAGACTCTTTGTATTTTCTCCCTTCTTTTGACCACCAGAGAATAGATGGATAAAGTATCAACACCCTGGGATATGCCTGCATGAATTGGATGCTATTACTTAGCTGCCTTCCCTGCAGAGTAAACAGCTCAACATGCCAGTGTGTAAAACGACATAACCCTGAGGTTGCCTTATGCACCCATCAAAGTGCTCTGTGTATGTTCACATCATTGCATGCTATGCAGTTCAAGAGGGCCAAGAAGAGCCAGGATTTGCAGTTAACACCGCAAAGGCAGCCTTAGGTTTCCCAAGTAGCTGGTAAGAAATACAAACCAAAATGTCCAAAAGTTAATGATGATGAAGAAAGTATCCTTTAATTTATTGAAAATAATCATCTCAGGACCCTGAGTCATGTTGAATTTATAAATGCATGCTTATACAATGTATATGTTTAGTAAGGATGGTATAGCTCTGTGTTCAGTGGCAACCTATGGAGTTTGGGCGCTTGAAATATAACTGGTCCAAAGTGAAACAAGGTACGTGTAAATACACACATGCTTTCAGATTTGGCCTGATAAGAAGAATGTAGGGTTTCTCATTAGTGATTTTTAACATGAAGTCCGTGTTTAATTTATACTTTGGATATGTGAGGTTGAATAAAAAGTATTACCAAAATTAATTTCACCTATTTACTTTTATTCTTTAATGTGGCTACTAAATAATACATAATTACCTATCTGGCTAAATTATATTACTATTATACCATATTGGTCCAAATTATGCTGTAATGACAGAGAAACTATGAATTTTCAATAGTAGATAATACAGGAACGGTCCATTTCTAAATCATGGTCCTTAACTCCAAAAAAGGTATATATATAAATACAGTGGGGGGCTCTGTTCCACAGAATCTTCCAGGGGTTCAGGTTGTTAAAGGGACTGTCATTTTGCTCAGAGAGTCAAAGATGAAATTTCTTTTGTTACCCCAGAAGGGAGTTTTGGGGGATCTTGCCCCAGCGCAAAGTGTCTTGTTTTGGAAGAAACACACTCACAGCCCGTTTTCAGAACTCATCACAAGATTCTAAGGGCCAAGGAGATCAGAGAAACATCACCCTCCCATGTACAAGACAAGTCAGAATGGACACGGACACACATCTAAAGTGTCTACCACAGTGTGCATAGTTTAGTGAAGTGTCAATTTCCAGCATCAATACTCTGGTCTCTAGAGAATAACAGATTAAAGATGGTAAGATGGCACCAGATGATATCAGTCATTTACACCTTGACAACAACCACTTAAGAGATGCATTCTTAGGTGAGGAAAAGAACCTGAGATTGAGGAACTGGGCACAGAACTGATACATAAGAAGCACAGAAAACAAACTCGTTTAGCTGTTTGTTTTTTTTCCTAGCAGTGTTCTGTGCTTTGATATATATCTCAGGTGAATAAAATGAAATCAAATGTCACCTAACCAAGGCCACAGAGATGCTCATGGTGAACCTACCATAGTCTAAAATGTAAGGCTCAGAAAGACTCTGTTGGAATACTGAGTGGCTCCAGGAATAAGGTTATATTTAAATAGAATTCCTACATATTAATTTAAGATGGAAACACTGCCATTCTCAGTTGGACTCACAAATCACTCCCTTATTAAAAGGAGAAAATACTAAATGGAAAATCGTTTAATATGGAAAGGAAAATCTTTCCAGGTGAATAGGAAATTAAAACAAGAAATCTCCATTGACCTCAAGAATTGCTTCCCAGGTAAGCAGACTTGAGGAACTCTCATGCATTTCAGGAATAATTTGATCAAGGCAGACATGATACGTAAGTCTACTTAGTCAAGACCAGCTATCTACGTATAGACATATAATGCTGCCCAAGGCCTGATCCTCTTATTTGACGCTTTTGTGACTAAATCATCTATTTTCCACAGGCTTTCTCCAGAGGAAGCACAAGTAATGAGGTTTCAGATGGCTGAACTGCATTTACTTCCATTCCACACTGCCTCCCTGAGATGACTTCCACAATGCCTTAATTACATTTTTAGATATTCCCACAGCTTTTCAGCATACATTCATTCATAGTATTTCCCATCTTCTCATTTATGACGTGTACATTTTTGTCATTGTAATTCCCAGAGAGCTCTTATATTTATTAGCCTTCAGGAACAGTTCTTTGTGGCCCTCATGAAATAAAATTCTGTCTGAGTTGGATTGAAGGGCTTCCTGCATGGCTCAGATGGTAAACCATCTGCTGCAATGCCGGAGACCCAGGTTTGATCCCTGGGTCAGGAAGATCCCCTGGAGAAGGGAATGGCTACCCACTCCAGTATTCTTGCCTGGAGAAGTCCATGGAGAGAGGACCCTGGTGGGCTATAGTCCATGGGACCTCAAAGAGTCAGACACGGCTGAGCAACTGACACTGAGCTGGATTAATGGAGTGATCTTATTCTCTACGGCAAATTATGTTCCATTTGGCTTAATATTTTGATACTCAGACTAGAAATAGAAAATTGAAAATCAGTCCTAATAATTCTAGACTATATGAAAGATCTAATTAAGATAATGATCAGTGTTTTACTAAAATTTTTTTAAATATTTATAAGGATGGCTTTACCTTTCATGTTTTTTCTTCAGATTTTCACTGAAAGAAATTAAGATTGTATCTATATAGAACAAATTTACCAAGTGTTTCATCAGAAACATCTATAAGACATATTTATAAGCTGCTGCTGCTACTGCTGCTAAGTCACTTCAGTTGTGTCCGACTCTGTGTGACCCCATAGACGGCATCCCACCAGGCTCCCCCATCCCTGGGATTCTCCAGGCAAGAATACTGGAGTGAGTTGCCATTTCCTTCTCCAATGCATGAAAGAGAAAGTGAAAGTGAAGTCACTCAGTCTGTCCGACTGTTAGCGACCCCATGGACTGCAGCCCACCAGGCTCCTCCGTCCATTGGATTTTCCAGGCAAGAGTACTGGGGTGGGGTGCCATTGCCTTCCCCGTATTTATATATGTTTGATGCTTATTTATAAGCATCAAACATATATATGTATATACATATATTTATGGATACAAATTTGATACTGATAAGAAACTTTCAACATGATGCTGAGAGGTCAGCGTACAGCATAATACCTGTTGCATTGGTTCTGTGTACATTTGGAGTGACAGTTGTACCAAGGACAATTAGAGTCAGTAGCATTCTTATTTATAAGGAAAACAGAGTTAATTATACTGCATGATTCCAAAAATGATAGATAGCCTCCCTATTTAAAAATACCACCCTTGACTGAAGTGTAAACATACTTAACCTTCCACTGTTAATATCTGTGGACGATTAGAGTCGACCGTATCTTAGGGATCTGTTCTTGCTCTCAACTTTTAGGGGTAACACTGCCCTTTTATGTCTTTCAATTTAAAAATTCAAATGATACCAAGACTGGTAGCAAATTGAGACAATAGTTTTCTAATGTCAATCAGTGAACAATTAGAACCAGAAAACTTAAGTAGCATGAAGTTATTAATTACCTAAGGCTAGGCATGACATGCACAATTCAAAAGGGGGAAATGGCATTATGAGGGATGAGTCGTAAAAGGAGTAGAGCGGGCTTCATCAAGGGAACTTGCCAGGTGGCGCTAGAGGTGAAGAACCTGTCTCCCAGCGCGGGAGACTGAGCCCTGGGTTGGGGAGATCTCCAGGGGAGGGCATGGCAACCCTCTCCAGTATTCTTGCCTGGAGAATCCTATGAACAGAGGAGCCTGCTGGGCTATAGTCCATAGGGTCACACAGAGTCAGACACAACTGGAACAACTTAGCACACTCACACATGGGCTTCACGATATTATTCAGTGCTCGTGCTAAGCAAAATATAACCTTAAGCCATCCAGGGGAGGGCATGGCAACCCTCTCCAGTATTCTTGCCTGGAGAATCCTATGAACAGAGGAGCCTGCTGGGCTATAGTCCATAGGGTCACACAGAGTCAGACACAACTGGAACAACTTAGCACACTCACACATGGGCTTCACGATATTATTCAGTGTTCGTGCTAAGCAAAATATAACCTTAAGCCAGTTTCAAGAGCTTTAAGAGAAAAGTTAGGCTTTCATACTTATTTTTTACATTCCTTTCAGGCTCTCACAGTAGGATATAAAGATAGAAAGGATTCAATAAAGATCTGTTCATTCAATATTTACCACTTTTTTATAGTGCCAACTATATCCAGGTTATAAATGTATATCACAAACAAGAAAGAGTCAATGCTGTCAAAGGGTTTATGGTCTGCATGGGGTTTCCAAACAATAAAACATGAATAGAATTCATTGTTAATACAAGGGCAAAATGTAAAGATCAGCTATATTTCTGTACACTAGAAATAATCTATAAATAAAACTTTTAAAAATTATATTTACAATATTATAAAAATTACTTAGAAATAAATTTTCATAAAGAAGCACAAATTAATACTCTGAAAACTACAAAATATTATTGGAAGAAATTAGAGAAGATTTAAATAAATGGAAAGAGCAAATTAAATGAAAGAAATTATAGAAGATCTACATTAATATTCATGAAACAAATCACTTAATATTAAGATGGCAGTACTCCTCAGATGTATCTACAGATTCAGTGTAAGCCCTACCACAGAGGGCTTCTTGGCAGAAATTGACAAGCTGATCCTAAAATTCACTTGAAAATTTAAGGTGTGCAAAATGGCCAAAGCTATCTGGAAAAAGAAAAGCAGAGTTGGAAAACTCAGACTTATTTATTTTAAAATTTACTGCAAAACTAGATCAATCAAGTAAGTGTGGTAGTGGTATAAGGTAAACATACAGATCAAAGGAACAAAATTGAGAGTTCAAAAATAAAACTTGACATTTATTTATGAACAATTTATTTTTGACAAATTTGCCAAGACAGTTCAATGTGGGTATAGAAGAGTCTTTAACAAATAGTTCTGAGAGAGCTGGATAGCTACATGAAAAAGAATGATATTGAACCCCTAACTCATACCATACAAAAAAAGTTAAAGTTGATAATAGATATAATATCATATCTGAAACTATAAGATTCTTAGAAACACTGGAGTAACTCTTCATGACCTTAACTTAGGCAATGAATTTATAAAGAAAATTCCAAAATCCAAGCAGCTATTATTGATATATTGATACAATAATATTATATATGTTTAGTTGAATTTCATCAATTTTTAAAAATTATACTTTAATGTACACCTTTAAGAGAGTAAAAAATAAAATCCACAGCAGAATGTATGTGAGAATGTATTTCAAATTATGTACCTCATAAGGGATTTATATCTAGAATATATAACAAACAGAAAGACAAATTCCCTATTAAAAATAGGCAGAATATCTGAATAACCATTTTCCCAAACAACATATGCACATGGTCAACAGACATATAAAAAGATGCTTAAACTACAAGGAGATGCTGTTCCATATCCAATAGGATAGCTAAAATCAAAAAACAGAAAATAACCAAAGTTAGTGGAAATGCTTTTTCACTAACATTGGAGGGAGAAATTGGAACCCTCATACATTGACAGAGGAAATGTGAAACAAATCAATCATTATTAAAAAACAGATTCAGTTCAGTTCAGTTGCTCAGTCGTGTCCGACTATTTGCGATCCCATGAATCACAGCATGCCAGGCCTCCCTGTCCACCACCAACTCCCAGAGTTCACCTGGACTCACGTCCATCAAGTCAGTGATGCCATCCAGCCATCTCATCCTCTGTCGTCCCATTCTCCTCCTGCCCCCAATTCCTCCCAGCATCAGAGTCTTTTCCAATGAGTCAACTCTTCGCATGAGGTGGCCAAAGGACTGGAGTTTCAGCTTTAGCATCATTCCTTCCAATGAACACCCAGGACTGGTCTCCTTTAGAATGGACTGGTTGGATCTCCTTGCAGTCCAAGGGACTCTCAGGAGTCTTCTCCAACACCACAGTTCAAAAGCATCAATTCTTT
>SJYX01003838.1:19066-41728 GCA_006410675.1 Oreotragus oreotragus
GATGCCATGATCTTCATTTTCTGAAGGTTGAGCTTTAAGCCAACTTTTTCACTCTCCTCTTTCACTTTCATCAAGAGGCTTTTTAGTTCCAATGAACACCCAGGACTGATCTCCTTCAGAATGGACTGATTGGATCTCCTTGCAGTCCAAGGGACTCTCAGGAGTCTTCTCCAATACCACAGTTCAAAAGCATCAATTCTTCAACGCTCAGCTTTCTTCACAGTCCAACTCTCACAACCATACATGACTACTGGAAAAAACCATAGCCTTGACTAGACGGACCTTTGTTGGCAAAGTAATGTCTCTGCTTTTGAATATGCTCTCTAGGTTGGTCATAACTTTCCTTCCAAGGAGTAAGCATCTTTTAATTTCATGGCTGCAGTCACCATCTTCAGTGATTTTGCTAACTTCTTAAAAAGTTAAACATAGAATTAGCCACATGATCCACTATAAGCATATACCCAAGGGAACTGAACATTTTTGCTCACTCAAAAACTTACAGATGAATGTTTATAAAAAGCACTATATACAATAGACCAAAAAGTGGAAACAGCCTAACTGTTCATCAGCTGATGAAGAAATTGACAAGCTGTTGTATATCCACAAAATGGAATACTGTACTCAGTCACTTCAATTGTGTCTGACTCTTTGTGACCCTATAGACTGGAGCCCATTAGACTTCTCTGTCCATGGGATTCTTCAGGCAAGAATACTGGAGTGGGTTGCCATTTCCTCCTCCAGGGGATCTTCCTGACCCAGGGATTGAACCCACACCTCCCACGTCTCCTGCATTGCAGGCAGATTCTTTATCTCTGAGCCACTGGGGAAGCCCCCTATATGGAATGTTATTCAGACACACAAAGGAATGAAGTTCCTATATATGCTACAGCACAGATGAATTTTTTTAACTTTACACTAGGTGGGAAAAGCTAGTCACAAAGAACCAATATTGTATGTTTCTATGTATATGAAATGTTCACCATGGGCAATTTCATAATCAGAAACTATATTAGTGGTTGTCAAAGGTTAGGGTGGAAGGAAAGAGAATGGGGAGTAACTGCTAATGGGCTCAAGTCTCCTTTTAAAGATGATTAAAATATTTTGGAATTAGACAGCAGTGATTCATGCATGATTTTGTGCCCATTCTAAAATGTACTTTAGAAGGGCAAACTTCACGATATGTGAATTTGCAAGAATTTAGACAACGTATGCAATCTAAGGAAATAGTCCCCACAAGACTGCCTTCACTTCATGCTGCTGCTGCTGCTAAGTTGCTTTGGTCATGTCTGACTGTGCAACCCCATAGACGGCAGCCCACCAGGCTCCCCCCTCCCTGGGATTCTCTAAGCAAGAACACTGGAGTGGGTTGCCATTTCCTTCTCCAATGCATGAAAGTGAAAGTGAAAAGTGAAAGTGAAGTCGTTCAGTCTTGACTGACTCTCAGCGACCCCATGGACTGCAGCCCACCAGGCTCCTCTGTCCATGGGATTTTCCAGGCAAGAGTACTGGAGTGGGGTGCCATTGCCTTCTCCACCTCACTTCATGACCTAGATACAAATTTGGAGGTCCCCAGGACCACATTCACACCAGATGGCTACAAATTAGGGGGTTTCCTAATAAGCATCCTCAGATTCAGTAATTCACTAAAATGACTCACACAACTCAAGAAAGCACTGTGCTTAGACTCCCAGTTTTATTTTAAGAAAGGGTATAAATCAAAACGAGTGAAAGGAGGAGACACTTAGGGTCAAGACTGGGAAATTTCCAAAAGCAAAGTTTACATCATTTTCAGGGTTGTGCTATCTTCCCAGCACCAATATGTTACAATATACATGGACTATTGTGAAACAGGAAAGCTCACTCATGTGTTAGTGTCCAGAGCTTTTATTGAGGTTTAGCTATGTATCAGTGAAATAAAATGGACTGGAATGGGCCAATTTAACTCAGATTACCATTATATCTACTACTGTGGGCAAGAATCCCTTAGAAGAAATAGAGTAGCCCTCATAGTCAACTAAAGAACCCTAAATGCAGTTCTGGGTACAATCTCAGAAACAACAGAACAATCTCTGCTCATTTCCAAGGCAAACCATTCAATATCACAGTAATTCAAGTCTATGCCCTGACCAGTAATGCTGAAGAAGCTGAAGTTGAACAGCTCTATGAAGACCTACAAGACCTTCTAGAGCTGACACCCAGGAAAGATGTCCTTGTCATCATAGGGGACTGGAATGCAAAAGTAGGAAGTCAAGAAACACCTGAAGTAACAGGCAAATTTGGCCTTGGAGTACAAAATGAAACAGGTCAAAGGCTAACAGAGTTTTGCTAAGAGAACATACTGGTCATAGCAAACACCCTCTTCCAACAACATAAGAGAAGACTCTACACGTGGACATCACCAGATAGTCAACACCAAAATCAGATTGATATATTCTTTGCAGCCAAAGATGGAGAAGCTCTATACAGTCAGCAAAAACAAGACTGGGAGCTGACTGTGGCTCAGATCATGAACTCCTTATTGCCAAATTCAGATTTAAATTGAAGAAAGTGGGGAAAACCACTAGACCATTCAGGTATGACCTAAATCAAATCCCTTATGATTATACAGTAGAAGTGAGAAATAGATTGAAGGGACTAGATCTGATAGACAGAGTGCCTGAAGAACTATGGACAGAGGTGTTGGATGGCATCACCGAATTGATGGACGTGAATTTGAGTAAGCTCTGGGAGTTTGTGATGGACAGGAAAGCCTGGCATACTGCAGTTCACAGTGTTGCAAAGAGTCGACACAACTGAGCAACTGAACTGAACTGAATTATGTAGCCATGATTGATTGAATCATTATCCACATTGTTGAACTCAGTTTCTATCCCTCTTTTCTTGATCAAAGGTGGGGTTTATACCAAGTTACTCAAAACCTAAAGTCTCTAATAACTTGGCTTTCTGTCATGACCAAGTGTTACTTCTTTAATAAAACATAGCATCTCCTTAGCATAAACTTTCAGATGTAATCTAAATTAGACATCATGAATAACAAAGGTACTCTTAATACTCAGGAAATTAAAAGACATTGGAAGCTATCTCCTAGGACTCCCAGGACAAATTTCAGATCTCTCTTTAGGTGAGATCAAATTCCTTACTACACAGAATTATAAAACAATAAAGTTGCTATTTTAAAAAGAAGAAAGAAAATAAAAAGGAACGTTGAACCCTGATTTATGATAGACATACCTATATACTGCTGCTGCTACTGCGAAGTCACTCCAGTCGTGTCCGACTCTGTGCGACTCCATAGATGTCAGCCCACCAGGCTCCCCCGTCCCTGGGATTCTCCAGGCAAGCACACTGGAGTGGGTTGCCATTTCCTTCTCCAATGCATGAAAGTGAAAAGTGAAAGTGAAGTCACTCAGTTGCTACCCCATGGACTGCAGCCCACGAGGCTCCTCCATCCATGGGATTTTCCAGGCAAGAGTACTGGAGTGGGTTGCCATTGCCTTCTCCCACCTATATACTACCTACATGTATATAAAGTGAGTATAAGAATTTAAGTCATATTAAAGAATTTTAGCAAGATTCTACAAAAAGGTAATATATGCACATCACTGTTATTGAAATAATACCTGGAGAATTCCATGGTCAGAGCAGCCTGGTGGACTAGAGTTCATGGGGACCTTCACTCGTGTCCAACTCTTTGTGACCTCATAAACTGTAGCCCACCAGGCTCCTCTGTCCATGGAATTCTCCAGGCAAGGATACTGGAGTGGTGAGCTATTCCCTTCTCTAGGGAAGGGAGAAAACTAATTTTGATATGTTAGATCACAGAAAGCATTGCTGAGACAGTGACATTTGGATGACATTTTGCGTGGAAGATAGCCAGGGAAAGTGAAAGTGTGCAGGAAGGGAGTTCAAGGCAAAGAAAGCATCACATGTAATAGACGAGGGAATATGCTAGGGAGTTTGAAAAACAGACAGAAAGATGACACAGAAAGTAGAGGCCAATGTATATAGCTCCATATAGGCCACAAGGAAGGGTGCAGATTTAATGCTGAGTGCTGGGCATGTGACTGCAGGGTCACACTCTCTGCCATTTTGAGTCNGAAAAACAGACAGAAAGATGACACAGAAAGTAGAGGCCAATGTATATAGCTCCATATAGGCCACAAGGAAGGGTGCAGATTTAATGCTGAGTGCTGGGCATGTGACTGCAGGGTCACACTCTCTGCCATTTTGAGTCCTCCAGTCTAGTCTGTGGGGCACAAATGCTGAACAAATAGCCACACGCAAAAAATAGAATTACAGACTGGGACACACTACAAAGGAAAATTCCCACTCATCCTGGGGCTTTATAACAAAAAAACAGATTTAACTTGGGGTATAGAAAGGACTTCTTATGGGGAGTAACCTTTAAGGAAAAGTTTAAAGGAGAGCTGGGTAAAAACAACTAGTTATATTAAATTTATTATTTTAGATATATGTGAATGTATAAAGATAGATAGCTAGATAGATATATTCATAGAATTCATTCACTTTAATTAAAATTTTAAAGTGGTGACCCTAATGAGAGTTGTGATGAAAAGAATGACAAATTTTCAGTCATAGAATATATGCCATCAGACATGAAAATTTTATTATCTTTACAATGACAGATTGATTCACTATACAGGACTTCATAATATTTGAAATTAGGAACATGGCATTAAAGTTCACCAACTGATTACCGTAATTATAGTTCATTTGATCTTGATTGCTTTTGTAGGAACTCCTGATTAAATCTATCTGCCCTTGTAATTCCTAAAGCTTCTTTCTTACAATGCTAAAAATTTCTTGGGATAATAATTCAGCATTTTGCTTTCAGCCCTTCTCCTCTTCATGTACTATATTGTTATGATTGTTTTAAACATACTTATATTTTTCTTAAAGACCTGGAGTAGTAGTTTACAAAGATTTTCATTTACAGTACTCAGAGATTTAAAACAAGTTCATTTCAGCTCCAGTCACTCAGTAGTGTCTGACTCTTTGTGACCCCAGGGACTGCAGCACTCCAGGCTTCCCTGTCCATCACCAACTCCCAGAGTTTACTCAAACTCATGTACATCGAGTCGGTGATGCCATCCATCCATCTCACCCTCCGTCGTCCCCTTCACCTCCCACCTTCAGTTTTTCCCAGCATCAGGGTCTTTTCCAGTGAGCCAGTTCTTCACATCAGGTGGCCAAAGTATTGAAATTTAAGCTTCAACATCAGTCCTTTCAGTGAATATTCAGGACTGATTTCCTTTAGGATGGACTGGTTGGATCGCCTTGCAGTCCAAGGGACTCCCAAGAGTCTTCTCCAACACCACAGTTCAAAAGCATCAATTCTTCAGCACTCAGCTTTTTTTATAGTACAACTCTCATATCCACACATGACTACTGGAAAAACCATAGCTTTGTCTAGATGGACCTTTGTTGGCAAAGTAATGTCTCTGTTTTTTAATATGCTGTCTAGGTTGGTCATAGCTTTTCTTCCAAGGAGCAAGCGTCTTTCAGTTTCATTGCTGTAGACACCATCTGTGGTGATTTTGGAGCGCGCCCTCCCCCCACCAAAAAAAATTGGGGGAAGCAAACAATACCTTCTGTTTATAGATGAGGAGATTGAAGATCAGCCAGGAGAAGAGAGTGTTCCTTAGCTGCATAGTTCTTACTGTGTTCGTTTCTCTTCTTCAGGTTGCCAGAGAGCTCTAGGATGTTGGATTCACACTAGCAAGGAGTCATCCGTGCATTCTTCTTCACCAACATGGAAATGCGTGAGAAAGTCACTTTACTTCTTTACCAAAGGAGAGTATAGAGGCTAGAAAGAACCAAACATGCAGAGGACAAGTTTCCATAGAAACACAAAGATCTTTTGATTTCCCCCCTCCAATTTTCACTTTTTAGCTTACACCTTACAACTTGGATTTTGGCAGCCAAATGACAAGTCAGTGGCTTCTCTCTGGGGCAAGGCAAGAGGTTGGAAGGTAGGACGTAGCTGTCTGTCTGCAGATATTAATCCTTGAAGAAGACTTCTGTGGATCTAGAGCCCCAGCCCTCTATAAAGTAGTTCATAAAAATAATTCATCCAAGATGGTTCAGTTAGATGATAGAATTCCTAGGAAACCAAGGCCACCAATGTGTGTGGGGGGTGGAGGGTGGGAAGGGGGAGGTATTGGATGATGGCTGCTACTTTGGAAGCCTCGCCCATGAGAGATGAAAGGTATGATCCCAAGGAGGCTGAAACTGTAAGGGCAAGCATTGCAAAGGTAATATTGAACATTAATTGGGTACCAGAGGCCTGCCGGAAGTTTGAGACCTCAGGGGGGTGGAGGGTGGGAAGGGGGAGGTATTGGATGATGGCTGCTACTTTGGAAGCCTCGCCCATGAGAGATGAAAGGTATGATCCCAAGGAGGCTGAAACTGTAAGGGCAAGCATTGCAAAGGTAATATTGAACATTAATTGGGTACCAGAGGCCTGCCGGAAGTTTGAGACCTCAAACAGAGACACCTCCATCCCACACAAGATCATGGGATGAAAACCCAGTCCCAGGGAAACTGCTGACCTTGTATAAAAAGAAGTTCAGAGGCCAAGTGTGACTCAAAGTGAGGACCCAGTAATTCTCCCAAAGGAACAATTCCAATTCCTTCTATTAACACATGGTTGGGAAAGAGGGAAAAAATAAGAAGATCCATTGGTCTTGATATGGACTGAGGTCTGTCTTCTCAGTTCATCTGTCGGAGTCCAAAGCCCCAGTATTTCAGAATGTGGCTGTATTTGGAGACAGGGCCCTTAAAAATGAGGCTTCCCCAGATAGCTTCTTATAAAGAACCTCCTGCTAAGGCAGGAGACCAAACAGATGAGGGTCTGCTCCCTAGGTTGAGAAGATTCCCTGGAGGAGGGCATGGCAACCCACTCCAGTACTCTTTCCTGGAGAATCCCATGGACAGAGGAGCATCCCAGGATGGGACGCATTGGGTCGCAAAGAGCTGGACATGACTGAAGCGATTTGGCAGAGGGACTTAGTACAGAGAAGAAGAATGAGATAGGGTTATAGGATTAGGAGACACAAACCCCCATGTATCAGAGAAATACACTACAAGGGTATTTTGTACAGCCCAGGGTAATATAGCCATTATTTTACAATAACTTTAAATGGAGTAAGTGTGTGTGTTAGCCGCTCAGTCATGTCCAACTCTTTTCATCATGGACAGTAGACTGCCAGGCTCCTCTGTCCATGGGATTTCCTGCGGCAAGAATAGTGGAGTGGGTTACCATTTCCTTCTTCAGGGGATCCTCCCAACCCAGGGGTGGACCCGGGTCTCCCACATTGCAAGCAGATTCTATACCACCAAGGAGTATAATCTACAAAAATATTGAATCACTATGTTGCACATCCAAAACAATATAGCATTGTAAATCAATTGTACTTCAATAAAACAAAAAATGATCTAAGTTAAAATGAGATCACAAGACCCTAATCTAACACCAGCTGGACTGGATTTTTTATAACAAACACAGAGGGAAAACCATGTGAAGACAAGCAGAAGATAGCCATCCACAAGACAAAGAGACAGATCTCAGAAGAAACCGACCCAGCAAATATAGGTAGCTCACTGTTTTCCTTCTAAGCCCCACACTTCTCTGGGGGGAGGGAGTCATCATAAAATGCAGCCAAGCCCTGAGGAGATGGACTAGAAAAATGAGGGAGTCTAGTCCATATTGGAAGCAAGGCGTGGCAACAGCAGGTCCATCTGTAAGGAAATAAGAAAGATTTTCTGGGTAATGAGGAAGGGAACGCTATTTCCCTCTTCTGTTTCTGCAAACTGCCCAGAGACAGCAGTGAAATGGCACCTCAATGAGGGGGAAAAAAATGCCTTTTCCTCCTCCTTCACGATACAGCATACAAAGGACCACCCCACACTTCAGAGTGGACCACCTCACTGGGATTTAACTAAGTCATGTTGTTCAAGTCTTAACAAAAACCCTTGACCCAAAAGTGATAGATCTAGAAGAAGGAAACCAAGATATAATAGGTGGTTGCTTTCAAAAGTATCATTCTTGGCATTCTGCCTTTTTTTTTTTTTTTTTTTTTTTTTTTAGAATTCTTGCTTCTCTTTANAAGTCATGTTGTTCAAGTCTTAACAAAAACCCTTGACCCGAAAGTGATAGATCTAGAAGAAGGAAACCAAGATATAATAGGTGGTTGCTTTCAAAAGTATCATTCTTGGCATTCTGCCTTTTTTTTTTTTTTTTTTTTGTATTCAGAATCATGGCCATTGCAGCTGTACAGTTCTTGATTTGCTTTGGTTACACTTCAGTTTTTTAAAAGACATAGGAAAGTATTCAAATGAGATATGGCTTGAGAAATGAAAAGAGAGGATGAGCCACTGAAAGCTCTAAGGGAAACCTGAGTTCCCCTGTGCTGCTGAGAACCCAGGCTGCAGGGCATTGGAGCCACACTGTGGTCAGAAAGCACCCCCACCCTCAGAAATCTAAGCAGAACAAATATTAAAGTGAAGAGCCAGGTGGGGTCATTCTCTCCAAGTCTCCAAGAGACACCTTCAGCTGATCTAGCAGGCAGGTAGATGCAGAGTGTCATTGCCCCTCTAGGGAGTAGGGAGCCCTTCTCATGCCCTTCAGCAACTGATCTTAATCATTCTGAATCAGAGGAATCAGCAAGTCCATCACTTGGAGATTTAATTATCTTTTCTTTACTCAAATAATGAACGATTGCAGGAGCTTATTAATTTTCCATTCCAGAACGAGCACATGAAGGCTACTCAGTATGATCTGCTACCTTTGAAAAATTCCACTCATGCCTTGGGTCTGTAATGTGAATTGGCTGTACATGCATTCTCTTAATTAACACTTGGGATCACATTGAATCTTATTTTCAAGGGCTTAAGGTGAGGTCATACTAGCATGCATAAGATCATGGCATCCGGTCCTATCACTTCATGGCAAATAGATGGGGAAACAGTGGAAACAGTGGCTGCCTTTATTTTGGGGGGCTCCAAAATCACTGCAGATGGTGACTGAAGCCATGAAATTAAAAGACGCTTACCCCTTGGAAGGAAAGTTATGACTAACCTAGACAGCATATTCAAAAGCAGAGATATTACTTTGCCAACAAAGGTCTGTCTAGTCAAGGCTATGGTTTTTCCAGTGGTCATGTATGGATGTGAGAATTGGACTATAAAGAAAGCTGAGCGCTGAAAAATTGATGCTTTTGAACTGTGGTGTTGGAGAAGACTCTTGAGAGTCCCTTGGACTGCAAGGAGATCCAATCAGTCCATCCTAAAGGAGATCAGTCCTGGGTGTTCATTGGAAGGACTGATGTTGAAGCTGAAACTGCAATATTTTGGCCATCTGATGCAAAGAGCTAACTCATTGGAAAAGACCCTGATGCTAGAAAAGATTGAGGGCAGGAGGAGAAGGGGACGACAGAGGATGAGATAGCTGGATGGCATCACTGACTCAATGGACATGGGTTTGGGTGGACTCCGGGAGTGGGTGATGGACAGGGAAGCCTGGTGTGCTGTGGTTCATGGGGTAGCAAAGAGCAAACACGACTAAGGGACTGAACTGAAATGAAACATTTGTTAACTGTGTGCGCCTACATCCTCAACTGCTCAGTTGTGTCCAATTCTTTGTGACCCCATGAGCTATAGCCCACCAGGATGCTCTGTCTATGGGATTTTTCAGGCAAGAACACTGGAGCAGGTTGCCATTTCCTCCTGCAGGGGATCTTCCTGACCCAGGGATTGAGCCAACACTTGCTGTGTCTCCTACACTGGTAGTCAGATTCTTTACCACTAACCAACCAGAGGCTAGAGCACTACAGAACCCTGCCCAGCAGCCAGAACACAGGAGCCCCTGTATCTAATATCTGTCAGTCTGCCCCTGCAACTGCCTCTCCCTGAGTTCAGGATTAATCGTCTCTCCCTTGGACAATAACATTAGTCTTCCAGTCCGTCTTCCTACACTCAACCATACCAAAGAACCTATACTTCCTTGGACGTACTTCCAAGTGGTGCTTTGTACATTGTTTTTCTTTGACCAGGAATGCCCTCCTGCCCCTGTTACCCCACCTAACTTCTACCCCTCCATCAAGAAACACCCTCAGGACAACCGCCCTAGAAACCTCCTTTCCTGCCCACGGATATCACTGCCTGTTTTTGGATGGGCCTAATCCTTACACAGAATAATTCAAAATAACTGGACACTTCTAAAATTGTATTACTCAATAATTAGGCCACATGTGGGGCTTCCCTGGTAGTTTAGCTGGCAAAGAATCTGCCTGCAATGCAGGAGACCCCGGTTCGATACTTGGGTGGAGCAGATCCCCTAGAGAAGACATAGGCTACCCACTCCAGTATCCCTGGGCTTCCCTGGTGGCTCAGATGGTAAAGCCTCTCCCTGCAATCCGGGAGACCTGGGTTTGGTCCCTGGNCCAAACATATGCAATGCTTAAGTTTAGTAGTGTTTGATAATTTGTCAACTTTGAGGCAAATCAAAACTTAGTCATATGCTCATTTTATCTTAGTAAAGGCATAGTTGTCAAATTTGATAGGGTGATATGTAACTCATTAAAAATTAGGCATATAGATAGTGGGACTCCATTCAGACACTTGTCCCAAGTGTTCATGGAAGCCTGTACATTGACTCCCAGATGTTAATACCCCACCCACTTCTTGTGGAGAAATATCAGGATCCTCAATGTCAGACCATTCTTTCTTCAGTGCCCTGAGGAAATGAATGAACCCATAACAATGCCATTGATTGTGGTGTGCTATAAAAGTTATCTTATATATGCTATGAAACACAAACTAAGCTTCTGTGTGCAATTTAATTATGAGCAGGGTTTACTGAGCATTTATAGCATTATACAAGTTGCTGTGATAGCTTCCTTACAAGTTGGTTATGACAACACATTCACATAAAGCCCAGTTCCAGAGTTGTAATTTCAAGTGGTTCTCTTTTTTTTAATCTACTGTGTACAGTTCTCACTCCTTATTTAGCAGTGATGTTTGCATAGCTGGCTCCATTCCTAGAAGACAGGGACGAGATCATATTCTTCTTGGACATGCAAAACCTACAGTGGGGACCTGTTTTTAAAAGCATTTCTTGCTGTTTTCACTCCTACCTAACCCCCCTCCCCCCAAAAAAAACTGGATGCATAGGTTGGAGGAAAGTTTTTGATATTTGATAAGAAATTACAGCAATCCAAGGACTCTTCAGAAATATCTTTTATTTCCTTAAAAAATATTGAAATAAGTATAAAAAATAAAGAGATATTTGAAAGAAAGGAATACTGTCAATGTCTTGTATATTACAGGTAGTCCTTGATAGCAGCCTTTTTTTTTTTGCTGTGTTATAGTTGGTGCTCCATAAATGCACAGGAAATGAATCAAAGATGCATATGAGCAGCTCTCTGCTCTACAGATGTAGTGTTTTTACGAGTGACATCTGTTTCCCACTTCTGTCTCAGTTTTTTGTTTCTTTAATCACATCATGGTCTTAATTTTTAGTAGCATTTTATCACCTATATTCCTTTAGCTAACAACTGTTTAATTAGCATCTACTAGATGCTTTAAGGGGGCTTCCCTGGTGGCTCAGGTAGTAAAGAATCCCCCTGCAATGTAGAAAACTGAGGTTCGATCCCTGAGTCAGGAAGATCCCCTGGAGAAGGGCATGGCAGCCCGCTCCAGTATTCTTGCATGGAGAATCCCACAAAGGAGCCTGGCAGGCTACAGTCCATGGGGTCACAAAGAGTCATACACAACTTAGCGGCTAAGCACACACACAGAGGTGCTTTATAAGGCTTCCCAAGTGGCTCAGTAGGTAAAGAATCCGCTTGCCATGCAGAAGGCACAGCAGATGCTGGTTCGATCCCTGGGTCAGGAAGATCCCCTGGAGGAGGGAATGGCAACCCATTCCAGTATTCTTGCCTGGGAAATCCCATGGACAGAGGAGCTTTGCAGGCTACAGTCCATAGAGTCACAAAGAGTCAGCAGTGACTAAGCATGCAGGCTCGCAGGTGCTTTAAATTATCTTATGTATTTATTTTTTGTACAGTGTTTCATTGCTTTTCTTCCCCCAGGAGACTCTAAACTCCACAAAAGAAGAGATCTGTCTGTCTTACTGGGAGATATTCAGCATCTGGAAAACAATAGGTGCTAAAATATATGTGTAGTGCTAAACAGCTGCTAAGCTGCTAAGTCGCTTCAGTCATGTCCGACTCTGTGCAACCCCATAGACAGCAGCTCACCAGACTTCCCTGTCCCTGAGATTCTCCAGGCAAGAACACTGGAGTGGGTTGCTATTTCCTTCTCCAATGCATGAAAGTGAAAGTGAAAGTGAAGTCGCTGAGTCGTATCTGACCCCATGGACTACAGCTCCTCCATCCATGGGCTTCTCCATCCATGGGATTTTCCAGGCAAGAGTACTGGAGTGGGGTGCCATAGCCTTCTCCGGTGCTAAACAGAGGAATGTGTAAATATGTAGCTACAGTCTCAACAGCTGAGGTTCTTAGGGCTTGTTTCCTCCCTCTATCACTTTCCCTTTTATTCAAACAACATCAAGATGGTATCTATTTGTTTTAGAACAACAACAACAAAAAAAAACCAAAAAGATCATTTGGGAGGGCTCTCAAATTAGTCATTTCTTGATGGTGATTGATGGACTGACGTTTTCACTTTCCACCTTTCACTTCCATCCTGAGTCACTCTTCATTCTAACACAGACTGCACACTGATAGGTGCTTTTGCAGCTGATGCTGGAACAGCCCCCAGAGTGATTCTGCTGAATCTGAGTTCATCAGTATCACATCCATTCTCCATAGCCAAGATTACAGGGTTTTTTTTTTTTTTTGGTTTCCTCTCCCTGCTTTTGCTAGTCAGATTTCACTTGCTTGGGATAAATCTTATAGGCTATTAAATCTGACTTTCTGATCCCTGCTAACAGAACATTTGAAGAACTATCAAAGGGATACTGCCAGTGCCTTGTGTGTTACAGTAAGTCCTTGATAGCAGCCATCAATGCATCGTGTGATGTGGAATGTTGTCTAAAGATAAAAATAGGCAGGCGGGCAAGCATCAGCCCAATGGACTTAATTTTACACACGTACAGCCTCTGGCGTGTCTGCAATGAGATTAAATAATGCCCTTCTTGGCAGCCCTTGTAAATTTTCTCGAATTGCAAATTTTTAGTTGATACCACAGCTTTGGTGCAACTAAAGCTTTTGGTGTAAAAGAAGAAAAGAACAAATAGTAGTTGATTCCAAAGAACCCTCCTGTTTAAAAAAGCTTGCCAGAGAGGGCATATATCATCAGATAGAAGAATAGACCGAAGGATTTACAGTTCTGTTGTTTTAAAATAGTCTGAGGTGTAGATAAGCAGCACAGACTGAAAGCCTTTGTCAGACCCTCTTTTCTGCCTTCACAGCTGAAAGGGAAATCCTAAGTTTGTTACAAGCTCTCTATTAAACCATAATACATGTTTCCTGCACATCATTAAACCTCTGCGCTGATTACTTGATGCATTTCTCTGAAACAAGTGAGCCCCACTTAGGACAGGAAGCACTTATAAAAATAGCCTTATTAGATACCACCTGTGATTCTGACCCACTGCCAAAGCCCAGATGCAGAGGCCTTGAGGTCAGAAACACCCTGCGTCAGGCAGAATGTATTCTTGCTTCTAGGCCAAACAAGACAAGAGCAAGCCCACGGCTGGCAAATCCATCAGATTTCTGGGAAGTGATGTCTTATTACAAGTTTGCATATGAAATCGGTGCTCTGAGAAAAAAAGAGACAGGACCTATAGGGCGCATTTAAGATGTCTCCCCAGTGCAGTCCTCAGAGCTTCATTCAAGGAGAGAGTGATTGGATGGGACCAGAGCGGGAAGGAGAATGGGGGAAGCAATGGGTTGAGACTGAAAACACATGAGTCTTGTCACAATTGGGCAGGTGCCCATCAAAGTGTGCACATGGATCTCATTCTGTGTACTTCTGTGTTGATTCTATGAAACGTGTGCTTTCATGGAAGAAAAACAGGTCCTGGAAGGTATGGTTATTTTAATTTTTTTAATGCTAGAATGTCTGAATATAGTGTGTCTGCTAATTTAATCCTAAATCTTTGTTGCATACTCCCTTATGAAGTACAAGGAAATTGCATGCAAGTACCTCAAAATGAAAGTGTTAGTCACTCAGACGTGTCCAACTCTTGCAACTGGCCTGCCAGCCTCCTCCATCTGTGGAAATCTCCAGACAAGAATACTGGAATAGGTAGCCATTCCCTTCTCCAGGGGCTCTTCCCAACCCAGGTATCGAACTTGTGTCTCCTGCATTGGCAGGCAGATTCATTACTGTCTGAACCATTAGGGAAGCTACTTCCTTATGTTTTAATCAAATGTATTTATTTATTTTAATTGGAGGATATTTACTTTACAATATTATGATGGCCTCTGCCACTCTCTTATTAAGTCAAAGGAAATTGCACCAGGTCCCTAAATGTATAAGTAAAAATGGTCCTTCTGTTTGCGACATGTCTGCTTTTATCAACTCCATGCTGGCTGAGACCACCTCTGTGTCTAATGGGAGAGGTACAATGAATTCTAAATACCACATTATCTTGCTTTATAACTGCAATACCTAATAACAGAAAGAGGGCTTTGGGCCACAATTAATAGCCATTCTTACAGATCTTTTAACTCTCTGCATTCTCTAAGGAGTTTGCTTTCCATTAACATTTCCAGAAATAGCTTGCTTTACATTATTAAACTGCTGTGAGTGATGGCTCCCAAATTATTCCTAAGCTAATTATTAAAAAATGATTACTCTAAAAAGCTTTCCCCACTTTAAATTGTATTTTTAACAGTCTTGCAATAAATATGAAGATAGAGCCATAGTCATTGCAACAATCTCTGCTCGTAATATAACCAAGATTGGCTTTTATTAAGCCAGTCTCCAGTGTACTCTAAACTGTGTTTTCATTACAAGTTATAGTGCTAAATACCATGGGGAAAGATATGCAAATCAGCAGTATTAACCATGCCAGTTTAAGACGAGCCAAACTAACCTAATGAAGGGGATACAGCCACTAGAAAGCTATGTTTTGATTTTTTTAAGTTAATTAGACTGCCTAATCATCCCAAACTGAGAGCATATTATTCTCTCAGAAGAGCAAGCATAATTAACTTAGAGAGGCTTCCCCCACAAGCAAAAACAAGTAAATAAGAAAACTCCAAGCCAAAGTGGTTTGCTTCTGTTGAAATCCTAAGGGTGGCTTGTACAATAGGATCAAACACACAGGTGCACACGTGCACACACACACACACACACACCCATAATGATAGTTGTTAAAAGTGTCCATCTTGACAGTTTACAAGATATGGAAAAGCTGACCGCAAATATATATCCATGATTTATATTTTGTTTACAGTATGTGTATTAAAAAGCAGGGACATCACTTTGCCAACAAATGTCCATGTAGTGAAAGCTATGACTTTTCCAGTAGTCATGTACAGATGTGAGAACTGAACCATTAAGAAGGCTAAGCACCAAAGAATTGATCGGTTTGAATTGCAGTGCTGGAGAAGACCCCTGAGAATCACTTGAACTGCAAGGAGATCAAACCAGTCAATTCTAAAGGAAATCCACCCTGAATGTTCATTGGAAGAACTGACGCTGAAGCTGAAACTCCAATACTTTGACCAACAGATGCAAAGAGCTGACTCTTTGGAAAATTGAAGGCAAAAGGAGAAGGGGGCAGCTGGGGATAAGATGATTGGATAGTATAGCTGACCCAATGGACATGCATTTGAGCAAATTCTGGGAGATAGTGAAGGACAGGGAAGCCTGGTGTGCTGCAGTCCATGGGGTCGCAAAGAGTCAGACATGACTTGGCAACTGAACACACACACACACACACACAAAGTATTTGCTTCTCAAGAGATTTTAGAAGAAAATACTTCCTAGGAAAGCACAAGACATTAGTTGCTTTGAACTGCCTAACAAGAATCCCCTTTTCCTTTGGTAACATTGCTCCAATTTTCTTTCTGGAGTTTTCTGTTGCACCTATATTGCAGTGCAACCTTGCTTCCTGCCCAGTTCTATCCCCTTCATGTCCTTACACTTTAATGTTCCCTAGGAAACAATTCAATGCACACAAATCTCCACTTCAGTTTCAGAGAAGCCTTTTCTAGGGAAAACAATAAAAGTCACTGGCGACAGAAATGGCCTACAAAGCAAAAACTAAAATGAGATTTTAGATTTCTTCCATTTGTCTGCTGAGTGCAATGAAGGTAACATCATTGGTAGTTGTGGTGGCAGTGGCGAAGTTGCTTCAGTCGTGTCCGACTCTGTGCAACCCCGTAGACAGCAGCCCACCAGGCTCCTCCATCCCTGGGATTCTCCAGGCAAGAATATTGGAGTGAGTTGCCATTTCCTTCTCCAATGCATGAAAGTGGAAAGTGAAAAGTGAAAGTGAAGTCACTCAGTCATGTCCAACTCTTTGCAACCCCATGGTCTGCAGCCTACCAGGCACCTCTGTCCATGGGATTTTCCAGGCAAGAGGACTGGAGTGGGTTGCCATTGGTAGTTGAGATGGAACTGATAAGCCCCCTCATAGGCTGTTGCAAGATAGCTGTTGAAACTTTCACTGTTAGCAAATTGGCATAGAATAGAAGAAAGCATGGGCTTCTCTGGTGGCTCAGCAGTAAAGAATCTGCCTGCAATGCAGGAGACCCGGGTTCAATCCCTGGGTCGGGAAGATCCCATGGACAGAGGAGCTTGGTAGGCTACAGCCCATAGGGCTGCACAGAGTCGGACACAACTGAAGCAACCAAGCAGCAGCAGCGATAGCAGAAAACACACTGACATGCATGGTAAATGTTAGGTAAGTATACTATCTCAGATGTTCGAGGATTTCATGAGAATCAGCAATTTTAAGGACAATGAAATTTGATGATTGTTGCTGTGGCTTTTCATGAATCAAAGAAAGACAAGGAAATGCTGACAGTGCTTAATTACTAATGTAAGATGCTGGGAGCCAGGGTGAGGAACTCCACCCATGGCAAAGGTCATTAGGAAGGAGGCTTCGGCATATGCAAAGGAAATCCCCTGTTCCTGAGCATCTACCCCCAAAACCAGAGTCTGCCTACTTTACTGTTTTAACTCTCACCTATACCTCTGACTTTACGGGGGGCTGTTCCCCCACCACCTCTCTCGGAGAAGGAGTTAACCTACAGCTCCAGTTAATAAAAATTCCTGGGCATGACAAGAGTGTTTCAACTTACAAAATCCTCTGAAGGTTCTCTAGCCTACCTGAACAGGTTCGTCAGGCCACATGTGATTGTTTACAGCCTCCCAACTGTGAGAGGCACGAGATGCTTTAAAACTTTATAAATACAGACTCTTTTGAGAAGTTAGAAAATTATTAGTATAGTATTAGTGGGTTGGTTAGAAATTATACTGGTGAAGGGTTTTTCATTTGTTGAGCCAATATTTGCTGCTAAATCTCCACATTCCCTGCCCTTATAATGAATATAACTAGCATATAGGAGAAATAAGTATTAACCTTTAAGATTAATCATGTTAAACCTTAGGCTAAGTAAATTCCTTTCTTGATTGTAACCCACTACACCCCCACCCTATAGGAATGCAACTTTATTTGGAGGGTGGTGCCTAGTTTAAGAAAAATTCACCCCTGGAAAAAAATAAGTTTTCTGGTTGACTGACCGTTATCAGAAAGGGCCATAAAATGTCAGCAGGCCTCATGGCCAGAAAATGATATAAAACCCCTAAGACCTTTGTATAACTTTATATGAAGCACCTGATTTTGACAAGGGTCAGGTCTGCTGACCCTGCGTGACTCTGTATTCATCCCTATGTATAACAAAAAGTGTATAAGCAAACCTGAAAATAAAGAAAATGGATCGGTTTCTGGAAAGACTGATTCCCCCGTGTCGTTCTTTCTTCCTCCTTCTGGCTAAATTCCTATCTGGAGTGTGGATGCTCGCCATGTCTACTTACTTGCCCTGGCTTCTAAGATCCAAGTGAGAGGGTGCCCAGGGCAGGGCACCCTCTGCTTTTCAAGTGGGCACCAGTGGCCTACGTAGATGGTGCAAATTCCTTGTCTTGGAGTTTTATTGGTATTCCATGTAAACCAAGTTATTCAGCCTCTTTTTCTCCACTAATATTTCCTACTACACTATCTTTTTCTAATCTCTCTTTATATCTGTAATTAAATAAGTTCTTTCCTNGTGGGCACCAGTGGCCTACGTAGATGGTGCAAATTCCTTGTCTTGGAGTTTTATTGGTATTCCATGTAAACCAAGTTATTCAGCCTCTTTTTCTCCACTAATATTTCCTACTACACTATCTTTTTCTAATCTCTCTTTATATCTGTAATTAAATAAGTTCTTTCCTAGGACACCTACTCTGTCTCCCCTTCAAATTACCCTGGATCCACCGGGGCTGGACCCCGACAGTAAGACAAAGACAGAGGATTTCCTTGGAAGCATATGAAGAGATGTTCATCTGTTGTAACCAGGGAGTAGAAAAGAGCTGAGGATTAGGACCAGAAATTAATCATAATTATAGTTGAGCTCCAGAGAAGATGGAAATCCAATCCTGGAAAGACCAGTAACCTATTTTCAAGACACTGATTGAAAAGAAAGAGATCCGGGGATTCAGATCTACCTATTTAAGGTTAGGAATATTTTGCTTAAAGATGGCAGTGGCAAATGACTCAGCTGTTTGGTTAGGAGCATATGAGGACAAAGAGACCTGTAGAAGAGATACGTTAATGGATGTGGGATTGAGCACAATGAGATCTTTGTTTTGATTGTTCATGCTCAATAGAGACTATCAAACAGAGAAGAAACAACCAACCAGACAAAATGACTTAACCAGTTGACAACTTGAGTTCTGAAACAATGGCTGCATAAAGACAGCGGCCAAAGTAGCAGGGGTAGAGACAATGCCTGGACTCAACCTGGGTTCCAGCTTACCGGTGCTATTCTGGGACTGACGCTGCAGAAAGTTTAGCCCCCTGGTTACAGAGACCAATGTTAAGCTTCCAGTATGGCACCATCATACATAAGGACTAAGGACATCATGCATAAGGACATCAGTCACTTAGTAAAAAGTTGATTACTCATTTACATTTACTGAGATTACACATATTCTGAATATAGCTTTGCCCTCCTGACTGCAGGGTATAGTAGCATCAATACATAATGGCTTAAGTGGTTGACCTGATAAAGGATCCTCTTCCACATTTCATCAGACTGAGGGCTCTATTTTACAGCCTAGGAGAGAAGGCATTCGACACAAAATTATAAGGTCCATTCAATTTCTACCACATTACCTAGAAACTGCTGGCAAAATAGAGCCTTAGAACAACCTTTTGATGACATAGCTGAAGCACCAGCTTGGTGATGACACCTTCAGGGATGGGCACCACCCTCCAAGACCTGGTATACACCCTAAATCCACTGTATGGTTCTATGTTCCTGTTGGCAGAATACATAGATCTGAGAACTAAGGAACAGAAGTAGGAGCAACTCCACTTACCCTCACTCTCAGTTGGGAGCTTTTCTCTCATCCACATAAATGTAGGCACTTGGTTCAAGAGATTCATATTCCCAGAGGGAGGACAGTACTTCCAGGGGGGATACAGCAAGAGTACAATTTATCTATAAGCCCCGGCTGTTGGTCTATCACTTCAGGTACCTTATGCCAAGAGACTGCATCACAAGGAAGCTCATTATGCTGAAAGAGTAATTGACACTGACCTTCAGGAGGATGTTGAACTATTGCTACACCATGATGCCAGAGGAAACTATACTGGAAATTCAGTTGATTCACTGGAGCTTTTTAATACTCCCCTGCCTAATTGTGGGGAGAAGGCAATGGCACCCCACTCCAGTACTCTTGCCTGNAAAGTGGTTTGCTTCTGTTGAAATCCTAAGGGTGGCTTGTACAATAGGATCAAACACACAGGTGCACACGTGCACACACACACACACACACACCCATAATGATAGTTGTTAAAAGTGTCCATCTTGACAGTTTACAAGATATGGAAAAGCTGACCGCAAATATATATCCATGATTTATATTTTGTTTACAGTATGTGTATTAAAAAGCAGGGACATCACTTTGCCAACAAATGCCCATGTAGTGAAAGCTATGACTTTTCCAGTAGTCATGTACAGATGTGAGAACTGAACCATTAAGAAGGCTAAGCACCAAAGAATTGATCGGTTTGAATTGCAGTGCTGGAGAAGACCCCTGAGAATCACTTGAACTGCAAGGAGATCAAACCAGTCAATTCTAAAGGAAATCCACCCTGAATGTTCATTGGAAGAACTGACGCTGAAGCTGAAACTCCAATACTTTGACCAACAGATGCAAAGAGCTGACTCTTTGGAAAATTGAAGGCAAAAGGAGAAGGGGGCAGCTGGGGATAAGATGATTGGATAGTATAGCTGACCCAATGGACATGCATTTGAGCAAATTCTGGGAGATAGTGAAGGACAGGGAAGCCTGGTGTGCTGCAGTCCATGGGGTCACAAAGAGTCAGACATGACTTGGCAACTGAACACACACACACACACAAAGTATTTGCTTCTCAAGAGATTTTAGAAGAAAATACTTCCTAGGAAAGCACAAGACATTAGTTGCTTTGAACTGCCTAACAAGAATCCCCTTTTCCTTTGGTAACATTGCTCCAATTTTCTTTCTGGAGTTTTCTGTTGCACCTATATTGCAGTGCAACCTTGCTTCCTGCCCAGTTCTATCCCCTTCATGTCCTTACACTTTAATGTTCCCTAGGAAACAATTCAATGCACACAAATCTCCACTTCAGTTTCAGAGAAGCCTTTTCTAGGGAAAACAATAAAAGTCACTGGCGACAGAAATGGCCTACAAAGCAAAAACTAAAATGAGATTTTAGATTTCTTCCACTTGTCTGCTGAGTGCAATGAAGGTAACATCATTGGTAGTTGTGGTGGCAGTGGCGAAGTTGCTTCAGTCGTGTCCGACTCTGTGCAACCCAGTAGACAGCAGCCCACCAGGCTCCTCCATCCCTGGGATTCTCCAGGCAAGAATATTGGAGTGAGTTGCCATTTCCTTCTCCAATGCATGAAAGTGGAAAGTGAAAAGTGAAAGTGAAGTCACTCAGTCATGTCCAACTCTTTGCAACCCCATGGTCTGCAGCCTACCAGGCACCTCTGTCCATGGGATTTTCCAGGCAAGAGGACTGGAGTGGGTTGCCATTGGTAGTTGAGATGGAACTGATAAGCCCCCTCATAGGCTGTTGCAAGATAGCTGTTGAAACTTTCACTGTTAGCAAATTGGCATAGAATAGAAGAAAGCATGGGCTTCTCTGGTGGCTCAGCAGTAAAGAATCTGCCTGCAATGCAGGAGACCCGGGTTCAATCCCTGGGTCGGGAAGATCCCATGGACAGAGGAGCTTGGTAGGCTACAGCCCATAGGGCTGCACAGAGTCAGACACAACTGAAGCAACCAAGCAGCAGCAGCGATAGCAGAAAACACACTGACATGCATGGTAAATGTTAGGTAAGTATACTATCTCAGATGTTCGAGGATTTCATGAGAATCAGCAATTTTAAGGACAATGAAATTTGATGATTGTTGCTGTGGCTTTTCATGAATCAAAGAAAGACAAGGAAATGCTGACAGTGCTTAATTACTAATGTAAGATGCTGGGAGCCAGGGTGAGGAACTCCACCCATGGCAAAGGTCATTAGGAAGGAGGCTTCGGCATATGCAAAGGAAATCCCCTGTTCCTGAGCATCTACCCCCAAAACCAGAGTCTGCCTACTTTACTGTTTTAACTCTCACCTATACCTCTGACTTTACGGGGGGCTGTTCCCCCACCACCTCTCTCGGAGAAGGAGTTAACCTACAGCTCCAGTTAATAAAAATTCCTGGGCATGACAAGAGTGTTTCAACTTACAAAATCCTCTGAAGGTTCTCTAGCCTACCTGAACAGGTTCGTCAGGCCACATGTGATTGTTTACAGCCTCCCAACTGTGAGAGGCACGAGATGCTTTAAAACTTTATAAATACAGACTCTTTTGAGAAGTTAGAAAATTATTAGTATAGTATTAGTGGGTTGGTTAGAAATTATACTGGTGAAGGGTTTTTCATTTGTTGAGCCAATATTTGCTGCTAAATCTCCACATTCCCTGCCCTTATAATGAATATAACTAGCATATAGGAGAAATAAGTATTAACCTTTAAGATTAATCATGTTAAACCTTAGGCTAAGTAAATTCCTTTCTTGATTGTAACCCACTACACCCCCACCCTATAGGAATGCAACTTTATTTGGAGGGTGGTGCCTAGTTTAAGAAAAATTCACCCCTGGAAAAAAATAAGTTTTCTGGTTGACTGACCGTTATCAGAAAGGGCCATAAAATGTCAGCAGGCCTCATGGCCAGAAAATGATATAAAACCCCTAAGACCTTTGTATAACTTTATATGAAGCACCTGATTTTGACAAGGGTCAGGTCTGCTGACCCTGCGTGACTCTGTATTCATCCCTATGTATAACAAAAAGTGTATAAGCAAACCTGAAAATAAAGAAAATGGATCGGTTTCTGGAAAGACTGATTCCCC
>SJYX01003839.1:0-17473 GCA_006410675.1 Oreotragus oreotragus
ATCACAGACTCGATGGACGTTGAGTCTGAGTGAACTCCGGGAGTTGGTGATGGACAGGGAGGCCTGATGTGCTACGATTCATGGGGTCGCAAAGAGTCGGACATGACTGAGCGACTGAACCGAACTGAACTGATATCTACTTGGCTGTAGTATGTGCTGGGTGCTAGTAATAGAGCAGTCACAAGATAGATAGTCCTCATGGAGGAAGGAAATGTGGACTTAAGCTGATTATTTCAGGAGATTGATGCTGAGAAAGAGGAAATGCAGGGGCTGTGGGAGTGATAGAAGGAAGGCCTAATGTAGTCTGGGGGTAGGGAAGGTCTCCCTTCTGAGGGTGGCATCTAAGCTGAAACCTGCTGGAGGCCTGGAGTGAACCAGGCGTTGGGGAGGACAAGGAAAGTATTCTAGACAGAGGAAGCAGCATGTTTGGGGCCTGGGGATGAGGAAGAGAGACCCATTTCAGAAATTGGAAACTCAGAAAGGCAAGTAGCAGAGGTAAGAAATGGAACTGGAAACTCAGCAGGGGCCAGATGGAGAGGGATTTGCAAGATTCTTTTTAAAAAAATTTATAATTGGAGGATGATCGCTTACAATGTTGTGTTAGTTTCTGCTGTACAATGAAGTGAATCAGCTATATGTGTACAAACAGCCCCTCCCTCTGGGACCTCCCTCCCACCTCCCATCCCACTCCTCTAGGTCATCACAGAGTGCCAGGCTGCCCTGTGCTCTACAGCAGCTTCCCACTAGCTATCTATTTTACATGTAGAATCCCACGGGTGGAGGAGCCTGGTAGGCTGCAGTCCATGGTGTCGCTGAGGGTCGGAGATGACGGAGCGACTTCACTTTCCCTTTTCATTTTCATGCATTGGAGAAGGAAATGGCAACCCACTCCAGTGTTCTTGCCTGGAGAATCCCAGGGACGGGGGAGCCTGGTGGGCTGTCGTCTATGGAGTCGCACAGAGTCGGACACGACTGAAGCGACTTAGCAGCCGTAGCAGCAGGGTATATATGCCAATGCTACTCTCCCAATTCATCCCAAAAGATTCTTAAGGACTATTTTAAGGATAATGGGAAGTGATTGAAGAGTTTAAAACAGGAGGAAGACAGCATCAAATTCTTTAAACAGTTTTAAATGAAAAAATTAATTGTGGAAGTAATATATGCACATTACGAACAAAGGAAGAGGAAAGAAGACTACATACAACCGTCTCCTGACTCACCTTGCCTCGGCCCTATTCCTCTCCCTAGAGAAAACCACTTTCAACTTTGTGAACTGTTTTTTCTGGCGGTTACCTTCTTATCTCTAAATGTGAGTTGTCATCATTCGGGTTCTCTGGGAAACAAACTGAGATGGAGATTTGTGTGCAGGTGGCTCACAGGGGGAAGCACAGGAACAGCTCTGGTCAGAGAAGGAAGTGGGATTGGCCAAGGGAGAAGGGGAGCTACATGAGAGTTCAGCCAAACCAAGGGGAGATACCAGGCTAGGACTGTGTTGTAATAGGGAAGAGCCTCATATTCTATAATGAGTTAATCACTAAAGGGATCTTACCTTTAAGTTAAACTATACATGATGGCTCATCACTGGGAACCCTGCCTCCCAAGCAATGACAGTTAACATGAAATACCTTTGTTCAGCTCATAGGAAACATCCTGACCAGATTCACCTGTGAATGACTGCAGGAAGGAAGAAATTAACACAATCTCTTCTGACTCTGGCTGGAACCAGGACTTTACACACTCCCCTTTCAGTATAAAAGAAGCCTGAAATCTAATTTTGGAAAGATGGTTCTTTGGGATGCTAACCCACCATCTTCTCAGTCTTACGGCTTTTCCAATGAAATAGCTATTCCTTGCCTCCGTAACTCCTCTCTTGATTTATTGGTCTGTCATGAGGTGGCTTTCTGGTATCTCTCTGGTGGCTCAGATGGTAAAGAATCTGCCTGCAATGCAGGAGAACCAGGTTCAATCCCTGGGTTGGGAAGTTCCCTTGGAGAAAGAAATGGCAACCCACTCCAGTAGTCTTGCCTGGAGAATTTCATGGACAGATGAACCTGGCAGCTACAGTCCATGGAGTCGCAAAGAGTTGGACACAACTAAGCAACTAACGCGCACACACATGAGGTGGCACTAGTGGTAAAGAACCTGCTTGCCAATGTAGGAGGCTTAAGAGATGTGGGTTCAATCCCTGGGTCAGAAAGATCTCTTGGAGGAGGGCATGGCAACCCACTCCATATTCTTGCCTGGAGAAGCCCATGGACAGAGAAACCTATAGTCCATAGTGTTGCGGAGAGTTGGAAGTGACTTAGCATGCATGCATGAGCGGTACAAGCTTGGACTTGTTAACAGGGTGACCCATCAGAGCAATCCTGAATTAAGGCTATAGGCATATCATCTAGTTTTCAGTACGAACTGTTTCCAGAGAGGTGTGAACTCGGGTGTTGCAGCTGCTTCCGCTGAGAACAAGGCCTGTGAGAGGGCTCCTCTGTGAGCTCTCAGAGGACACAATACCAGCAGGTGGGTCAGTAAGTGGTCCTCAAGGGGGAACGTGGGCAGCATCACACGGCATCCATGCAGGTCACCCCTTGGCCTGCTTATCCACTCGCTGTATAATAATTTCATGCCATTCTTTAATCAACCTTTTCAGGATTCTGGTTGATATCTTTTTCTGGAGAAGCTTGTGAAAGAAGAGGTATGGCCCCACTACAGCTGTTCTGGGGGCCCCATCTGATCATCATAATCTCCCTTCTTTGTTACTCATTCTAGACTGCTCCTGGCCTTTGATGTTAATAGCACTTTTGCTGACCTAAGGGAAGACATAGCTTGAGGAGCCTGAACCCCTGGTTGGCATGGCCTTCTCAGGCTGTGAGCCCTTGGTTTCTGCATGTATTCTCCCTGCTCCCTGCAGCCCTGCCTCCTCCTGATGGTAAGGAGAGATTCATCCTGCTGGGAGAGTGAATTATTTTTTTGCCTACTGCCAACTGCTACATCCCTTGGGCCATTGGAAAGTCATATGTAGGACAATTTTTTTTTTTATTTTGCTGACCTGTTCTCTGCACGGCAAGAAGCCAGCATTTGGTTGGCTAAAGGCCTCTAGCATCCCACACAAACAACCACACATATTTCCAAAATACCCTCTAGAGAACAGTACCATCTTAACTGAGAACTACCATTTAAGAGCTTTCTTCCATCTGTATTTATAGAACCCCAGTCTCCAGTTCCCTCTCAAGCTGAACAGAAGGAGGCAACAGTTGACTAGGAAATCAGCAATGTGGTCACATGAACGCTCCAGAATCACTGCAGATGGTGACTGTGGCCATGAAATTAAAAGACACTTACTTCTTGGAAGAAAAGTTATGACCAACTTAGGTGAAGTCGCTCAGTTGTGTCCAACTCTTTGTGACCCCGTGGACCGTAACCTACTAGGCTTCTCCGTCCATGGGATTTTCAGGCAAGAATACTGGAGTGGATTGCCATTTCCTTCTCCAGGGATCTTCCCAACTCAGGGATCGAACCCAGGTCTTCCACACTGGAGGCAGACACTTTAACCTCTGAGTCACCAGGGAAGCCATGACCAACTTAGACAGCATATTAAAGAGCAGAGACATTACTTTGCCAACAAAAGTCTGTCTAGTCAAGGCTATTGTTTTTCCAGTAGTCATGTATGGGTGTGAGAGTTGGACTATAAAGAAAGCTGAGCACCAAAGAATTGATACTTTTGAATTGTGGTGTTGGAGAAGACTCTTGAGAGTCCCCTGGACTGCAAGGAGATCTAACCAATCCATCCTAAAGGAGATCAGTCCTGAATATTCATTGGAAGGACTGATGTTGAAGCTGAAACTCCAGTACTTTGGCCACCTGATTCGAGGAGCTGACTCATTTGAAAAGACCCTGATGCTGGGAAAGACTGAAGGTGGGAGGAGAAGGGGACGACCGAGGATGAGATGGTTGGATGGCATCACCAACTCGGTGGTCATGAGTTGGAGTGAACCCTGGGAGTTGGTGATGGACAGGGAGGCCTGGCATGCTGCAGCCCATGTAATTGCAAAGAGTCGGGCATGACTGAGGGACTGAACTGAACTGAATGCTCGGCATGAAACGTCTCTACTTTTCTGAACTTTGCCCTCACTCAGCCTGCACTATAGCTGCTAGACCGGCCTAGGGCTCCACTCTGTTTCCTGGGAGTCTCTCGGGTCTGTTCTTCCCTCTGGCTTCCCAAATGGTCTCCACCTCTGTTCTAGCCAATCTGCAGTCCCTAAGCAGTGTTCTCATTTTTTATTCTTGAGGAATAATTTAAAATTTTATGGTAAACACACATAACATAAGATTTACCATCTTAACTTTTTTTTGGGGGGGTTGAGGACAAGGCATGTAGGATCTTAGTTCCCTGACCAGAGACTGAATCCATACCCCTTTCAGTGGAAGCCCTGAAATGGAGTCGTAACCTATTGGACTACCAGGGAAGTCCCCATCTTAGCTACTTTTAAGTGAACAGTTCAGTAGTGTTAAGGACATTTGTATTGTACAGCCAGTCCCCAAAGTCTTTTCATCTTGCAAAACAGAAACTCTATATTCCTTAAACAACAACACCCCATTTCCTCCTCTCTTCAGCCCATGACGACCACCATCTGTTGTCTGTCTCTATGAATCTGACTTTCTCATTTAGGTGAAATCATATAGGATTTGCTTCTTTGGAACTAGCTTAATTCATTAGCATAATGTCCTCAAGATTTAGACTGAATAATTATTCTATGTATATACTATGTTTTGTGTATCTATTCATCTGCTGATGGTCTCTTGGGTTGCGTTCACCCTTTTGGCTACTACGAATAATGCTGCTATGAACATGGGTATTCAAATCTCTCTTCAAGACACTGCTTTCAATTCTTTTGTGTCTGTACCTAGAAGTGGAATCGATGGATCATATGGTAATTGTATATTTAATTTTTTTTGAAGACCTCATATATTATTTTCCCCAGTAATTGCACCATTTTACATTCTCTCCAACAGTGCATAAAGTTCCAATTTCTCCACATCTTTATCAGCACTTGTTTTCCGTTCTTTTGATAATAGTCATCCTAATGTCTATTGTAGTAGAATTCCTAATAATGTACTTTCCCAGCCTTGAGAAATTCCATAGAAGTAGAATCTGGAAAAACAGCATACATTAAGAAACTATGTTAATGATTATCTTTCATGTTTTTCTTAGAATAATAGCCTTGTTACAAACCCCAAGGCCAGATCCAGAAGGGAGTATGACTAGGATCATGAAAGTATGGACTTTGGAACACCAGGTCAGTGCCAGGCAGGATTGCTGCCTATGCACTTGCTGATTGCTCCTGAGACTAGCCCGGAAGGGAACAGCCTGGGGTAAAAACCAAGGAGATCTGGACTATGTCAGTGTAATCCATGACATTTAGGAGTACATGATTAAAACAGCATATGTCTTGAGAAAGATAAGATTAAAGAAATTCTTGTAGTCTGCACTTAGGAATAAAAGCTGGACTCAGAGTGGGCTCTGCACCTCTGTCCAAGAGAGGCTGCAGGTCCCCTGAACCACTGCACCAGATTTCATGTTTTGTCTTCATTCTCGTCACTTGCTCCCAGACCACTAAGGCAATAGGGTATGAAGTGGTATCTCATTGTAGTTTTGATTTACCTTTCCTTGATAATTAGTGATGTTGAGTATCTTTTCACGGGCTTGTTGGCCACTTTATATCTTCTTGGGAGAAATGTCCATTCAAGTCCTTTGCGCATTTTTAAAAAGCTATTTTACTATAAATTCTGTTTATTTATTTTTGGCTGTGCTGGGTCTTTGCTGCTGTGCAGGCTTTCTCTAGCTGTGGCGAGTGGGGGCTACTCTGTAGTTGGGGTGCTCCGGCTTCTCTTGCTGCAGAGCACCAGCTCTAGGGCGTGCAGGCTTCAGTAGTTGTGACACAGGGGCTCAGCATTTGTAGCTCCCAGGCTCTAGAGCACAAGTTCAATAGTTGTGCGTGGGCTTAGTTACTCTGTGACATATGGGATCTTCCCGGACTAGGGATTGAAACCGTGTTCCCTGCACTGCCAGGCAATTCTTAACCAATGGACCACCAGGGAAGTCTGTTTGCTCACTTTTTAATTGAGCTTTTTAAAAAAGCTATAGTTGTTTATATATTCTAGATGTTAAGCCCTTATCAGACATAGGATTTGCAAATATCTTCTCCCACTCCATAGGCTGCCTTTTTGTGAAACTGGATGCACAGTTTAAATTTTGATATAGTCCAATTCATCTATTTTTTACTTTTATTGTCTATGTTTTTGAAGTCATTCAGACTTTACTTTCACTTTTCACTTTCATGCATTGGAGAAGGAAATGGCAACCCACTCCAGTGTTCTTGCCCGGAGAGTCCCAGGGACGGCAGAGCCTGGTGGGCTGCGATCTATGGGGTCGCACAGAGTCAGACACGACTGACGCGACTTAGCAGCAGAAGAAGCAGCAGCAGCAGCAGTGGCNACTTTCATGCATTGGAGAAGGAAATGGCAACCCACTCCAGTGTTCTTGCCCGGAGAGTCCCAGGGACGGCAGAGCCTGGTGGGCTGCGATCTATGGGGTCGCACAGAGTCAGACACGACTGACGCGACTTAGCAGCAGAAGAAGCAGCAGCAGCAGCAGTGGCCTCCTTTCATTGCCAGTCTAGAGAACCCTTCAGGCTGGGGAACAGGAGGAGGAGGACTGGATTCATCTTTTGAGTCTCACTCAGTTTTTGCAATGGTGGTTTTTCTGCCTCCATGCTTGATTCCACCAATCCATTCTCTGTAAGACAGTGAGAGTGAAGTTAAAACGTACTAAAAAGCTTGATTTTGTCACACTACTTCTTGAAGTTTGAAACACCTGTCTTTCTCAGGATAAGTATAAAGCCCAGGGATGGTGGTGGAAGTGGGGAAGGAATTTTGTCCCTGATTCTCTTTCCAGCTTTATCTAGCCCTCTATTTCTTTCTCCTCCTTTTTCATGCTTTTGCTGTACTAAATTATTAATAGACGCCTAACCACTTCATGCCTTTTATTTTTCTTACTTCCAAGCCACTATGTACTCTTGGGTTTTCTGCCTAGAAAATTCACCCTTATCTAGGTCAGCTCATACTCAGGCTTCAGATTTCAACAAGATGCATCAGCCTCTGGGAAGCGTGCCCTGAACCCCAAACAAAAAATTAGGTTAGACAATACTCCTCAACACAGCACTCATTATAATTGCCATTTACTTGTCTTCTCTCCTCTAGACCACTGTAAAATACTGTGTCCTGTAAAATAGTGTTTCCCTGTCCAACACTTTGCTGAAGGAAAAGGTAGGCAGCTGGTGTAACAAACGTCTTAGTGTTACTGAATCAAACTTGTGTTTGCTCGCCCATGCTGAGGGGAGGCAGCCTACTGACGCTGAGTTGTGGTGAGGTAAAGTACAGTGTTGACTGCACAGGGTCAAGCAAGAAGTCAGGCAGCTAATGCTTAAAAGACCAGAACTCCCTGATGGCTTTCAGGGACAGGTTTTAAAAGACAAGGTGAGGGAGGGAGATTGTGGGGTATGTGACCAGGTTGTGGTGAGGTTACTGGGAGTCAACATCATCAACCTTCTGGTTTCAACCAGTCTGGGGTCTACGTGCTGTGGGTAACATACGGTTAACTCTTTCCACCTGGTGGGGGTTTCAGTATCTGCAAAACAGCTCAAAGGATATGGTACAGAATATCATCTATAGCCCTTGAAGAGGAACTAAAGGTCCTTGACTTTGTTTAGTGGCTCAACTATCATTGTTTTGCTTGACAATTTTCCTTTATTTCTGAATATTCTGACTTCTCTGATTGAACCCCAGTCCTTTGCATTAGAATTACCAAGTCTTAGCACTGGACCACGAGCGAAGTCCCAAGCTCCATATTTTTAAAAGATTTGATTGACTGATTTTGGCTGCGCTGGGTTGTCATTGCTGCATGCGGGCTTTCTCTACCTGCGGTGAGTTGGGGCTACTCTCTAGTTGCGATGCTCAGGCTTCTCAATGTGGTGGCTTCTCTCATTGGAGAGCACAGGTTCTAGGCCCATAGGCTCAGTAGCTGTGGTGCACGGGCTTAGTTGCCCTGCGTCAGTGTGAGATCTTCCCAGACCAGGGATTGAACTGGTGTCCCTTGCATTGAAAGGCAGATCCTTAGTCACTGGACCACCAGGGAAGCCCAAGCTCCACATTTTTAATAGTCTGTCCTTTCCCCACTTTTTTTGACATGTTACCTGTATTATATACCAAAGTTTCATATGTGTAAAGGTCTAACTAATGGGCTATGATTGTTTCACCAGTTAATTTTTCTATCCCTACATCAATGCCACATCATCTTTATTGTTTTCTCTCTCTTTTAAAATTGAGGTAGAGTTGACTAACAATATTACATAAATTTTAGGTGTGCAACATAGTTGTTCACAGTTTTTAAAGGTTATATTCCATTCACAGCTATTATAAAATATCAGCTGTATACCCTACGTTCTGTGGCATATCCTTGCGGCTTATTTACTTTACATGTAGTAGTCTGTACTGCTTTATCCCCTATGCGTATCATGCCTCTCTACCCTTCCCCTTCCTCGCTAGTAGCCGCTAGTTTGTTTTCTATATCTGTGAGCCTGTTTCTTGTTTGTTATATTCACTAATTTGTTTTAGTTTTTAGATTACACATGTAAGTGATAACATATTATTTGTCTTTCTCTGACTTTTTTCACTGAGCATAATACCCTCCATGTCCATCCATGTTGTTGCAAATGGCAAAATTTCATCCTTTTTTATGTCTGAGTAGTATTCCATTGCATACATATGTTATGTCTCTTTTATCCATCCATCCATTGATGGACACTTAGGTTGCTTCCTTATCTTGCCTATTGTAAATAATGCTGCTATGAACACTGGGGTGCATATATATTTTTCAAATTAATGTTTTCATTTTCTTCAATATATACCCAGGAGTGGAATTTCTGGATTATATTGTAGTTTTATTTTTAGCTTTTTGAGGAACCTCCATACTTTTCCCCACAGTGTCTGCACCAATATATATTCCCACCAACAGTGTAAAAGAGTTCCTTTTTCTCCACATCCTCTCCAACATTTGTCACCTGTGGTCTTTCTGATGATAGCCATCCTGATGGATGTGAGGTGATATCTCATTGTGGTTTTGACATTTCTCCAACCACATTATCTTACTTTGTATAACTTTATTATAAATTCTGGCATCTGATAGAGTAAGTTCTAAGCCCTGTTCTTTTCAAGTGTCCTGTTTTGGGCCTTTTACTTTTTCATATAAATTTGGAGTCATTAATAGTTTCATGAAAAACCCTTCCAGAATTTTGTTTAAAGATGAAATAGATTTGTAGATCAATTTGGGGAGAATTGGTATTTTAATAATATTAAGGCTTTGAATACATGAACATGGTATAGCTTTCCATTATTTATTTTGAAATGTCCCTTGGTGGTGGTGGTTTAGTTGCTAAGGCATGTCCAACTCTTACAACCCTATAGACTGTAGCCCACCAGTCTCACTTGTCCATGGGATTTCCCAGGCAAGAAGACTGAAGTGAATGAATGAATACATTTCCTTCTCTAGCGATTCTTCCCAACCTAGGGATCAAACCTATGTCTCTTGTGTTGCAGGCATATTCTTTACTGCTGAGCCACCAGGGAAGCCCCAAAATGCCTCTTAAGAATGTTTTATAATTTCCTCTATCTAGGTTATATTTTGGGGGGAGTTAGATTTTTGTTGAATATACTCTGAGACTATGGTAAGTGGTATCTTTTTTTAAATTGAAGTATACTGTATCTCTACTTGATTCTTCATGAGTAGAATGCCTTTGTTTTCATTTAAAATGTTTGTTCACCTCACCAACCTTTCATCCATTTTTTAAAAANTTCTTCTTCTTTTTGTTAAATAGTTTTGAGCAGCTACCATGTGTCAGGCACTGTCCTCAGGAACTCAGGAACAAAAAATAGATAAGATCCTAGCCCTCAAGGCATGATCAGGCTACTAACAACAAGAAAGACAGTCACAATACAGGCTGAGAAGCAATGCAGAAGTGCATACCAGATACCAGTGATAACACAAGAATAAGGATAAACTCTGCTTGGGAGCACTAGGGAACCTTCTCTGAAAGGGTTAAATACACAAGGCATCCTGAAAAAGGAAGACCAGTTGACAAAAGAGGAGGGCACTCTGGGCCAAGGCCTTGAGTTAGGGGTGGACCAGCATGGCTTGTGTAGGAACTCCAAGGAGGATGCTGGAGCTTGCTCATAGTACTAATAATAACCACCATCTGTTACGTAACTTAGTTTTAGTATCTTCACATCCACAACAACCCTAGAAAGTACTTCACTAATCTCCCCATTATACAGATGAGTAAAATGAGGCTGGGAGATTAGTAACTTGCCCAAAATCATGTAGCTAGGAAACGGTATCAGCTGGCCTTGAACTCTGGACTCTAGGATTGTTCCTCTATAAAACAAGTTCAGAAAAACAAGAGGGAAAACAGCAGGAGAGGAGCTATTTGAAGGTGAGATTCTTTCATCTGCATTGCATTACAAGGGTTTTCAGTTAAACTCTAATAAAGTAAGGGAAGTTCTAATGAGTAATGAAACTTTTAAAAGAGTAAGGCAATGGCAACTTGACAGTATGCTAAAGAGGTTTTACTTTTTTCTAAAGGGAAACATATTAAAGGGTTTTACACACATTTAAGGATTTAAGCATAGATAATCAAAAGTCATGGACTTCCCTGGTGGTCCAGTGGACAAGAATCTGCCTGCCGATGCAGGAGAAGTCAATGCAGGGGACACAGGGTCTATCGTTGCTCCAGGATGATTCCACATCCAGCGCGGCAACTAAGCCCGTGTGCCACAGCCACTGACGCCTGCTCACGCCAGAGGCTCTGCTCTACAATAGAAGAAGCCACCACAGTGGAAAGCCCATACACCACAACGGAGAGGAGCAGCTGCCCACCGCAGCTAGAGAAAGCCCTTGCTCAGCAACGAAGAGCCAGCACACAAATGAATGATCTTTTAAAGTCGTTGCATCAAGCATTCCATGAAGTATAACAGTAAGTGGGATGGACAATAATATGATAAGGTAATTAAAAGATGGAGTCTCCACCAAAGATGGAGAGGATGTAGAGGAAAGGGAACCCTCTTGCGCCGTTGTTGGGAATGTGAACTGACAGAGCCACTATGGAAGACAGTGTGGAGACTCCTTTAAAAACTAGGAATAAAACCACCATATGACCCAAGAATCCCACTACTAGGCATATACCCTGTGGAAACCAAAGTTGAAAAGGACACATGTACCCCCAATGTTCACTGCAGCACTGTTTACAATAGCTAGAACATGGAAGGAGCCTAGATGTCCACTGACAGATAAATGGATAAAGAAGTTGTGGTACATATACACAATGGGATGTGACTCAGCCATAAAAAGGAACACATTTGAGTCAGTTCTGTTGAGGCGGATGAACATAGAGCCTATTATACAGAGTGAAGTAAGTCAGAAAGAGAAAAACAAATATCATATACTAACACATACATATGGAAGCCGAAAAATGGTACTGATGAAATTATTTGCAGGGAGACACAGACATAGAGAATAGACTTATGGACAAAGGGGTGGGGAGAAGGAAGGACAGGGTGGGATGTATGGAGAGAGTAACATGGAAGCTTACAATCAGTTCAGTTCAGTTCAGTTCAGTCGCTTAGTCGTGTCCGACTCTTTGCGACCCCATGAATCACAGCACGCCAGGCCTTCCTGTCCATCACCATCTCCCGGAGTTCACTCAAACTCACGTCCATCGAGTCAGTGATGCCATCCAGCCATCGCATCCTCGGTCGTCCCCTTCTCCTCCTGCCCCCAATCCCTCCCAGCATCAGAGTCTTTTCCAACGAGTCAACTCTTCGCATGAGGTGGCCAAAGTACTAGAGTTTCAGCTTTAGCATCATTCCTTCCAAAGAAATCCCAGGGCTGATTACATTACCCTATGTAAAATAGATAGCCAATGGAAATTTGCTGTATGACTCAAGGAACTCAAACTGGGGCTCTGTAGCAACCTAGAGGGGTGGGAGGTGGGAGAGNATGAGGTGGCCAAAGTACTAGAGTTTCAGCTTTAGCATCATTCCTTCCAAAGAAATCCCAGGGCTGATTACATTACCCTATGTAAAATAGATAGCCAATGGAAATTTGCTGTATGACTCAAGGAACTCAAACTGGGGCTCTGTAGCAACCTAGAGGGGTGGGAGGTGGGAGAGAGGTTTAAGAAGGAGGGGACATATACATACCTATGGCTGACTCATGTTGATGCTTGGCAGAAACCAACACAATTCTGTAAAACATTTATCCTTCAATTTTAAAATTAATTAATTCTTTAAAAAGTAGTTGCATCAAGCACACAGTGAATTATAATAGTAAGAGAATAATCTGCTAGTTCACTAAAAGATGGAGTCTCCACATGTGCAACACTGTGCCAGGTAGGGTGGGAAAAAGCTTCACCTTTTCCAACACCTTCATATATTTTGCTCCATAAGTATCACTGAGACTGGCCACTTACCTTTAGAAAGAGACTTGAGCTTCTTGGAGGAAGCTGACCTTGCAATTAGCCTGCTTACAGAATAACAGCAAGTAGAAGCTGACTAAAGAAACTTGCAACTTTTGATTTTAAGTTACTTATAATCCAAATCATCAATTCTGTTCTCTGGTTTCATTATCAACAACTTATTTTTTCCTCTATAGGGTTTTTGTTTTTAATTGAAATATAGTTGATATACAGGCTTCCCTGGTGGCTCAGTGGTAAAGAATCCACCTGCCAATGCAGGAGACACCAGTTGGATCCTTTGGTCAGAAAGATCCCCTAGAGAAGGAAATGGCAACCCACTGGAGTATTATTCCCTGGGAAGTCCCATGGACAGAGGAGCCTGGTGGATTACAGCCCATGAGGTCTCAAAGAGTCAGATACAACTTAGCAACTGAAAAAAAAAACTTGATTTTTTTTTAATAGTATTGTGTTAGTTTCTGCTGCACAGCGAAGTGATTCAGTTTTGTATATATATATATATATATACATATACACATATACACACATTCTTTTCTATATCTTTGCCGTTATGGTTTATCATAAGATTTTGAATATAGTTCTCTGTGTTATATAGTAAGACCTTATTGTTTAGCACTAGCAATTTTCTGTCCAGAGTCCTTGATATATTGTAACACCATCTCTTGCTCTTCACTCTTTTTGCAGCAGCCATCTCAGAGAAAAAGAGGAGTTCAGTCACACTAGGTTTGTGCTGATGTCATAAGCAGGAAAAGTATGGAATCTGTAACTGAGGCAATAGGAAGGAGTGGTCTAATCCTAGGATAGCTGAGAAGAGAGCACAGGATCAAAGGTCAAATTCTAAGCACTGCAAGAAGTCTGGAGACCTGTTACACTATGCACACATGCGTGTAGTCACTCTGTCGTGTAAGACTCTTTGCAACCCCGTGGACTGTAGCCCTCCAGGCTCCTCTGTTCATGGAGTTTTCCAGGCAAAAGTGCTGGAGTGGGTTGCCATTTCCTTCTGTACAGGATCTTCCCAACCCAGGGATCGAACTCATGTCTCCCTCATTGGCAGGTCGATTCTTTACCACTGAGCCACATGCCCCTTAATTGGCATTCAGACAAAGACCACTCCCCAAGATGTGAGTAGGTACTGAATGAAAAGAAGATTCTGTACTCATGGGGAGATGCTCAATTAAACTAAACAGATACTGGTTTATTTTCGGTTTTCGCTACAATATTTCTCAGGGCTTTTAAAATGCTAGCATGAAGCCAGTTTTCTTACACATCATCTGTTAATCCTTCTAGAACTCTGTTCACTGAAAAACTTGGGGACAGTGCTTCTCAAAGTGCCATCTGCAGAATCCCCAAAACTCTCACAGATCCTCCAGGAGATAAACAATAAGCAAACAAACAAAAAACCAGAGACAAAACATTCAAAGCTATTGTAAGTAATCTGATTGCCACAATGTCCAAGGCCATGATCAGAGGGCTTGTTGTATAGGGTACAGAACAGTGTGGGTGTTGCAGGTTGCAGGGCGGGTGGCATAGGGTGTTAGCCTTGTCCTAGTGCAGCAGAATCACATACAGATTGCACAGCACAGTTTGCTGATCACTGGTTTAAGAAACACTGATGAACCGTCTCTGTTGTACACACTGGGTGTTGACACCCAGAGACATAAAGTGACTTGTTCAAGGTCATGAGCGTCATTAGCAAAGGGCTCACTCTAAGGATTGCCCACTAGGGGAGCCAGATGGAAGGAAAAATTAAAAATAGAAGAAAAATGTCTCTTGAAAATGATTTCATGACAGTGGTTCTGATTTTTAAGTGGCATTTATCTAGCAGGTCTCCATGCAGCCCTTCCCAGGATCCCGACAAAGAAAATGAAAATTCAGTCAGCTAGACAAAGCTAATGCGGAAATCTGCTAAGAACCTCCATGATAAGCAGGACTGAGGAAATTCAGTCTTGAAATAGTTCATACCTGGAAACAGTGGGAGAACAGGGTGTAGCTCCTTCCTTTGTCTGGCATTGACCCAGACTCAGGAATAGGCAGGTAACAAATGAGTGAAGCTGGCCAAGGGAGAGGTAGGAGGAGGCGAGCAGGGACTGCGGCCAACCAGAGAGAAGGTGGCCTTGTCCACAGGCACCGCTGCTCCTCAGCTCTAGCCAGTTGCCGCCATGAGAAATGCAGGCCTAGCACTGTCACGTCTTTTTTAATATATTATTTTCATCTTTGACTTTTTGTTTTGAGATACTTACAGATGCACATGTAGCTGTAAGAAGTGTTACCCACCAGGGTTCTTGGCCTCCTTAATCAATAGAAATTGATAGGAGGTCAGATAAGAAATTCAGACAAGGTTTTACAGGGACCCCTGCTCAGCAGGAGAGAGCCAAAGCAAAGAACTGGTTTCCTTGTTCACTCCCTAAGGAGGGGCGAGCTGGTTCTTTATTTGGGATAAGGGTAAGGGTGGGTCCAGGGGTGGGGCCTGAGGGGGTGGCTCAGGTGGTCTGCCTTGGTGGTGTTATGTGGGTTTTGGGTCTTTCTGTATCTTGTTCATAATTTGCCCCAACTGCACATGCAGTTATTTTTAATCCCTTATAGTTTCTTTGTATTCTGTTGTTGAGATGTTTGTCCAGGTGCAAAGCACTGCAGCAAAGGGTCCCAGGTCCCAGTCTGTCTCAGAAGTAATACAGATACCTTTTACTCAGTTTCTCCTAATGATAACATATTGCCAAGTTCTGGTGCAATATCCTCAGACAGTAAAGAATCCACTTACAATGCAGGAGGCCCAGGTTTGTTTCCTGGGTCAGAAAGATCCCCAGGAGAAGGGCATGACAACCCATTCTTGCCTGGAGAACCCCGTGGACAGAGGAGCCTGGTGGGCTACAGTCCTTAGGGTTGAAAAGAGTGGGCCAAGACTGAGCGACTAACAGTTTCACTTTCTTTCAGTGCAATGTCACAACAGAATACTGAACAGATTCAGTCAAAATGCAGAGCATTTCCATCACCACAAGGATCCTGTCACATCATTTTTTGAAAAGAAACAGAAAATCTGGGGTTTTGGTGAAAATACTCATTCTAGAAATATTGACAATGAATTTAGATTAAAAAATTTTTTTCTTTAATACAGCATATAGGATCTTCGTTCCCCAGCCAGGGATCAAACCCATGCTTCCTGCAGGAAGCACAGAGCCTTAATCACTGGACTGCCAGGGAATTCCTGTAGCAATCTTTTCTCAAATAAGTCTTCCAGGACAAAAGAAGTGAAAGTAAAAAGAAAGAAATGGGACCTAGTTAAACGTATAAGCTTTTGCACAGCAAAGGAAGCCACCAACAAAACAAAGACAACCTATGGACTGGGAGGAAATATTTGCAAATGATGCAAACAACAAGAGGTTAATCTCCAAAATATACTAACAGCTCATACAATTCAATATCTAAATAAATAAGCAAACAACCCAACCAAAGATGGGCAGAAGACCTAAACTGACATTTCTCCAAAAACATACTACTCAACATCGTTAGTTTTTAGAGGAATGCAAAGCAAAAGAACAGTGAGTCAGAATGGCCGTCATTAAAAAGTCTACAAATGACAGATTCTAGAGAGGGCATGGAGAAAGGGGAATCCTCCTATACTGTTGGTAGCAATGTCAGTTGGTGCAGCCACTATGGAAAATGGTATGGAGGTGCCTTAAAAAACTAAAAATCCCATGATTCAGCAATCCCACTCCTGGACATGGGAAAAGCAAAAAATCTACTTTGAGAAGACACATACACCCCAGTGTTCATAGCAGCACTATTTACAATAGCCACTGCTTGGAAGCAACCTAAATGTCCATCGACAGATGAATGTTTTATATATATATACATATATATGATGTTTTATATATATATTTAGATGTTTTATATATATATATGCACACACACACACGATGGAATATTAACCACAAAAAAGAATTAAATTTTGCCATTTGCAGCTACATGGATTGATTTAGAGATTATCATACTACATGAAGAAACTCAAGACAGAGAAAGACAAATATATGATATTACTTATATGTAGAATCTAAAAAATAATACAAATTAATCTGCATACAAAACAGAAACCGACTCATCAACATAGAAAACAAATTTATGTTTACTGAATGGAAGAGGGAGGTAGGAATAAAGAAACTAGGAGTATGAGATTAGCAGATACAAACTATAATACTTAAAAGAGATAAGCAACAAAGACTTAGTGTATAGAACAGGGAATTATTTTAATAAGTTAAAATAACCTATAATAAAATATAATCTGTAAAAAAATACAAAAAACAAAACCACCATGCTGTATACCTGAAACTAAAACAATATTGTAAATCAAATATACTTCAATTAAAGAAAAATGTTTACCAGCTCCTTGGGGCAAAACATGCCCTGTCTTACTGATCAAACACAGTACTTAAGCACACTGTAGGTGTTCAGTAAACACTGGTGATTTGAGTAAACTGATCTCAGATTAGCAGAAACAAGTACTTTTAGAATAACAGAGGAAGCATGCTGCTGCTGCTGCTGCTGCTCCTGCTGCTAAGTTGCTTCAGTCATGTCCGACTCTGTGCGACCCCATAGACGGCAGCCCACCAGGCTCCCCCGTCCCTGGGATTCTCCAGGCAAGAACACTGGAGTGGGTTGCCATTTCCTTCTCCAATGCATGAAAGTGAAAAGTAAAAGTGAAGTCGCTCAGTCGTGTCTGACTCTTAGCCACCCCGTAGACTGCAGCCCACCAGGCTCCTCCGTCCACGGGATTTTACAGGCATGAGTACTGGAGTGGGATGCCATTGCCTTCTCCGAGAGGAAGCGTAAGTTTTGACTAAAAATTCTTTCTTCTTCACAAAACCAAAATCAAGGTGTTCTTTCACCAAAAAAAAAAAAAA
>SJYX01003844.1:0-16780 GCA_006410675.1 Oreotragus oreotragus
TCAGATATGCAGATGACACCACCCTTATGGCAGAAAGTGAAGAAGAACTAAAGAGCCTCTTGGTGAACGTGAAAGAGGAGAGTAAAAAAGCTGGCTTAAAACTCAACATTCAAAAAGCTAAGATCATGGCATCTGTTCCCATCACTGCATGGTAAATAGATGGGGGAACAATGGAAACAGGGATAGACTTTATTTTCTTGGGCTCCAACATCACTGCAGATGGTGACTGCAGGCATGGAATTTTAAAAGACACTTGCTCCTTGAAAGAAAAGCTATGACCAATGTAAACAGCATATTAAAAAGCAGAGACATTACTTTATAGATAAAGGTACGTATAGTCAAAGCTATGGTTTTTCCAGTAGTCATGTATGGATGTGAGAGTTGGATCGTAAAGAAAATGGTGGTAGTTTAGTTGCTGACCCATATCTGATTCTTGTGACCCCATGGACTGTAGCCCATCAGGCTCCTCTGTCCATGAGATTCTCCTGGCAAGAATACTGGAGTGGGTTGCCATTTCCTTCTCCAGCAGATCTTTCCCACTCAGGAACTGAACCAGGGTCTCCTGCATTGGAGGCAGATTCTTTACTGACTGAGCTATGAGAGAATTCAAGAAAGAAAACTGAGCACCAAAGAACTGATGCTTTTGAACCGTGGTGTTGAGGAAGATTCTTGAGAGTGCCTTGGACAGCGAGAAGATCCAACCAGTCCATCCTAAAGGAAATCAGTCTTGAATATTCATTGGAAGGATTGATGTTGAAGCTGAAGCTCCAAAACTTTGGCCACCTGATGTGAAGAACTGACTCATTGGAAAAGACCCCAGTGCTGGGCAAGATTGAAAACAGGAGGAGAAGGGGACAACAGAGGATGAGATGGTTGGATGGCATCCCCAACTTGATGGATATGTTTGAGCAAGCTCCAGGTGTTGGTGATGGACAGGGAAGCCCGGCATGCTGCAGTCCATGAGGTCGCAAGAGTCAGACGTGATTGAGTGACTGAACCGAATCAAGAAAGGAGCAATGAGGAAACCACTTGAGGCAAGATTAAAGGAGCAGAGAAGCTCATTAAAATTAGGAGATCTGAATACCTAAGACTCTGCACATAGCCTAACCTTATCAGCAACCCCATCCTTGAAGTATTCAGTTCAGTCAGTTGATCAGTAGTATCAGACTCTTTGTGACCACATGAAGTATAAAACTCCTAATCACATCCTCCCGGGTTGGGACACATAGTTTTCCAAGGCAGGAGCTCCCTGTGTACATTGCCTGGCAGAGCAATAAAGCTATCCTTTTCTACTTCACCCCAAACTCTATCTCCAAGATTCAATTCCGCACAGGTGCACAGAGAAGCTGAGCTTTCAGCATCACCAACTTTCCCCCAGAGCTTTGAGAAAGAGATTTTTTGTAATAGAGGGAACCTGCAAGGTCAAGATCAGGAAGGAAAATCTTAAAGATATGGGGTGAATCTTAAGGTCTTTTAAACACTGTGAAAGGGGGAAGTAGAAGGGACAAAGCTAAAGATTTCCATGGTAGGAGATAGTGATAGAATCGTCCTCTGACCAGCAGGATCAGGGAGAGAGTGGGAGGGTGCAGGTACCAAGTAGAAATGGACGGACATCTCCTTCAGAGGTTCTATCTTGATTAACACGTGTGGGTTTGTTTCATAAAATCAGCTTGTGACTTATAAACCAGTTCTTTTCCAACTTCAACATGCATAGAAACTGCTTCAAAATCGTGTTAAAATGCAGGCTCTCACTTAATGGCTCTGGGATGGGGCCTGATGTGCATTTCTGAGAGGCCCCCAGAAGGAGGCTGCGTTACACAGTCACGTACTCTGAGTAGCTCCACAGTAGACTCTGCAGTAGAGTCTCCCTGTGGCAAAGGGCGGCAGAACCTCCCTGTTTCCAGCCTTGCCCTGCGTGAGTCACTCATCTGCTACAAAAGCAGATTTCTGTCGGAGCAGGACTCTTTCTGGATTGGGATTCCAAAGTCCCAATCTAGTCTATACCCCAAATCCCAACCTAGTCTCAGTCTAGAGCGTTTTCTGTCTCTAGCCTACACCCATTTTCGGAGTACTCCTTTTCCCCTGCACATTACTATCCCCAGGGAGCTGTGGAAAATCCCAGTGCCCAGGGTGCATAATCGACAATGAAATCCAGTTTGAATAGATGTCCTGACATCTTAGTAGTCACGCAAGATAGTAATACATGTGGTTTTGACAGAAAAAAAGAATGTTTGTGTTTGATTCTGAAATAATCCTCACCACTGACCAGTGGGACATGGCCCAGCTCCACACATCCCTCAAGGTCAGGTTGCCATCACCATCAGTTTCACTCTTCCACACTGATTCTACACAGTGCTTGCTTGATGTCACAGCTGTTGAAAAGCCAGCTTTGCAAAGGTGGCACCATCAAAAGAAACCTGGCTCCAATTAATTGGGAAATGCGGCATACTTTGACCCTGATGTTGCAGTGTCCAACTGGATGCTGAGTCTTTCTGTGATTTCCTTGAGATTTTGAAACATTCCGTAATGCCCCATGGCTGATTCCCCTCCCTGTCCCTTCTCCCCCTCCCCACCTCCAGGACATGTCAGCCCACACTTTGGAAACTATGACTTTAGGTTCAGTACACATAATATTTTTTGGTCAAATATAAAATAAAGTTTCTGAATACTTACTCATAATTTCTGTTGTTGTTTCCTTCACGCATCAGTAGTAAACACTTCTTGGACCAACGTGCATCTGGGGACCACACTTCGAGTAGCATTGATTTCCTCCATGATCTCATTTCTGGATATTCTGCCACAGCTCGTCACGCTCCAGATATGGTGTTCTTCCTGATGATCATAAGACTCCTCAGGCTCAGTGATCCTCTAGTTCTTCTCTGCTTGCTCTACCTTCTGCCGAGAAAATGCCTGTCCTCAGAGCTTCACGTAGTTGACCTCTTCTGCTCATTCAGCTCTTACTTCAAACACTGTCACCCCACTTAGGTATTCCCTGATGACCCAGGTTAAATGGCCAACACCCCTGTCGCTCTTTGTAATATTGCCCTAATTCATTTCTTTCCACAGCAGTGACTAACTACCATCATCTTGCTCATTTACTAGTTTTGCATATTTAATATTTTACATCACACAAATACCATAAATACATCCTAAAAGTAGGGACCTTGTCTATTTTGTTCACCTTTATAGCCCAGTCTCTTTTTAAGATTCATTGATTCGTTTGGCCGCGTTGCATCTTAGTTGCGGTGCACAGGATCTTTGTTGCATCATGGGTGATCTTTTGTTGCGGCACATGGACTCTCTCGTTGTGGCATGCAGGCTCAGTAGTTATGGCGCATAGGACTTAGTTACTCCTAGACATGTGGGACCTACTTCCCCAACTAGGGATTGAACCCACGTCCCCTGCACCACAAGGTGGATTCTTAACCAGTGGACCACCAGGTTAAGCCCCTAGTTTAGTGTTTTAAACAGTGCCTCGCATGGAGCAGGCATTGTACACGTAACTGTCGGATGAAGGAAAAAACGCCAAGAATCCTTGCTATATACTTAAGTCTAGAATGGTCAAGTAGTACTAGATACCAAAGATGGTAGAAAAATGAAAGAGAGTAAAATTTAAAAATAAAAACTTATCCAGTAATGTAATCTTGTCCATAAATTAGTAAAAATAAGATTATATATGATCTCAACAGCTAGCATTGTTGATCATCTTGGGGAACAAGAGTGATCTGTGGGAACACAGCCAAGGGCCCTGAGACGGTCTGCTCCTCGTAGTACACTCCTTGTGTGCCATCCATGCAGTTGGGGTTTTTTCCCCTTTTTCTTGCCTCTTAGATTTCTGGCTCACTAAAGACAGAGATCGTGCATTATATTTCTTATTATATATCTCATAAAGCTGGTAATTTGTTTTAGTCCATCCAGCTTCTATAAAAATAACATAAATTGAATGGCTTATTAACAACAAATATCTATTTTTATAGTTCTGGAGACTAAGAAGACCAAGATCTAAATACCAGCAGCTTTGGTGTCTGGTGAGAGCCCACTTCCTCGTTCATAGACAGGGTCTCTTTCTATGTCCTCATATCAGAAGGGGTGGGGGAATCTCTCCGGGGCCTACTTTTTCCGGGCAATAACCCCACTCAGGGAGATTCCACATCATGTCCTAATAACCTCCCAAAGGCCCCACCTTTAGTACCATCTCCTTGGGGGTTAGATTTCAACATATGAATTTGATGGGAAAGACAAAACATTCAGTCTAAACACCATTTCTTTTGACACAAAGTTATACTGATGAATCAGTGTAGTCAGTTATATGTGACTATATTTCGTGCTCATGAAGCTTTCTCTGTACTTCCTAGCCCTTAATTAACCTCCATTGGAAACAAAACAAAACAAAATGATACAGGAGGAGGATAAGAGGGAAAATATGATTGTATGATTCTGCCATCATTATAGAACTGTTTGGAGTGTGACATTCCTGACCTCAGAAGCTGGCTAGGAGAGCTGGTAGTGGAAGAAGTCAACACAGTCTTAGAATGATGGTGAGGCCATGTGGGGTCATGTCTAGTCAGACCAAGAGCTCATTAAGTAAGGAATCAGAAGCATTGTTATGAAAGCAGAGAGGGCAACTTGGTCATTGTCTTTGACTAGCTTCACTGTCTTGGGCTCAGCTGTCTCTGAGACAAGGAGCAAATGGTTTTCCAAGAAGCACCAGTAGATTAGATGGGATGCGTGATGCAGAAGAGGGAGGAGGACAGTGAGGTGCATGCATGAGCTGGCAACACCTGGAACCCACCTTGCCAGGGACATTTGGGAGATGAGTGACGAAACTGGAGTATCTGCACACGACTTCCCGTTCCTTACTGACTTTAAACTGCTTCTGTGTGCTGAGTCGCTTCAGTCCTGTCCGACTCTCTGTGACCCTATGGACCATGGCCTGGCAGGCTCCTCCGTCCATGGATTCTCCTAGGGAGTGTTCAGTCCCCAGGAATCTTCCCAAGAGGAAGCCCTGGGAAGAAGCATGGATATAGATGCTTGGGTAGGATGCCACTGGCATATCCTGTAACGGAGAGGCCTCGGGTCTGGACAGGGCATGATGATACCTGCTCCAGCTCTGCTGTCAGTCGTGGATCCAGACACAGACCTCCTGGCCAGCGTGTGCTCAGCTAGCCAGTCACGGCAGCCTCTCCACAGCTGGGGAGGAGGGCCTTCTTTACACTGCATCAGAAATCAACAGTCCTCCCATTGTCAATCCCTGTTCCCTTGAAACTGTAGCCACACTTTTATCAGATTTCTTTCTTTCTCTCCCTCTTTTTTTTTTCTCAGTCTTTGGGTTTTCTTTAAATGTATGCTTTTTTTTTTTTTTTTCCCTTTTTTTTCTCTTTGAAGCAGAAAATATATGGAGCTCAAAAGGAGAACATTTAGTGACGACCACCCAGGTCCAAGCTTACTGGGATGCTGAGATACCCTACCTATAGGGTAGGTAGTTTTTTTAATTCACAGAGTTAGAATTATAAAAATTACTTCTCATTGATTATGGGACAGATCCATTGTCTGACCTGAAAATTATATAACCAAGTCAGTTTTAGTATTGCCTCCCTCATTTTTTATGAATTTAATCCTCTCTTACATCATCTATGCCATTTCTCTTTCAAGACTGGGATGAGCATAGGTAATTGCTGTTTAATAATAGGTGTGTGCATGCATGTCTGCTAAGTAGCTTTAGTCGCGTCAGACTCTTTGTGACCCTGTGAACTATAGCCTGCCCAGCTCCTCTGTCCCTGCGGATTCTCCAGGCAGGAATACTGGAGTGGGATGCCTTGTCCTTCTCCAGGGGATCTTTCCCACCCAGGAATCGAACTTGTGTCTCTTATGTCTCCTACATTGACAGACAGGTCCTTGACTATTAGCACCACCTGGAAATCCCAACAGTAGGTGCTTAAGTGGTAAATGGATTCCATCACATGTTTTCAGGCACAGGACTGAAATTTTCTTTTTGAGGAATATAATAGGGGCTGAAAACTGAAGATGGTCAAAAATGATAATTACCAATGTTATTTTTAAGAAACTCTGAAGCAACTAGATAAAATGAGATGTGGCTATTCTCTGGTGTGTTTTAAGCCTCAAAATATTAGCCTAAGATTTGAAAATGTTTACCAGACACAGCATTTCATCCAGAAACACAAACGGCACTGATCAGTTATCACTGTTTGAATTCTCTGAGCCCTTCTACCCAAAGGTAGCAAAGGCAGTATTACTGTTTGAGTAAGAGGAAAAATTGAAAGAGCGTTTGATGTTGATGCTTACTGTGCCCCTTTTACTAAAAGTCCATCAAGTCAATGTTGTTCAGATCAACTAGGATGGTTATCAGGGGCCATTCAGTTTAGCTCTTCTCTGTGTTCTCAGGCAAGAGAGGGACCTGGAGAGGCAGACCCAATTTTCCTTTATTAAATTACCCTTTTTCTTTGGATGGAATTGGAAAAGCAGTGGTAAGTAAACAACTATATTTGCTTAAATGATAAACCTTGGCCAAGGAGTCAACCAATGAAAGCTGGAGGCAGAAAGAACCTCTTTCCACTCATGTTTTCAGAGAAATCGTTTAGCATGTTAACTTCAACAATGTATTTGCTTAGTGGCCTGAGTAATAACCTAACTTATTCCCTTTTCAATGGAAGGAAGAAGCCACTGGGAACACAGTTCCTCTTCAGTCCTAACGTTGGATGCCTGTCCAACATGAGGAAAAATAATGTTATTTAAACTGGGACTAGAGAAAACAAGACTAGCTTGTTCATATTTTGTAGGTGTTAGGAATGTTTATGTATCGGGGGAATAGCTATTATTAATGAGATTCTTTGCTTTTAACATAAGAGGGGATGGATTTTTAATGGATGGATTTAAAACCCCCTGAGTTTTAATTTCTGCCTCAGATTGAACAGCCACCTTGCTTTCTGTGGAAATTACCCACCCACTGAATAGTATTGAGCTCTTTTCCATGTCAGGGCCTGGTGTAGGCACTAAGCTACATATAGAATAGGTCCTTCCTTCGTGGACTTCACGTCCAACTTTACATGGAACTAGGGGGAAATGTAAGTGATATGGGTGTGATGAAGTAGAGGGAGAAGGAAACATGGAGGAAGGAAGGAGGGATGGCAGGAAGGAAGGAAAGGATGCAAAGGATAAAGAGGAAAAAGGGGGAAGTGAAGGAAGGGGAATGGAAAGAGGGAAGTAGGGATATGCAAACCCATTTGGCTCACCAATATCCTCACTAAAGTTTCCCTCATGAACCCCTTTCTCCTCTCTTCAGAATCACCTACCATGGACCCTTGGTGGCTCAGATGATAAAGAATCTGCCTGCAATGCAGAAGGCCTGTGTTCTTTCCTTGGATTGGGAAGATCCCCTGGAGGAGGGCATGGCAACCCTCTCCAGTATGCTTGCCTGGAGAATCCCATGGACAGAGGAGAGAACAGCCACCTTGCTTTCTGTGGAAATTACCCACCCACTGAATAGTATTGAGCTCTTTTCCATGTCAGGGCCTGGTGTAGGCACTAAGCTACATATAGAATAGGTCCTTCCTTCGTGGACTTCACGTCCAACTTTACATGGAACTAGGGGGAAATGTAAGTGATATGGGTGTGATGAAGTAGAGGGAGAAGGAAACATGGAGGAAGGAAGGAGGGATGGCAGGAAGGAAGGAAAGGATGCAAAGGATAAAGAGGAAAAAGGGGGAAGTGAAGGAAGGGGAATGGAAAGAGGGAAGTAGGGATATGCAAACCCATTTGGCTCACCAATATCCTCACTAAAGTTTCCCTCATGAACCCCTTTCTCCTCTCTTCAGAATCACCTACCATGGACCCTTGGTGGCTCAGATGATAAAGAATCTGCCTGCAATGCAGAAGGCCTGTGTTCTTTCCTTGGATTGGGAAGATCCCCTGGAGGAGGGCATGGCAACCCTCTCCAGTATGCTTGCCTGGAGAATCCCATGGACAGAGGAGCCTGGCGGGCTACAGTCTATGGAATTGCAAAGAGTAGGACACAACTGAGTGACTAACACTTTTCACTTTCACCATGGACAAAACCAGATCAAAGACCTTCGGAACTCTCTGACATGGAGCCAGCAGACCCTCATCTAGATCTTGGTTCCTTTCTCCCCAAACCAGCAGGAAGTCAGGCTAAGCCCCAGCATTTTGATTCTTCTCTCTTGTTTCTTTCATCACTGCAGTTGTGACGCCTACTTCACCTTACTGCTTCCTTTCCAACTTTCACTTCCCTCATTAATAATTATTACCCAGAGGTAGCAACTAATCAGTATATTGAGATCTTGGAAACTTCTATTGTTCAATATAAGAGCAAGACAACCAAAACACATTGGTGACATGGAAGCAGAACCTAGTGCTTATTTTTCAAAAATAGTTTTCAAAGTACTCCTAAAATGAGGTGTCAAACACATATTTTGGTTCATCCAAGGAAGTCCCTCAATAGAGCATCCTCGGGCATTGTCCCTCTAAAACACGTTTACTCATTTAACCACAGGAACAACTTGTTGCTCGGAAAATTACAGTGTATTTTCTTTCATCTCTGTAGGATTGGTATCAATCAATATAAATCATTAGCTAGTAAAGTGTGGAGTGCCACCAGGGAGGAGAGAGCAGGAGTCATCAGAGATGCTGGGAATATAGTAGAGAATAAGAGAGACCTGGGCCTTGTGTCACTGAGCATCTGTTTTAATAAGGAATATAGACAAAGTAAGGAAACTTTTTTGGTGGTTTGGTCACTACCACTCTTGCGACCCCATGGACTGTAGCCTGTCAGGCTTCTCTGTCTATGAGATTCTCCAGGCAAGAATACTGGAGTGAGTTGCCATTTCCTTCTCCAGGGGATCTTCCTGACCCAGGAATCGAACCCAAGTTCCCCGCACTGCAGGCAGATTCTTTTACCGACTGGGCTTCGAGGGAAGCCCTGAGGGTGGGGGAGGGAGGAGACACACACAAAAAATTTAATGACCAATTATAGTCACAAAGAGTCCAACACGACTGAATGACTAACAATTTCACTTTCACTTTCAAAGTGCTGATTGGAGAAGTACCTAGATTTATGATGATGGTTTAGTCACTAAGTTGTATCTGACTCCTTTGCGAACCCATGGACTGTAGCCCACCAGATTCCTCTGTCCATGGGATTTCCCAGGTGAAAATAATGGAGTGAGTAGCCATTCCCTTCTCCAGGGGATCTTGCCAACCCAGGGATTGAATCCAGGTCTCCTGCTTTGCAGGAGACTCTTTATCACCTGAGCCACCAGGGAATCTGTAATACCAACTATCTAATATTTCCCATCCAGCAGACAAATATTTCCTTCTGCTTCTCTAACTTACTACCTCTGGAATCATGAGATGGTTTACGCTCTCTGAATTCTGAGGTGTTTGAATCCCTTCTTGGAGGAAAAAAAAAATCCAGTTATTATTCTTTTCCATATTAAAAAAGGGGGAAATTATTAATAGATTTTGGAAGCAGGAGAGACGCAGAAGGAGTTTATGTTGCTTAAAGTCTATTTACCCAGTGAACCCCTCAAGTCCGCCCAGTGTTCTGATGAGTCTAGTCCCCACCAAAAATGGAGGGTCTTTTTGGTCCCCACCAGAAAGCTTGCTGTCCCTGCCTTCTGGCACAGCACAACCCTCAATTCTAATTAAGGTGCTTTTCAAGCCCACTTATCTGACAGGAGCATACAGCAAACAAGAATCGATGAGTCACCAACACTCGAAAATGAAAGCTTTGTCTGAAAACCCAGTGTTTACCACCTCCCTGTTTAAACTCTAGTTACCTGGAGCACAACAGAAGCTGGGACCATCCTACCCCTGCCTTCAGTAGGTGCCCAGGGGCAGAGGCTCAAACTGCTTCCGCTCCCCAGTCTATTCGGCTACACTCAGAAGGGAATCAACGCCAAGGAGTGACATAGTCATTATACTGACACTGTCACATTTGCCTAGATTATTAGCATTTTTTATGTTGTTGTCATTCAGCAGTCAGACATTTGTTTGTTGGACAGCAAATAATCATATTTTATATGTTGCAGTTTGCAAATATTCTAATGCCTCTGCAAGGTATTTTTTTTTCCCCCAAAATAGTCATCTCTTTGAGAAGAGAGAACTTATAGAATATATACTGGCTTTTTTTTTAAGCACTGTTCTGCATTTTATTTATTTTTTAAAAAGCTTTATTTTGTATTGGGGTTAGCCAATTAAACATGTGATAGTTTCAGGTGAACAGTGAAGGGAACTCAGAAAGATATAAAGTAGGATAACATGGAATTAGTGTGAATAGCTTAACAGCAGATGGTTTCAGGATGGAAAGAATATTGGGGATTACATATTTCTACACTGACTTTTCTGAAGAGATGATCAAGAGTGGAAATTGGAGGCGACTTACTCAAGGTCATAGTGACAGTTAAGGGCTTATTGTAGCAAAGAAACGCAGACTTTCCATTTTATTCTGAGAATGCAGTATTTTCTCCACAGATATTGACTTTAAGAAGAAAACAAACACACCAACAAAGACACGGTATTGAATTATTAAATAATATTGGTCACATGTTCAGTTCATCAAACCATTTTGACAAGCTTTGAAATGTAATACACAGGAAATGTAAAGATGCTAAGGAGTTTTAGGGGGAAATTAGGAAGTTAGATGAATCTTGAAAGTGTAGTAAGGTCTATAAAGAATTCAGACCAAAAAAGAGCACATGCTATATCACCACCTGGGGGAAGAAGGTGGCTGGAAGGGGTTAAGGGTGATGATTAAGTTCCATTTCGCTTTTTAAAAAGTTGGCGTGTAGTTGATTTACAATGTTGTGTTAGTTTCTGGTTAACTCTGTGTTAGTTTCTGTGTTAGTTTCAGAATATATATATTCTGAAAAAAAAAAATTTCTGAAATATATATATATAGGAAATGGCAATCCACTCCAGTGTTCTTGCCTGGAGAATCCCATGGACAGAGAAGCTTCGTAGATTACAGTCCACGAGGTCGCAAAGAGTCAGACACGACTGAGCGACTTTACCTTACCCATACATATGAAGAAGAATATATATATACATATGTGTATATATATACATATGAAGAAGAATATACATATGAAGAAGAATGTATATATATATACATATGAAGAAGAATATATATATATATATATACACATTCTTTTTCATATTCTTTTCCATTATGGTTTATGACAGGATATTGAGTATAGTTCCCTGTTCTGTACAGTAGAACCTTGTTGTTATCTATTTTATATACAATAGTTTATATCTGCTAATCCCAAACTCCTAATTTACCCCTCCCTCCTTCCCCTTTGGTAACCATAAGTTTGTTTGTTTTCTATGTCTGAGGGTCTGTTTCTGTTTTGTAAATAATTTTAGTCGTGTCATCTTTTATTTTTATTTTATTTTTTTTGTAGTGAAGAAAAGTGCAGAGTTTATTGGAGGATATCAAACAAGGAGTCCAGGGGTGTGTCATCTTTTAGATTCCACATGTAAGTGATATCGTATCATGTTCGTCTTTCTCATTCTGACTTACTTCACTTAGCACAATGACCTTTAGGTTCACCCATGTTCCTGCAAATGGCCTTATTTCACTCCGTCTGTGGCTCTGTATCCCAGTGGGTATGTATTCCACATCTTTAGCCATTCACCTGTTGGAGGACATTTAAGCTACTTTCAGGCCTTGGCTACTGTAAATAGTGCTGCTATGAAAACTGGGGTGCATGTTTCTTTTCAAGTTATAGTTTTCTCTAGATATACGCCCAAGAGTGGGATTGCTGGATCATATGGCAGCTCAATTCTGTTTCTTGATGTGCATTTGGTTACACATCTGCCTTCATTGTATGAAAAAGCATCAAACCAATGATTTGGGCCTTTCCCTGTATCTCAATGAAAGGTTTACGTAAATATCTTTACCCTTAGATCAGTCTTCCTTGAATTTCAAACCTAATGTGGTTGAGTTTTAATTTATATTTTTCAAACCTTGCTCTAGGAACATAGGAAAAAGTAGCTTGGGCAAAACCTTGGAAAATTTGATTTATGGCCTGGATAGAAGGGTGTCTCCAGGCCCTGTCACATGCCAGTCACTTCTCTCACTGGTTTTATCTGTACAAGAAAGATAATAAAACGTTTACCTCCATGAAGACTAGGAGCTCTGTGGAAGGGCTGATAAAATCCATGCCATTAAAACGGGTGACAGTGTGTGTGCTAAGTCACTTCGGTCATGGCCAACTCTTTGTGACTCTGTGGAGCCTGCCAGGCTCCTCTGTCCATAGGCTTTTCCAGGTAAGAACACTGGAGTGGGTTGCCATGCCCTCCTCCAGGGGATCTTCCCAATCCAGGGACTGAGCTGTCTCCTGCAGCTCCTGCATTTCTGGATGATTCTTTGCTGCTGAGCCACTGGGTGAAGCCTGGGTGATGGTGCAGTGGTGAACAAACATCCACTTGGAACAACCAGAACCCCTCACTCGTCCTCAGCCCTATGTCTCTCCAGAAGCAGTAATACCAACTCACCTGCTTTATAATTTCCCCAAAGTTCGCTGTACTGTTTCAAAAATTATTCTACTTGTGTTGGAAGTAAATGTGAACATCTTTAACCACCATAGAGCATACAACCTTGGGTTTAATTATTCCAAAGTGAGCCATTCGTTTGGAATTCCCTTTAGCAATTTTGTAAAGACCATGTATCCAAAGATGATGAAGCTGATTTTGGTTAGAAGTTGCAGTAGTTTTAAAATAACCACAGAATTCCTAGACATTTCTGCTCATTGAGAAGTTCTGTGTCTTGTCTTATCCCACAAACACACCTCAAACCGACAGAGTATAATACAAGTTCTGAGGCTGAGTCCCAAATGGTGAATCTTTGAGTCATTCTATATCAAACGCCAGACAATGTAATGGAAAGAGCCTTCAGATGATTCCAGTCCTAAGCAATAAGTCACCCCCTTCTACCCCAGACCTTAAGTCATCTCAGCCAAAGCCCCAGATGATGAGGGGCTAGTCATCCCCATGGTGTGCTTGCTGAATTCCTGGCCCATGGAACCCCTGAGCATAATATAAAGATATTTTAAATCAGGAATCATTGGGGTAGTTTATATGATAGCAACAGGCATCAGACCAGGAACCTAAAAAAAATCTAAAATTTAATTATATTTAGCCAATGCCTTCTTCTGGAGAGACTGAACACTCTGTGTGTGTAAGTGAGGCATAAGTGAGGCACACTCGAGGTGTATGATAGAAAGGTCTTGGACAGTCAGTATCAGAAAGACATGGGTCCTGATGCCACACGTGGCTGCTGATTCAGCTTTAGTTGAGCCATTCCCCTGGAGAGGAATTCCAATGCTTTCCCCAAGGTAGTCACAGAGTTGTAAGAATCCTGGTTATGCTTACCTAAGGGAAAACATGGAGGGAGTGGTGATAAATTAGGACACTGGGATGAACACATACACATGCCTATATATAAAATAGATCACTAGCAAGGACCTACTGTATAGCCCAGGGAACTCTACTTAACTTTCTGTAATAATACATATGAGAAAAGAATCTGAAAAAGAACAGAGATCGGAATGGCAACCCTCCTCAGTATTTTTGCTGGAAAATCCCATGGACAGAGGAACCTGGCAGGCTACAGTCCATGAGGTCACAAAGAGTTAGACAACACTGAGTAACTGAGTGCGTGTACACACACACACACACACACACACACACAAAACTGATTCACTTTGTTATACACCTGAAACTAACACAACACTGTAAATCAGCTATACTGCAATCAACTATATGCCAATAAAAGTTTGAAAAAGCAATGTGCTTTGATTGTAAGCCACTTGATGTTTTTAAAATCCTCACATATGGGAAAATATATACAGACTAATACATCAAAATGTATTGTATACTTTAAAATATAAATTCATTTTAAAAAATCGATGCCACAAATAAAGTTTTATTCTAGTAAAAAAAAAAAAAAGAGAATCCTGGTAAGGCATATAAAAACATTAACTTTCTTAACTATAAATCATTTCATAAGTAATAGTTTCTCTTAAGAGTTACGTGTTCTCCGTGGTGAAGTTGATTTCATACTGATTCTACTGACAGTTGTTTGCCTTATAGCCCAGTTAATATTATAAGAGACCACAGGCCTCTCTAGAGTGACTAGATCATTGAGAATATCCATCCTCTTTGGCCACTGAAATATCAGGCACGACTCACTTTGAATCTGTTTCTGCCAGCATATGAGCTGGGCAGGGAACACAGGTTCTAATTGGAAGAAGCAGCAGGCTGAGTATCAGAAGAACCGAGCAATCTATATTTCTTACTGAGGCACCTCTCTTTATTTACTTATTTTACTCTGAGGGGAATGATATTTGAAGAATACTCAACAGAGAGATAGTTTCCCGTAACTGTTAGATCCTATATCTTTTGTTACCAATGTTTCAAAACCAGGAACTTAGAGCTATTCAAGATGAAATTCTCTCTCCCAGAATCTAAAGAATTCTCTCTCCCAGAAACTAAAGGCATCCTTAAACTCTTCTGTTTGCAGAAAGATTTCATTCACACGTTCCACTTCTAAGGATGAGTGTAAATGATCTGAACATCATTGCCTCGTTTAGCTATACTATAAAATGGGTATAACATTCCTCAGCAGGAAAGTTTTTGATTGATGTAAATATTTGGGGCTCACAGTACAAGGAAAGGTTAGGTGATTAACTCAGTAGAAGATTTGGCAGGGGTGAGGGAGCTTAATTCAATAATGAAGAATTAGAGACTAATTCCGAGTATCAGATTAAATTTGCTCTTTTACATTCCTGATTTTTTTTCTCTCCAAACAGAATTGTGTTTCATATATCGTGTGGAAATCTCCTCCCTGTGTAGATGCTGGATTACCGCCCCCCCCCCACCCCTGTATCTCTTAACAAGCTCCTTGGTGCAGCTGGAATTAATGCTTCCTGTCGTTTTAAATAATGTGACATTGAAATACAATTTTTTAATGTGCTGGCATTTAACATGCCACAATATTTCAGTTATTTTACATTCATTTGGGTGCTCTAGTGTTATTACAGCTGTTATGAAATTCTGACAAAGAGGTGCATTTCTTTCTTCTGTTCTACCATAATTGCTTTTTGCCGCATCTCTGAACCGTAACCATGGCGATCCGTAACATTCATCAGAGGACCTCTTGTTATTTCCCTCGTGTGAATGAAAAACAAAATGGTATATAAATACCCAGAGAAGTTTTACAAAAGCAGTCTTTCTCTTCTTTCTTTTCCTTCCTTCCTTCTTTCCTACCTTCCTCCTCCTGTCTGTCCATCCATCCTTTATTCCTTTCTTTTTTTCCCCTTCTATCTTCATTCTCCCCCACCCCCAATTTTCTTTTCTTCTTTTTTTTTTTTTTTTTTAGTTTCCAAAAGTAGAGGGTCTATTGAGGGGAAATTAAGGGGCATGGCTTGAGATTTTTCATTTATTTTTTTAAAATGAAAACGTCTTTTGTATAAAGAAAGCACAGAGAGAAAATGAGAACTTAACTCAGTCTTTTCTAAGTCTGACTGGTTACAAACAAGTCCTTGTTTGGACTACTTAATGTGGAATATCATTACCATATTGGAACCATTCTGTTGTATTGACTTGCTCTTCCTATTGTAGGGGGTGGCTGAAATGAGCATACCCCGGCTGTATTTTAAATTGCTGTCTTTCTGGCAACTTGAGAGGATGTTGGGAGGTCAGTCCTATCTCATGTACTTGTCCTCTTTTCATCTCTTCTGCTCAGATATGACTTTACGATTCAGGGAAAGTTGGTACAGAACGCCCATTAGATCACCTCTATGAAAAGGCAATACATGCAAACTGGACAGCTCTGCTGTATCCATATGCCAACACCAGCAATAAGGCTGAGAGTCAGCTTCACTTGAAACATCAGTTGATTCCCCATGGTGCTGCTACTTCACTGATTTGAAAGTGAGGAAGTGTGGACCATTCTGAATTTAACTGGAATGGTCATCATAGATATTCCTAGTTTAGTTCAGTTCAGTCGCTCAGTCCCGTCCGACTCTTTGCAACCCCATGAATCACAGCACGCCAGGCCTCCCTGTCCATCACCAACTCCCGGAGTTCACTCAAACTCACGTCCATCAAGTCAGTGATGCCATCCAGCCATCTCATCCTCGGTCATCCCCTTCTCCTCCTGCCCCCAATCCCTCCCAGCATCAGAGTCTTTTCCAATGAGTCAACTCTTCGCATGAGGTGGCCAAAGTACTGGAGTTTCAGCTTTAGCATCATTCCTTCCAAAGAATGACTTTAAAAGCTTTACCTCACTTTTTTCATATATATATTTTTTGTTACCACATTTTTCTTTCAGACACCTAAAACCATTAAATACATGGCATTTTCTATCAGGCTTCCCTGGTAGTGCTAGTGGTAAAGAACTTGCTTGCCAATGCAGGAGATGTAAGGGATGCAGGACTGATCCCTGGGTCGGGAAGATCTCCTGGAGGAGGGCATGGCAACCCGCTCCAGTGTTCTTGCCTGGAGAATCCCGTGGACAGAGGCGCCTGGAGGGCTATGGTCCATAGTGTTGCAAACAGTCGGACATGACTGAAGCACCTTAGCATACACACGTATTTTCTATCAAGTAGATTTACAAGAAGGAATCTAGCTCTCAGTGTTGCTGCTGCTGCTGCTGCCGCCAAGTTGCTTCAGTCGTGTCCGACTCTGTGCGACTCCATAGATGGCAGCCCACCAGGCTCCCCCCTGTCTCTTATACACA
>SJYX01003844.1:16855-56133 GCA_006410675.1 Oreotragus oreotragus
CTGCTGCTGCTGCTGCTGCTAAGTCGCTTCAGTCGTGTCCGACTCTGTGCGACTCCATAGATGGCAGCCCACCAGGCTCCCCCACCCCTGGGATTCTCCAGGCAAGAACACTGGAGTGGGTTGCCATTTCCTTCTCCAATGCATGAAAGAGAAAAGTGAAAGTGAAGTCACCCAGTCGTGTCCGACTCTTAGCGACCCCATGGACTGCAGCCTACCAGGCTCCTCCGTCCATGGGAGTTTCCAGGCAGGAGTACTGGAGTGGGATGCCAGTGCCTTCTCCAGCTCTCGGTGTTGCCTAAAGCTAATTGAGTTAGTTTTGCCAAATGTTTTACATTCTACTGTACCATTGTGTCAACTGTGATCTGTTCTTGGGTTCTTGTGATGAGGTATATCAATAGCAGTAATGTGTTTCTGTGGCACAACCATTGCAAAACCAACTGACCACGAATAAGGAGTATTTGTGGAATGGTTTGGACCAAAACTTCAAACTTTCAGAAATAAAATTATGTTTATGGAAATTTAGCGTAACTCTGGAATTGCTTGCTAAAAGCATTTTGGGTTTGCACTGTGGTCTCATTACGTTCACATCTTCTCTGAAATTTCAGGGATTAATTTCATTCCAACAAACTAATCCTGCTGGCCTATAGTGATGAATTAAAAGCATCAGTAGATACTCTAAATAAATCTGATGGCTGTGAGAGTGAGCCTTCTGATGTTCAGTTTCATGGGTTTAAGTCGTCAGGTGTCCCTGCTGCTGTATTTTGAATGCCATTGCCCTGTTCCTACCAGGACCACACTTCCCATGCTCTCTTCCCAGCCAACAAGTAAGCATGCAAAACGTTAATGTTCTTCAAACAATTCATCATCATATGCCAACAAGTATCTCATTTTCTCATATCTTCAATAATAATTTAATAAGTTGGTAAGGAAGACACTAATGCTGCTGTATTTTGAATGCCATTGCCCTGTTCCTACCAGGACCACACTTCCCATGCTCTCTTCCCAGCCAACAAGTAAGCATGCAAAACGTTAATGTTCTTCAAACAATTCATCATCATATGCCAACAAGTATCTCATTTTCTCATATCTTCAATAATAATTTAATAAGTTGGTAAGGAAGACACTATTATATTTATTTTGTAGATAAGCACTCTGGAGCTCTGAAGTTACTTAACACTGAAGTAGGTATGGATAAGTCCCAGTCTTCTGGACTCACCTCTCTTCTAGATGAGCAAGACTTTATTTATTTACATATTTATTTATTCAAGAATTAGTGAATACCCACCAGTATTTGACAATTTATGAAGTGATGAGTATAAATCACCATAGATCTGTGAGCCCAGAAACAGATGCTCAGGAGATTAACTGAATTCAGGAGGATTGGGCAGTGTTGACCAATTTAATCTGTCCAGTGTCTGACAAACCCCTAACTCCACATGGTTCTGTCCACCACTTTCTAGTTAGTTCCATGTCTCTGTTGTAATATGAGCCACCTTGGATACCCAGTCTATTTTATGAACCCTAGAAGCCTTGAAATTGGCTTCTAATTGACCCTTTCCATTTTTGTTCCTGTCCATCCTCGTCAAGATAGAGTGATCCTTCTGAAACTCAAATCTTCTCACCTCCATCTCCATACTTCCTCACACGGATGCCTTTAGCAGTCTAAACACACGTCACAGAATGAAAAGAAATTCTCAGCAAGATCTGTAGGACCTAATTGGTGTGAACTCCACCTATCTCTCTAGCCTTGTCTCTCATTATTTACTCCTAGACCTTGGGTTTTAGTTTTATTATTCTCAGCTTCTCAGATGTTCCAAGACCTCTCTTGTCAATTGGCTTCACACAACATATTTCTTCACTCAGCTTGGAACAGTTTTTTTTTTTTTTTTTTTTCACCCTTTTCACTTTGACTGATCCTTTGGATATCAGTTCAATACTTTTTTTCCATTTTTGAAAATTTCCTAATTAGGTCAATTCCTCCATCACACACTTTCATATTCCAGTGTACATTTACTACATTATACCTCTTAGTTATAAATGTATGTATATGTCCTTGAATCATCAATTAATGCACAGCTTCTTCATGGCTATTTAGTGAAGATCTTTAGGTATAAGAAACATGTATGTTACTGTATTATTAGGGTCTAGCATACCTCCTGATATCTGAGTGAGTGTGAGTAATAGTTGCTTAGTTATGTCCGACTCTTTGCAACCGCATGGACTGTAGCCCACCAGGCTTCTCTGTCCATGGGATTTTCCAGGCAAGAATACTGAAGTGGGTTGCCATTTCCTTCTCTAGAGGATCTTCCCAATCCAGGGATTGAACCTGGTCTCCTGCTTTGCAGGCAAATTCCTTACCATCTGAGTCATCAGGGAAGCCTCTGGCATGTAGCAGTAATTGGTAAATATTTACCCAGAATGCAAGATTATGCCATATCCTTATAAGCAAATACGTACCACTAAAATTGAAGAATTTTTGAAAACACAGAAGTATTTTAATACAAACACAAAATCATTTTAATACAAAAGCATAAAACTGTATGTAGCCTATGATCGTATGTATGCATGTTCAGTCAATTCAGTCGTGCCCAACTCCTTGTGACCCTATGGATTGTAGCCCACCAGGCTCCTCTGTCCACGGGATTCTCCAGGCAAGAATACTGGAGTGGGTTGCCATGCCCTCCTCTAGGGGATCTTCCTGACCCAGCGGATTGAACCTGCGTCTCCTGCATCTCCTGTGTTAGCAGGTCCATTCGTTACTGCCAGGGCCACCAGGGAATCTCATGTGATCACATACTCATGGTTATATAACTATTATGCAAAAAAAAACACAATTGATAAAGTTGGTCATCTCAGATAAACCTCTAGATTTTCTAGATGACTAGCTTTATTACTTGTTTCTCACTATCTTGTACTTTGGAAAGTTTCCACAATGAGATTTATAGGAGTTTAATTTCCAGGGGAAAAAATCATTTTTTTTACCTCAGTTTAGGAGATTTCTCATTTTAATAATTGGTCACCTCCTTTGTCATGCATTGTGGAACTTGCCGTGAGTGGACCTCTCCTCTTGGCCTACTTCAGACCCCCAGAGGGACAACTAGGACTATCCTCCTGATTTGTGGGCTGGGAACTCAGTATACACATACATGTGATGATTAGAGCAACTTGGCATTGAAAGGTCCTGATCATTTCATGTCTCTTCTCCTCATTAGAACTATTAGTTTATTCTTCTCCTTGGAGAGCTTTGGGGTCTTTGGACTATATAAGTAAGGAAGGTCAGTTATCTCTCAAAACCTTGAAAGACCATTTAGAATGGTTGTTCTTTGGAAACCAAACGACAAAGTCTAATCAATAAGCTAATATATATGTAATTTTCCTTATAGTGTCTCAGCCAAATTATTGGATTATTGGAATTCTCAAGGACAGAATGATGAAAAGTAAGCATTAAAGAGAGCAAGAAAGTAAAGATATATCTGAGCTTATGAGGGGAAAATTTTGAGACATTTTCTTACAGAAATTTATCTCTAGAAATTCACTTGATTGTTATTTATGGTCATTGAGGAAAAAAATACAAAACTCTTTATAGGATACATTGAGTCAAAACAAACTAAAATGTACATGTTAACTTGATCAGAAAATCAGTAAAGTTAAAATTAGTGAATCTTCTTTTCTTTTGAGGAAGTTTGGCCAGTATTTTTAACTGGCATCAAAATAGTATCATAAATGCTATCCCATTCTGAATTTCTAATGAGTAGCTTGAAATCTATGAATTTGATGAACTCATGTTCTTATGTATCCAGGTAAGAGAGAGAGAGATAGGGAAAACTGAATCATTTAATTTTTAGCTACTTTTATACTGCTAAGTGGAATTTGACATTCTATCTTAAACTGGTCTCACCTAAATTATTTATAGATACAGTTTTTTCACTTAGAGCACCTCAGTGGATAAAGCAAAAACTAACAGCTATAAAAGGGGAAATCAACAGTAACAGAATAATAGTGGAGGACTTTAACACCACACTTTCACCAACAGATAGATCATCCAGACAGAAAACTAACAAGGAAACACAAGCTTTAAATGACATGTTCGACCGGATAGGCCTAATTGTGTTCTAATAAATAAAATTAGAAATGAAAACTGACACCACAGAAATACAAAAGATCCTGAGAGAGTACTACAAGCAGTTATAAGCCAATAAAATGAACAACCTAGAAGAAATGGACAAAGTTTTAGAAAGTTACAACCTTCCCAGACTAAACCAGGAAGAAATAGGGAATATGAGCAGACCAATCACAAGTACTGAAATTGAAACTGATTTAAAAACTTCCCACCAATAAAAGTCCAGGACCAGATGGCTTCGCAGGTGAACTCTATCAAATATTTAGAAACGAGTTAACATCTACCCTTCTGAAACTCTTCCAAAAAACTGCCAAGGAAAGAACACTCCCAAGCTTATGGTTATCAGGCCACTGTCAACCTGAACAAAACCAGACAGAGAGATCACAGAGAAAGGAAATTATAGGCCAGTATCACCGATGAGCATAACCACAGAAATCCTCAACAAAATACTAGCAGACTGAATCCAGCAAGCAATACATTGAAAGGATCATATACCACGATCAAATGAGATTTATCCTAGGGATGCAAGGATTTTTCAATATCCTCAAATCAATCAATGCAATTCACTGCATCAATGAATTGAAGAATAAAAACCATATGATCATCTCAATAGATGCAGGAAAAAACTTTTGACAAAAACCAACACCAATTTCTGATAAAAACTCCCCAGAAATTGGGCATAGAGGGAACATACCTCAACATAATAAAGGCCGTGTATATATGACAAACCCACAGCAATTGTCATCCTTCATGGTGAGAACATCAAAGCATTTCCTCTAAGAGCAGGAGCAAGACAAGGATATCCACTCTTGCCACAACTGTTCACTAACCTTTATAATGGTAAGAGACCTGACTATAGATATTTTGTTTTATAAGTAAAATAAGCAAAGTCAAATTAAATTTTTTTGTGTTCCAATATTTCCGTTAAGGGTGTCTGAGGTATGTAGTACCTAGCATTTTCTATTAAATAAATATTTTATAAAACATAACCTAACAAAGTTTCTAAGTTTGAAGACCAAAATGACATTGTCACATCTGGCTGCAGGCTCAGTAAGAACTAACCTGGGTTGAGAGGACCAGCTGAGAAAGGAAATCACTAAGGCCTGGGTGCCATGGTTAACATGGTGCCCTGAATTGAGACATCCGTTAGACTTTAGCTTCTGATAGGATCCAGTGTTGGAACCTGCCTTCTCTGCTCAGTCCTAACTATCAGTCCCTGTGAATCGAGGATGGAAAGTCAGTGCCTTTAGGCTAGGAATCTAATTTCCTTGGACTCAGTCTCTTCAGAAGTATGTGCCTGGGGCTTTTTGGTGGGACTCTGACACTAATCAAAAAACCAGAGCCAAGGGTTTCTGTCTTTGACTTAGTCTGAAATCCTCAATCTAAATTGTAACTTGGATTCCTACCCTTCTTCAGTTCAGTTCAGTTCATTCTTGTCCGAGTCTTTGCGACCCCATGGACTGCAGCATGCCAGGCCTCCCTGTCCATCACCAACTCCCAGAGTTTACTTAAACTCATGTCCATTGAGTCGATGATGCCATCCAACCATCTTATCCTCTGTCGTCCCCTTCTCCTCCTGCATTCAATCTTTCCCAGCATCAGGGTCTTTTCAAATGAGCTTATCTTACCCTTCTTATGATGCACCAGATTTAGGAATAACTTTTTCTGGATAGGGACCATTCTCTTCCTCCATGACCATGATAGACACTGCTAAAAAAACATCAAAATAATTTTTTTCTTCTCCAGATAATTTGCAAAGCTACTTCTCAAGTGGTCTCAAATATGTCTCATAATGACTTGTATTCAGGCCAATTTGGCATTCTTACTGTAGGGAACAGAAAATAGCACTTCAAAAGTATTAACTTTCTTCTTATTTCATATCCTATGGGAAGGTGATTAGATCTCTTCTTCACATTTTAAAATTCTCAGGATCCCAATTTGCTTCCTCAATAAAACAAACTCTTAGACAACAGATGACAGATGCACTCAGTCTAAGCTGCAAAATCTGATCAGTTATCAGTGGCTGTTGGAGTGTAGTCTTGACAGTACTAAGGTCATATGTGGCTTCAGGGAAAAATGTATTTTTTTGATCAAGGTTGAAAAACACTATGAATTTCCCATACTTTCTTGTTCTTTGTCTAAGCTGCCTCCCTTTGGATGAGGTTGGCAACACCATGCTTGTTTCCTGGGCTCATGGCTCATTTCTTGACTCCTCAATCCTCAGAAGCAATAGAGGCAGCCTGTGAAACTTCTGCCGTCTTAAAGAACACAGTCTCCCTCGCCCACATAACTTTGAAATCCGTACAGGACACCTAGTGTTTTATTTTAATTTAATTTCCCCTTCTTTGCTTTCTGGCAGCATGAAGCAGAAGATCAGGGGCATGGAGTGAGGCATAAGCCATTGAAAGCTGCCCTAGCTTTTCGCTTCACAGTACACTGGGAGACACCATGTGGTATGAGGCATTCATCTGCAGATATAGAGACTGTAAAATTGTACTCTAAAATTAAAAATTTTTAATTAGAAGGCAGCATCTGTGAACCTTTTACTGGAAAGCACTGCTTTTTTTTTTCCCCCCTCTGATAAATTATCCCAGCTCTGTGGCCCGTTATCCCCTTCCCACCATGTCAGAGATTAGAAAACCAGCCTCTCCTCCTCTAATAATACTCCTGTAACAGTCGGATGGAGATTTCTCTGCTTAATGTTTAACAAGCAACTGATACTGATTTCAAAAAATTGAGAAATATTTAATTTAGAGCCACATCTTTCTTTCTAGATTCTCTTGGCTTCCCTGTATTCCTTCCAATCCCTTATTTCCAGAAACTGTGTGAATCAAAGCTGGATATGATCTGCTGTGGTGCCCCATCAGCTCCTTAATCCCTACCTGAGACCATCCTCTGCTGTTGAAAACAGTATAATCCACCCCAGCAGCCAATTTGGGAAACCACGGGTGAAGATTATTTTATTTCCAGTGGGAGCTATTTTATCAGGTGCAAATGATCATACCCCTGCCCAGCAACAATGGCCTGATGTTCTCCTTTTCTGTGCTGAGTCAGGTAAGACTTGAGCAGGGCAAGCTGTGAGGTGGCATCACAGACAGTAGTGCCAGGGGGCAGAGGTGTCTGAGGATGACGAGAGTCTGAGCAATCAGCGTTCACAGATGGGAGGTTAGCTGAAGGTGGAGGACTAATAAATGCAGGTGGGATATTAGGATCTAGGACCCAGGGGTGTGTGAAAGCAGAAATAACCAGGTGAGAAGCTGGATACGAAGACCAGCTCAGTCTGAACCCTTAAAATGTGCACAAAGGAATAAAAAGAAGTAGTCAGTCCCTGAGCTTCTAGTTTTAAGAAACAGGAATCAAGGATGGCAAGCATATAGAGATGAATACCACAGGACTGGACAAGAAGAACTATATGGAGCAAGTAGAGAGGATCGACTAGAGAGGCTGAGCCACAGGATCTCAGGGTTATTATTAAACAGATTTTATGGGTTGAGTCGTGTCTCCCTCAAAGAAATTGAAGCTCTAACACTCAGTACCTATGGACTGTGACCTCCTTTGGCAGATTATCAAATTGTCAAAGATGAGGTCATTCGGTCATTTGGATGTGCAGATAGACGCAGGGAGAGCACCTTGTGAAGATAAACGTAGAGATCGGAGTGATGCATCTACAAGTCAAGGAGCACCAAAAATTGTTACCAAACTCCCAGCATCCAGGGGAGCAACACAGAACAAATTCTCTTTTAGAGCTCCTGGGAGGAACCGAGTACACTGACACCTTAATCTCAGGCTTCCAGCCCCAGAACTGTGAGATCATACATTTTGTTGCTGGAGCCATCCAGTCTGTGGGACTTTGTTACAGCAGTCCCATAAAACTAACACAGTGATATCACACCCATGGGGCAAATAAGACTAGCTCCCCAATATCCTGTCTCCATTTTTCCTTAGTGAAAGAATCTCAACCTGTAACTGGTTTCTGTGTCATCTGAAATATTACCTATATTCCCAGCCTTCTTTGCAGTTGGCTGGGCCAATAAAAGGTACTATGAAAAGTTGTTGGTAACTTTAAAAGACTTCTTTAAATGGGGAATAGTAAGGCATTTTTGTTTTCCTTTTTCCTGTAAATTTCAGCTTTAAACATTTTTTTCAGGTATAACTGATAGTTTCTTTCCTTTCTTCTTATTTCTATGCTACTCTGCTTCCTAATTCTTCTGGAATTCAATTCACTTATGAGGACTGGAGCTCCAGAAGTCATGGAAACCAGAGCTAGAATAGTAGGGAAGATCTGGAAGGAACTAGGTTCTCTGCTTCTCATGGAGCTGCCATATCTACCCTGCCCTACCTTCCTCCATTTTTCTTGGCTATGAGAGAAAAACAAAGCTCTCTTTAACTTAAGATGGTTGGATGAAGCTTATTGTGATAAGCCATGTAACCTATGTCTAACCAACACACAGCAGTTGTACATGTGAGAAGACTTGGGTTCAGGGACACAATATGACTCACCCATGACCATACAGCCCCAGTGCCTGTGTTGGAAGGTGGTTTTCAAATTTTATTTTATTGAAGTATAGTTGATTTACAGTGTTGTGTTAGATCAGTCTCTGGAATTGGACCCTGGCAATCTCCATTTTAATCAGCAATGAAATTGATTCTTAAGTAGATGAAATATTAAGAACATTCCCCAAGTTAGGCCACCTCATACTCAGGGACTGTATATAGGCTGCAAATTTGAGGACCAGAGGCAATGGCAACCTCATTCCCCAAACCACCATCTTATAATCACTAGCTGGAGGGTGCTACTGAAGTGACCTCTTCAGTAGCTGATAAACAGGAAGCAGAGCCACCTGCTGCCTTTGCCTTCTTAAAAGATTGCAAGTTAGGGAACTCCTTCATGTTGGGGAGGCAACATTCAAAGAGGATCATTACCTTTTCCTAGGATGGGATCTAAGAATGGGAAGAGTATCACTGACTGAGTAAGATCAGTTTAGGGGGCAGAGGCAGGGGTAGAAGCAGACTTCGGGAGATGACAGGCAAGAGGAAAAGTTGATGGGGGACCTCTCCAGCTTGGGCATGTTGCTTGCAGTAGGCTGAAGCTAAGTTACACAGAAAGAGCAATGGCATAAGACGCGGGTAAGAGAGAAAATAATGATGAAAGCAAAATGACTNTATAATCCACCCCAGCAGCCAATTTGGGAAACCACGGGTGAAGATTATTTTATTTCCAGTGGGAGCTATTTTATCAGGTGCAAATGATCATACCCCTGCCCAGCAACAATGGCCTGATGTTCTCCTTTTCTGTGCTGAGTCAGGTAAGACTTGAGCAGGGCAAGCTGTGAGGTGGCATCACAGACAGTAGTGCCAGGGGGCAGAGGTGTCTGAGGATGACGAGAGTCTGAGCAATCAGCGTTCACAGATGGGAGGTTAGCTGAAGGTGGAGGACTAATAAATGCAGGTGGGATATTAGGATCTAGGACCCAGGGGTGTGTGAAAGCAGAAATAACCAGGTGAGAAGCTGGATACGAAGACCAGCTCAGTCTGAACCCTTAAAATGTGCACAAAGGAATAAAAAGAAGTAGTCAGTCCCTGAGCTTCTAGTTTTAAGAAACAGGAATCAAGGATGGCAAGCATATAGAGATGAATACCACAGGACTGGACAAGAAGAACTATATGGAGCAAGTAGAGAGGATAGATTAGAGAGGCTGAGCCACAGGATCTCAGGGTTATTATTAAACAGATTTTATGGGTTGAGTCGTGTCTCCCTCAAAGAAATTGAAGCTCTAACACTCAGTACCTATGGACTGTGACCTCCTTTGGCAGATTATCAAATTGTCAAAGATGAGGTCATTCGGTCATTTGGATGTGCAGATAGACGCAGGGAGAGCACCTTGTGAAGATAAACGTAGAGATCGGAGTGATGCATCTACAAGTCAAGGAGCACCAAAAATTGTTACCAAACTCCCAGCATCCAGGGGAGCAACACAGAACAAATTCTCTTTTAGAGCTCCTGGGAGGAACCGAGTACACTGACACCTTAATCTCAGGCTTCCAGCCCCAGAACTGTGAGATCATACATTTTGTTGCTGGAGCCATCCAGTCTGTGGGACTTTGTTACAGCAGTCCCATAAAACTAACACAGTGATATCACACCCATGGGGCAAATAAGACTAGCTCCCCAATATCCTGTCTCCATTCTTCCTTAGTGAAAGAATCTCAACCTGTAACTGGTTTCTGTGTCATCTGAAATATTACCTATATTCCCAGCCTTCTTTGCAGTTGGCTGGGCCAATAAAAGGTACTATGAAAAGTTGTTGGTAACTTTAAAAGACTTCTTTAAATGGGGAATAGTAAGGCATTTTTGTTTTCCTTTTTCCTGTAAATTTCAGCTTTAAACATTTTTTTCAGGTATAACTGATAGTTTCTTTCCTTTCTTCTTATTTCTATGCTACTCTGCTTCCTAATTCTTCTGGAATTCAATTCACTTATGAGGACTGGAGCTCCAGAAGTCATGGAAACCAGAGCTAGAATAGTAGGGAAGATCTGGAAGGAACTAGGTTCTCTGCTTCTCATGGAGCTGCCATATCTACCCTGCCCTACCTTCCTCCATTTTTCTTGGCTATGAGAGAAAAACAAAGCTCTCTTTAACTTAAGATGGTTGGATGAAGCTTATTGTGATAAGCCATGTAACCTATGTCTAACCAACACACAGCAGTTGTACATGTGAGAAGACTTGGGTTCAGGGACACAATATGACTCACCCATGACCATACAGCCCCAGTGCCTGTGTTGGAAGGTGGTTTTCAAATTTTATTTTATTGAAGTATAGTTGATTTACAGTGTTGTGTTAGATCAGTCTCTGGAATTGGACCCTGGCAATCTCCATTTTAATCAGCAATGAAATTGATTCTTAAGTAGATGAAATATTAAGAACATTCCCCAAGTTAGGCCACCTCATACTCAGGGACTGTATATAGGCTGCAAATTTGAGGACCAGAGGCAATGGCAACCTCATTCCCCAAACCACCATCTTATAATCACTAGCTGGAGGGTGCTACTGAAGTGACCTCTTCAGTAGCTGATAAACAGGAAGCAGAGCCACCTGCTGCCTTTGCCTTCTTAAAAGATTGCAAGTTAGGGAACTCCTTCATGTTGGGGAGGCAACATTCAAAGAGGATCATTACCTTTTCCTAGGATGGGATCTAAGAATGGGAAGAGTATCACTGACTGAGTAAGATCAGTTTGGGGGGCAGAGGCAGGGGTAGAAGCAGACTTCGGGAGATGACAGGCAAGAGGAAAAGTTGATGGGGGACCTCTCCAGCTTGGGCATGTTGCTTGCAGTAGGCTGAAGCTAAGTCACACAGAAAGAGCAATGGCATAAGACGCGGGTAAGAGAGAAAATAATGATGAAAGCAAAATGACTGAGCATTCTTCCACCCAGGAGGACATCAGGGTCTGCTGTCGACGTGAGTCATCCTTCTCCCTACTGCTGCTCTTACATGATTGTTCTCCTCACTTTCTCCCTAAGACTCTAATCTTTGAGGCTCTAGGCTTGTCTATATATCCCTCTCTTTGTCCCCATGTCAAACTTTTACTATTCTCCTTGTCACTCCTTCTTAATGGCTGAAAACTTGGGCAACTTGTCTACAGTCTCCCTTTCCATCTCAATTCCTTCCCTTTAACCAAAGACCATCCTAGGCACTCATCTTGACATTGTCTTTTCCAACGATCTCATCTCCCTACCTCAGCCACTCACTTCCATTCTCTCACCCTGAGCTTAATAGCTAATAGCAGAAACTATACCATTTCTGAAATCTACACCAACAGAAATGTCTAAACATTTCCCCAAGGTAACTCTTTAACCTCCAAGTGCCTCTGCTCAAGTATCTCTACTATAACAATATCACACCTGGAGTGTCAGTGTTGATCCCTCTACATTCTCTCCATCAATCAGCTTCTCTTTTATCCAGTTTGTATGCATCCGGCTTAGAACATCTGCTCCATTGAGGCAGACAATCTTTGGTAATTATGCTTATCTTTCTTACCTCTTTGTCCATTCAGCAAGAGCATAATCCCAACCCAGGTGAACCCAATCACTCTCATTCTCCATCTCAGTTCAGTTCAGTCCCTCAGTCATGTCTGACTACTTGCTACCCCATGGACTGCAGCATGCCAGGATTCCCTGTCCATCACCAACTCTCAGAACTTGCTCAAACCCATGTCCATCGAGTCAGAGATGCCATCCAGCCATCTCATCTTCTGTCGTCCCCTTCTCCTCCCTCCTTCAATTTTTCCCACCATCAGAGTCTTTTCCAATGAGTCAGTTCTTCACATCAGGTGGCCAAAGTATTGGAGTTTTAGCTTCAGCATCAGTCCTTCCAATGAATATTCAGAACTGATTTCCTTTAGGATGGACTGGTTGGATATCCTTGCAGTCTAAGGGACTTTTAAGAGTTTTCTCCAACACCACATTCAAAAGCATCAATTCTTCAGTGCTCAACTTTCTTCATAGTCCAACTCTCACATCCATACATGACTCCTGGAAAAAACCATAACTTTGACTTGGACCTTTGTCGGCAAAGTAACGTCTCTGCTTTTTATTATACTGTCTAGGTTGGTCAAAGCTTTTTTTCCAAGGAGCAAGCAACTTTAAATTTCATGGCAGCAGTCACCATCTGCAGTTATATGGGAGCCCTGCCCCCCAAAATAAAGTCTCTCACTGTTTCCATTGTTTCCCAATCTATTTGCCATGAAGTGAAGGGACCGGATGTCATGATCTTAATTTTCTGAAACCAAGGAGCAAGCAACTTTAAATTTCATGGCAGCAGTCACCATCTGCAGTTATATGGGAGCCCTGCCCCCCAAAATAAAGTCTCTCACTGTTTCCATTGTTTCCCAATCTATTTGCCATGAAGTGAAGGGACCGGATGTCATGATCTTAATTTTCTGAATGTTGAGTTTTAAACCAGTTTTTTCACTTTCATCAAGATGCTCTTTAGCTCTTCTTTGCTTTCTGCCATAAGGGTGATGTCACCTGCCAATCTGAGGTTATGGATATTTCTTCCTGCAAACTTGATTCCAACCTGTGCATCATCTAGCCCAGCATTTTGCATGATGTACTCTGCATATAAGTTAAATGGTCAGGGTGACAATATACAGCCTTGACGTACTCTCTTCCCGATTTGGAACCAGTCTGTGGTTCCATGTCCAGTTCTAACTGTTGCTTCTTGACCTGCATACCTCCAGATTTCTCAGGAGGCAGGTAAGGTGATCTGGTATTTCCATCCCTAAGAATTTTCCATAGTTTGTTGTGTTCCACACAGTCAAAGGCTTTGGCATACTCAATATAGCAGAAATAGATGTTTTTCTGGAACTCTTTTGCTTTTTTGATGATACAATAGATGTTGGCAATTTAATCTCTGGTTCCTCTGTCTTTCCTAAATCCAGCTTGAACAGCTGGAAGTTCACAGTTCACTTACTGTGGAAGCCTGGCTTGGAGAAGTTTGAGCATTACCTGAGTAGCATGTGAGATGAGAGCAACTGTGCGGTAGTTTTAGCATTCTTTGGCATTGCCTTTATTTGGGATTGGAATGAAAACTGACCTTTTCCAGTCCTGTGGGCACTGCTGAGTTTTCCAAATTTGCTGGCATATTGAGTGAAGCACTTTCACAGCGTCATCTTTCATGATTTGAAATAGGTCAACTGGAATTCCATCACCTCCACTAGCTTTGTTCATAGTAATGGTTCCTAAGGCCCACTTGATTTCGCGTTCCAGGATGTATGGCTCTAAGTAAGGGATCACGCTATTGTGGTTATCTGGGTTATTAAGATCTTTTTTGTATAGTTCTGAGTATTAGTGCCACCTCTTGTTAATATCTTCTGCTTCTGTTAGGTCCATACCATTTCTGTCCTTTATTGTGTCCATCTTTGCATGAAATGTGCCCTTGGGATCTCTAATTTTCTTGAAGAGATCTCTAGTCTTTCCCATTCTATTGTTTTCCTCTGTTTCTTTGCATTGATCGCTGAGGAAGGCTTTCTTACCTCTCCTTGCTATTCTTTGGAACTTTGCATTCACATGGGTATATCTTTTCTTTTCTCGTTTGCCTTTAGCTTCATTGTTTCCCAGCTATTTGTAAGGCCTCCTTAGACAGCCATTTTGTCTTTTTGCATTTCTTTTTCTTGGGGATGGTCTTGATCACTGCCTCCTGTACAATGTCACAAACCTCCCTCCACAGTTCTTCAGGCATTCTGTCTATCAGATCTAATCTCTTGAATCTATTTCTCACTTCCACTGTATAATCATAAGGATTTTGATTTAGGTTATACCAGAATGATCTAGTGGTTTCCCTACTTTCTTGAATTTAAGTCTGACATCTTTTTTGGGTGTTAGTTCTAAAAGGTCTTATAGGTCTTCACAGAACCGCTCAGCTTTAGCTTCTTCAGCAATACCAGTTGGGGCATATACTTGAATTACTGTGATATTGAATTTTTTGCCTTGGAAACGAGAGATCATTCTGTTGTTTTTGAGACCGTACCCTAGAACTGCATTTAGGGCTCTTTTGCTGCCTATGATGACTACTCCATTTCTTCTAAGGGATTCTTGCCCACAGTAGTAGATATAATGGTCATCTGAGTTAAATTCACCCATTCTAGTCCATTTTAGTTCACTGATTTCTAAAATGTCGATATTCACTCTCGCCATCTCCTCTTTGACCAGTTCCAATTTACTTTGATTCATGGACCTAACATTCCAGGTTCCTCAGCAATATTGTTCTTTACAGCATCAGACTTGACTTACATCCCCAGTCACATCCATAACTAGGTGTTTTTGCTTTGGCTCCATCTCTTCATTCTTTCTGGAGTTATTTCTCCACTGATCTCCTGTAGCATATCGGGCACCTACTGACCTGGGGAGTTCATCTTTCAGTGTCCTATGTTTTTGCCTTTTCATACTGTTCGTGGGGTTCTCAAGGCAAGAATACTGAAGTGGTTTGCCATTCCCTTCTCCAGTGGACCATGTTTTGTCAGAACTCTCCACCATGACCTGTCCGTCTTGGGTGGCCCTACACAACATGGCTCATAGTTTCATTGAATTAGACAAGGCTGTGATCCACATGATCAGTTTGATTAGTTTTCCCGTGACTGTGGTTTTCATTCTGTCTGCCCTCTAATGGAGAAGGATAAGAGGCTTATGGAAGCTTCCTGGTGGGAGAGACTGACTGTGGGGGAAATTGGGTCTTGTTCTGTTGGGTGGGACCATGCTCAGTAGATGTTTAATCCAATTTTCTGTTGCTGGGTGGAGCTGTGTTCCCTCCCTGTCATTTGACCTGATACCAAACTATGGTGGAGGTAATGAAGATAATGGGACCTCCTTCAAAAGGTCCCATGATGCACTGCTGCACTCAGTGCCCCCGACCCTGCAGCAGGCTACTGCCAACCCATGCTTCTGCTGGAGACTGCTGGACACTCACAGGCAAGTCTGGGTCAGTCTCTTGTGGAGTCACAGCTCCTTTCTCCTGGGTCCTGGTGCACACAAGGTTTTGTTTGTGCATCCAAGAGTCTGTTTCCCCAGTCCTGTTGAAGTTCAGGCGGCTCTATGGTGGGTTAATGGCGACCTCTTTCAACAGGGCTTATCCCACACCCAGGTGTGCTGCCCCAGAGCCCCTGCCCCTGCAGTGGCCANTCTTTTTTGTATAGTTCTGAGTATTAGTGCCACCTCTTGTTAATATCTTCTGCTTCTGTTAGGTCCATACCATTTCTGTCCTTTATTGTGTCCATCTTTGCATGAAATGTGCCCTTGGGATCTCTAATTTTCTTGAAGAGATCTCTAGTCTTTCCCATTCTATTGTTTTCCTCTGTTTCTTTGCATTGATCGCTGAGGAAGGCTTTCTTACCTCTCCTTGCTATTCTTTGGAACTTTGCATTCACATGGGTATATCTTTTCTTTTCTCGTTTGCCTTTAGCTTCATTGTTTCCCAGCTATTTGTAAGGCCTCCTTAGACAGCCATTTTGTCTTTTTGCATTTCTTTTTCTTGGGGATGGTCTTGATCACTGCCTCCTGTACAATGTCACAAACCTCCCTCCACAGTTCTTCAGGCATTCTGTCTATCAGATCTAATCTCTTGAATCTATTTCTCACTTCCACTGTATAATCATAAGGATTTTGATTTAGGTTATACCAGAATGATCTAGTGGTTTCCCTACTTTCTTGAATTTAAGTCTGACATCTTTTTTGGGTGTTAGTTCTAAAAGGTCTTATAGGTCTTCACAGAACCGCTCAGCTTTAGCTTCTTCAGCAATACCAGTTGGGGCATATACTTGAATTACTGTGATATTGAATTTTTTGCCTTGGAAACGAGAGATCATTCTGTTGTTTTTGAGACCGTACCCTAGAACTGCATTTAGGGCTCTTTTGTTGACCATGATGGCTACTCCATTTCTTCTAAGGGATTCCTGCCCACAGCAGTAGATATAATGGTCATCTGAGTTAAATTCACCCATTCTAGTCCATTTTAGTTCACTGATTTCTAAAATGTCGATATTCACTCTCGCCATCTCCTGTTTGACCAGTTCCAATTTACTTTGATTCATGGACCTAACATTCCAGGTTCCTCAGCAATATTGTTCTTTACAGCATCAGACTTGATTTACATCCCCAGTCACATCCATAACTAGGTGTTTTTGCTTTGGCTCCATCTCTTCATTCTTTCTGGAGTTATTTCTCCACNCGATATTCACTCTCGCCATCTCCTCTTTGACCAGTTCCAATTTACTTTGATTCATGGACCTAACATTCCAGGTTCCTCAGCAATATTGTTCTTTACAGCATCAGACTTGATTTACATCCCCAGTCACATCCATAACTAGGTGTTTTTGCTTTGGCTCCATCTCTTCATTCTTTCTGGAGTTATTTCTCCACTGATCTCCTGTAGCATATCGGGCACCTACTGACCTGGGGAGTTCATCTTTCAGTGTCCTATGTTTTTGCCTTTTCATACTGTTCGTGGGGTTCTCAAGGCAAGAATACTGAAGTGGTTTGCCATTCCCTTCTCCAGTGGACCATGTTTTGTCAGAACTCTCCACCATGACCTGTCCGTCTTGGGTGGCCCTACACAACATGGCTCATAGTTTCATTGAATTAGACAAGGCTGTGATCCACATGATCAGTTTGATTAGTTTTCCCGTGACTGTGGTTTTCATTCTGTCTGCCCTCTAATGGAGAAGGATAAGAGGCTTATGGAAGCTTCCTGGTGGGAGAGACTGACTGTGGGGGAAATTGGGTCTTGTTCTGTTGGGTGGGACCATGCTCAGTAGATCTTTAATCCAATTTTCTGTTGCTGGGTGGAGCTGTGTTCCCTCCCTGTCATTTGACCTGATACCAAACTATGGTGGAGGTAATGAAGATAATGGGACCTCCTTCAAAAGGTCCCATGATGCACTGCTGCACTCAGTGCCCCCGACCCTGCAGCAGGCTACTGCCAACCCATGCTTCTGCTGGAGACTGCTGGACACTCACAGGCAAGTCTGGGTCAGTCTCTTGTGGAGTCACAGCTCCTTTCTCCTGGGTCCTGGTGCACACAAGGTTTTGTTTGTGCATCCAAGAGTCTGTTTCCCCAGTCCTGTTGAAGTTCAGGCGGCTCTATGGTGGGTTAATGGCGACCTCTTTCAACAGGGCTTATCCCACACCCAGGTGTGCTGCCCCAGAGCCCCTGCCCCTGCAGTGGCCGCTGCTGGCCCGCACCTCCACAGGAGACACTCGAACACTCAAAGGCAGGTCTGGCTCAGTCTCTGTGGGGTCTCCTGGTGGCCACAAGGTTTTGCTTGAGCCCTTCAAGCATCTCTGGCAGGTGTGGGGTTTGATTCTAAACGTGATTTCACTACTCCTACCTTCTTTCTGGTGCTCTCCTTGGATGTAGAGTTTCTTTTTTGGTGGGATCCAACATTCTCCTGTGGATGGTGGTTCAGCAGTGAGTTGTAATTTTGGAGTTCTTGCAGGAGAAGATGAGCACACCTCCTCCCTCTCACATCCATCCTAAAAATTAAGCCCTGCTGGGGGAAAAAATTCACACAGTTAAGCAGATTACAATCATTATGGATTCATAATCTTTCAGTCACCTACTTCACCTGGGCTTTCATTATCATCTAGCAAGCATTTCATTTCCCTTCTCAGCTCACACCTCACCATCCTGTCAAAGGAAGATTTTCCCAAGTGTTGGTGCCCAGGGATTGCACTATGTTATTATTTTCTTTCTGCCCAATATCTTAATCATCTTCCCGTCATCAGAAGATAAGTTTGCTTGCTGCTCTCACATCAACAAAATCAGGCATGAAAACTAGAACCTTTCCTCGAAACTCACATCACTCTAGCTACCACCATTTCACTTTCCTCACCTTCTTGGCCGCATTTCTCAAGAGTTTTATAGATGCTACCTGCACATTAGTACCTTCGAGTTATTTTGTCATCTGCGAAGTACACTTCTATCCCTGCCACTGCACCAAAACTGCTCTTACTCATTAGCTGACACTCTTCCCATTCTTAGATCCTATTCTAGGAAAAGATAACGATCCTCTTTTTATGTTGTTTGTAGGTTGTCATGGCTCTCTTTCATGTCTTATTCCAGGGTCCAGGAGGCCCCTATCTGAATTATACCCTGGGACATAGTATTCATACAGTAGAGGGGAAAATGTAAGAACCAAATGAATAAAGGTTCTTATGTCTTCTACTGAGAGATGGCATAGGATAAGTCTGTTCACATCACACTGATCACATTAAGTCACATGCATGGCTGGGCCTGACATCAGTGGAGTGGAACTGTGAGGTAAAGTGAAGTGAAAGTCACTCACTGGTGTCCAACTCTTCGTGACCCCATGGACTATACAGTCTGTGGAATTCTCCAGGCTAGAATACTGGGGTGGGTAGCCTTTCCCTTCTCCAGGGGGTCTTCCCAACCCAGGGATCAAACCTGGGTCTCCCGCATTGCAGGTGGATTCTTTATCAGCCAAGCCACTAGGGAAGCCCAAGAAAATGGGAGTGTGCAGCCTATCTCTTCTCCAGCGGATCTTCCCAACCCAGGAATCAAACCAGGGTCTCCTGCATCACAGGCAGATTCTTTACCAGCTGATCTATCAGGGAATCCTTGGAGTGGAACTGTACTTGTCTCAAGGGTGGAGGCAGGTAATGAATAACTAGACAATAGCCAAAGGCAAGAGTATATAATTCTCTTGCAGGGAATGGGGAGGGAAAGATGTGGGTACAGTGTTACTATAATTTTACAATGCTTTGAACCCCTTGATCCTTTCTTTTTCTCTTATCCTTTCACATATGTTGCTTTCAGTCACTTCTATTTTCTTGGCCTTCATATTAAAGCAGTAATATACTAATTCATGTCCACTTGACTGTTTGGCATTTCCAACTTGCAGGTTAATTTCCTCTGTGCTTTTTTTCCTGGCTTTATTGTGTGTGTGTGTGTGTGTGTGTGTGCATTGATAAACAATGGGGAAGAGAAAAAATGTTTACTGAGTTGCTACGTGGCTATAACTCTATGGGGTAGTCACTGCTATCATCTTCCTTCCATATTCTAGTGACGTCACAGAGCCTGTTACAGTGACTATTAAAGCAACCTCCACTCTTTTCATCTGTGTCTCTCCTACAATGAATGTCTTCATTTTTGGTTGATAAACTGGCCTTTGGTTCATGAAGATTTTTCAAGCCATGTGGCTTGAGTTACATCAATTGTCTTCTTTACTATCTCCGAATATCAATTCATATCCCCCCTGTCTTACTCTTGTTCATCCTTCACAGCACAAGAAGTGTCCCTCTCTCTGGAAACATCCCATTCTTCTCCCTTTTTTTCCCACTGGTGACAATATTATAACCTTATCGTATTCCATTTAGTGCTATTTACTAAGAATGCCTTAATGACTGGTCTATGGAAAATACAAATAAATAACGTGACTTTATTTTCCCAAAGACAGCCAGGGTTACATATGTGTCAAATAAAATATAATAGATAGGGATTTATTCCTCCATTAGCTTTTTAGCTTTGCTTATCTTTCAGAGTAATTTAAATTGAAATGGAAGACAAATTCTTATTTGATTGTTAGGCAATTCAGTGCTATTTATTTTGTTCGAGCTGGTGTGGGATCTAAGTGCACTGTTGTTAAAAGGCGATTTAATGTCACATAGCGGGCCGATTAATTTTTTCAATAAATTGCCAACATATCCAGTCAATTGCATACATTTAATTGGGAGAGTCCATTCTTCTAAAGTCTGTCTCTATACTTTGTGGTAATGGTGCCATAGTTTACATGCTCTTAGACATACGAAGACACTGCCTTTTGTTATCAAAAGTCTGTAGATAAATCTCAAAGCAAATGTGTGGGTCTGTTAAAAGAGGATCAAAGGATGACATGAATTAAGTTGCATAGTGTGCAGTCAAGAGGCAGAGCATGGTGGGGACTGTTTTTTAAAATTTTTTTGGATGATTTGTTTTTTATTGATAATGAAAGGTATGATCACTGATGTTGAAGTTTAACATATTGTTGGCAAGGAAGCATATTTATTTAAGTTTAAACTAGGATCTTATCTCGGAGAAGGCAATGGCAACCCACTCCAGTACTCTTGCCTGGAACATAACATGGATGGAGGAGCCTGGTGGGTTGCAGTCCATGGGGTTGCTAAGAGTCGGGCATGACTGAGCGACTTCACTTTCACTTTTCTCTTTCATGCATTGGAGAAGGAAATGGCAACCCACTCCAGTGTTCCTGCCTGGAGAATCCCAGGGGCAGAGGAACCTAGTGGGCTGCCATCTATGGGATCGCACAGAGTCAGACACGACTGAAGTGACTTAGCAGCAGCAGCAGCAGGATCTTATCTTGGGTGTCATTTTCTTACTTGGTCTGAAAGATGAGAACATAGAAAGTTCCTCTCGTTTTCTTGCCTACAATGATCATATAATGCTAATTTAATTAGCTAATTAATGTTTATTCTTGGGATGTATGAATTCCCTGTTGAGAACAAAGAGAATAGGGAAGGAAGGGACAAGATTGCCATAAAGCTCAAATAAAGTCATAAATTTACAAGTAATATTTTTTCTCATATTAGTTATTGACAAACTATGTTAGGTAGTATATAAATAAGGTCCGTACAATCACAAGTTTTATGTTTTTGTTTGTAATTATTTCTATAGACGCTAATATAATATATAGCATATAGTACAGTTAATACAAATTTGTCAAATCAATGAATGAATGAGAAAATAAAGATAGTATTAAGAAATGCAAATGGCAGTGCTGATTTTAAAATAGTAAAGGTGTCCTTCCTTTTTTTCTATCTAAATATCACAACATTTAAGAATATGAAAGCTTTGAAAAAAATATATTGTTATGAAATAACAACAACAATAACAGTAATAGTTAGCTTTAATGAAGTTGTGGTCCTTTAAAAAAAAAAAAAAGGCATATCAAGAAGGGGTTTAGGTATTCAGGGAAGATATGGCCAGGCAATAGGAAGAGGTAAAACATTCATCTGGCCAACTCTGGGACTGACGTGAAGAAAAAGATAATAAATTATCACAGAAATGAGGGTCACATTGCCAAGAACATAAAGGAAAAGAGGCCTTTTTGAAAGTATAAAAAGTGGTAGCTGATTAAAATAAATAGACAAAATAAAAGAAAAATTTAGGAAAAAAGAGTTAAAAGGGCTAGGGAGACAAGAAGGAGACAAGAAGAAGATCCAGTCCATGTATTATTGGCACTTCCAAGACGGAAAGCTGAGTCAATGAAGCAAATGAAAATTACTTAAAGAAATATATTTTTAATTCTGTAAATAAAATGACACCTGGAGCTATAGATTTAAGAAATAGTTAGTGTCCAGGGGAAAAAATTAACAGAATAATGCAACGGTAAGATATATACTGCTAAACTTATTGCATTTGAAGGATAAAGATATATCCTTTGGAAAACCAGTTAAAAATATCTAATTCCTAAAAAGGACAAAAGTCACACTGGCCTAAGTGTTCTTACTCTCTTTCCATCTGTCTCTCAAACCCCTCATTGCTCATACAAAAATTTAATATAAATTTAAGACTTTTTATCATATATGTATATATGATATGCATAAAAGGAGATTGGAGTAGAGGTTACAATAGCATCAAGAAAAAAGAAAACGTGATTACAAAATTTTATATCCAAGCAAAGTACTATTAAAACTTCCCTGGCGGCTGACTGGCAAAGAATCCACCTGCCAACGCAGGTGATGCGGGTTTGATCCCTTGGTCAGGAAGATCCCCTGGAGAAGGAAATGGCAACCCACTCCAGTATTCCTGCCTGGGAAATCCCATGGACAGAGGAGCCTGGCGGTGTACAATCCATGGAGTAAGTCTGACACAACTTAGAGACTAAACAACAACAAAGTACTATTACTGCATAAAGGTAACAGAAAAAACACTTTCAAGCATGCAAGAATTCAGGAAATAGACTTACTGTGAGCCTGTTTTACAGAAAAAAAAATTATAAGATATCATTTAGAAGACATGAATAGAATTTTCAGAAAAAAAATTTTCAAAGAAAATAATGGAAAACTAGCCACACTAGACATCACACTTATTATCTTCAGAAATCATGATAATTAGGGCAGTGTGAAGAACAGAAAGTTTGGCAGCAGCTGAAATGCATATAGGATATTTTAGGTAATGAAGTCTATGTTAGTGAACAAAATACAAATAACTGAATAAAGAGTGAATGCTAATCTGGATTAAAAGGAAAAGGCTGGATTCGCATCTTATACTTTATACCAAAATAGATTCTAGATACATAAGAATTGTAAGAGTAAATACTAAAACTATGTATGCTGAAAACAACATGGGGAATTTATTTCTATGATACAGGGGAGGAGGTTCTTCTAAGAATGATAAAATCCCAGATTTTAGAAAAAAACAATAAATGCAAACAGATAAAAGTCAAAAGTTACTACATCAAATGAAAATATTACAAGACCGGCAAAAGAAAATAGAAATCACAAAAGTGGAAAATAAATATTTGCAATGCGTACCAGACTCAAAGCTGCCTTTCTTAACATATTACGTCCTCTGGGTTATCAAAAGTGAAAGACCAAGAACCTAAGGGTAAGACTTAGATTAAAAGTGCAAGACTTAAACAACCAACAGAAAATGAAGTGCCCACGACTATTAGACCGATGGAGAGATGCTCAGACAATAACTCGTATCATAAGAAAAATGCAAATTCACACTATGGGAAAACTTTTACTAGGTATAAAATTTGCAAAGATCAAAAATTTCAAGGTTGAAGAAGGTCAAGGAAGACACACACTCTTGTGATGGAAACAAAAAGTGGCACACCTTTAAGAGGCAAACTGAGCGAAATCTGTTCAGTTCTATATTGAGATATACTCCTTGATCCAGGAATTTGGCTTCTTGAAATTTATACTACTGACAAAAACACAAAGGAATTTATATAGGTACAAAGATATTTACAGATGTGATGGTCTATAGATGTTAGGTGCGGGTCTATACAACTCTATAAAAATATAAGATAGTATAAATAAAGGACTTTACACAAATTATGACATAGTCATACAGTTGGGAGAGGGGTTCATGTTTGGGAGTTCGTGTACACCCGTGGCAGATTCATGTTGATGTATGCCAAAACAAATAGAGTACTGCAAAGTAAAAAAAAAAAGAAAAGAAAAATGCAGTTCTAGATTAAGTATTATAGAAGGAACTTCAAGGGATATTATTAAATGAAACAATGTAACCATATTAAATATGTTGGGTGTATTTTTTAAATGAACATTTTTATAATGCATCTGTAACTTGGGAATATGTATAGTATTGCTTTTTGTAAAAATAGTATCATATACTACATATGATTTTTCCCTTTGTTTAAAAAAATAATAAATAAAAAACCTTAAATGAAAGAGAGGTGTTGATATAAAGCATACTGTTTCTTATTTTTGCTTTTCTTTTTAAAGGCCATTCATAATGTGTGCATGTTCAGAGATACCTGTAAAGTTTAAATAAGAAACCGGTACCAGCCTCTGGTGAGGAAAATGAGGGAACCAAGAAAGGTTATGAGAACCACTTAGATTTCCTTGATTCAATCTTGTAGTTTGAAGAAATTGTTGAGAAAACACATGGAGATGCATTTAGATTCATTTCTAGTTCATCTACAAAGATTCTGATCATAAATCTCCCTTTTCATTAACGATTTTGAGTAGAAGCGTTTAACGCCTACTCTGGTGGCAAATCTCACCAGGTTTGCATGTAGGTTTTGGACCCTTGCTTAGGCGTCTGCTGCTTCCTTGGTGCTGGAAGGTGTTTACTCCTTCGGTGTTTCTCTCTTTGGGGCAAGAAAGAACTGATTGTAGTAGTGGGGGATTAAGGAGTGGTATTCAGTGTTGCAATTTTTGCGCCTCCCTCAGAGCCTGATGTTTGCCTGATTCCCAGATGGGGCAATGATATTTTCCTTGGCTTCCACCACCCACACCCCTTCCCATTTCCTTTGGAAATGTCTCAACCTCAAGACTGAGAGGGTAAGAATGTAGCATTTATATCTGTTTGGTCTGCATCTTTCCCCTGTTGCAAAGTGCATTTCTTAGCTGCTGATTCACCTCAACCACCCCCACCACCATCTCCTTAGAAGGTCACTTGGCTGGAGGAGTTGTGGTCATCCCTCAGCTCTAGCCATGTTGTGTCTTCCTGAGAGTGGAGTCTGGTTTCTAAGCTGCTGCTGGAATATTTGAAATTCAAAGGGAAATTCCAGGAAGTTCTCCTGGTCCATAGCGGATTAACAGCGTTCTCCTTCCACACCCACAGCTGGCCTGTTTTGATATGGGGTTCCCTACAGGGTGGAAGGAGAGGCAGAGGAAGTAGGTGACCCTCTCCACACCCGGGATCCCGTCTGTGCCAGTAGCCCCCTGGCCTGTCTGGCACCCCTGTTCCTACCACCTTTATGGAAGTCTACTTTGGACCTCTTCTCAGAAACATTTCAGAGACAACTTAGTTCTGAAGCCTTGACCCAAGGAGACTGGCTGTTGGAAGTTTCTGCTTTGGTCTCCCATTAATCTGATGGTATGAGCCTGTAAATGAAGCTTTATTGGAATATGGCTACATTTATGTATTGCCTGTGGTTGCTTTCATGCTATGGTGATAGAATCGAGCAGTTACAACAGAGGCTATATGGTCATCAAATCTAGAATATTTATAAAGCTTGCTGACCTCTGCTCTAGATAAATTAGTCTATAATAATTGTGCAACTGGTGTAGCCGGAGACACCTGTTTTTCTGAGTCCTACCCACATCCTTAGCCCCTTCTGAAAACAGCTTTCTCACAGTCTAGTTTTTCTCATTCTCTGCTGAGATAAATAACCCTCAAGAAGGAAAGGATTCCAGTAGGCAGGGAAGAGAGAGGAGTGGATATTATGACCCAGTCTCTGGGTTTTGTCTTGATTCCATCACCCCCTATCTGAATGATCTTGCACAAATTCCATAGCCTCTCTCTGCCTCAGTTTTCTCATCTGCAAAAGACAGAGTAAGTACATATTTCATGGGTTTGTGATGAAGTTCAAATGAGAGTTTACACTTCAAGCACTTAGCTCACTGGTACATAGCTCGCATGATCAGTTAATGTTACTTATTATCATTGCTCCTCGGACACCAATAGTCATGTTATTTACTAGATGCCACAACCTCTTGGCTGACCTTTGAGGACCAAAGAGAAACCCTTAATCCAAGGGCAATAGGCCTGATCAATGGACCGTAAGGATTCAATGAAGTGGCTGGGGCCAGAGTCTTTGTCTATCCAGTGTGGCTGATAGTTGAGGAGATTGCAGATATCCAAGTTTACCCAGGAAGATTCTGATGTATCCATGTTATCTCGGCAGAATTAATAGCTCTCCTTTTCACTCTTAGAGTGTTCCAATTTGGATAATAAGCTATGTGGTCACTGTATCCCTACTGAATGGTGACTATCTAAAGCAGAGAGCTTCAAGAAGCTGATACAGGGAGTTGACATAAGAGATCCACAGAAATGCCAACAAGCCAAGACTTTTCACCTAAGTGTCTACGCAGATGCTGAGACTCCCCGTGATAGACTATAAAGACACTTGGGAGAGAGTCCGCTGTAATATCTAATCTGAGTTAAGACTTGTGCTGTATGTGTGGCTGTGGTTTGACGCAGAGCTACAAAAGGAGGCTTGTCAAATCCAAGCAGAGAGAAGGGGAATTGCAAGGCTGGTCTGAGGTCAAAGTTTCCTTGCGTTAACAAGGACCTGAGGGGACCTCGACCAGGGATGGGCTTATCAAAATAACTCACGAAGCTAGGGGCTGTTTATGTCAGAGCTGCTGGGACCCCAGGACAGGGGTCTCCCTCATTACAGATCCCCTTATCTCTTGCAGAAGCGTCAATTCCTAGACACTTTTGACTGTAAATGAACCAGTATGATAATAGATTTGGGGGGTGGGGCAGGAGGAGAGGTTGGGGGTTTGGAAAAACAAATGGATAAAAACAAAAGTAAAACATGGAGACAAAACAGCTTAATAATGAGATGAATTCTGATTTGAGAAATGTTGTAAAAATATATGTGTCTTAGATTTATGAAAGTCTGGTTTTAGGAACTGAGGTGATATGGCTCCGAAAGCTCAGGCAGGCTTGTGGGAGGAAGATTCTGGGATGAAGCTCGTGGTCTGTGCCTGAAGTGGTGGAACCTGAGTGCTCAGGGGCAAGGAATGGCTCCAGGACCCAGCTGAACTAGCTGATGTCCATTAAAGTACAGTAATTACAAGCATGATGTCAATGAGACATTCGTGGATCTTCTGGGGCAGATCCAGCAAGGGTGAGCCAGATAATGGTCACCCAGGACATTGGCAACATTCAGCATGAGTCTCAAAGTCAGGCTGAAGTTCAGGAGTGCACTCAGTCCTTCAGGAGTGAGGATAGTCTTGGAAGAGGTGAGAACCTGTCTATCCTCTTTCCTTGTGAACTTAGGCAAAGAAAGGGCTGGATTGACACTGATATTTTCAGGTAAATAGCAATGTGAGATCACATTAAGCTGCAAGAAGTCATGGAAAGACCTGGGAGTGATGTTTTTAGATTATTCCATATAGTTTAATAGAGAGCATCCTTTGGGACCAGAAAGGAACCTGACTTGCCTCTCAAGAGTTGCTACTTTTCTGCTGCTGCTGCTAAGTCACTTCAGTCGTGTCCGACTCTGTGTGACCCCATAGACGGCAGCCCACCAGGCTCCGCCATCCCTGGGATTCTCCAGGCAAGAACACTGGAGTGGGCTGCCATTTCCTACTCCAATGCATGAAAGAGAAAAGTGAAAGTGAAGTCGCTCAGTCTGTCCGACTGTTAGCGACCCCATGGACTGCAGCCCACCAGGCCACTCCGTCCATTGGATTTTCCAGGCAAGAGTACTGGGGTGGGGTGCCATTGCCTTCCCCGGCTACTTTTCTACAGGGTCGAAAAAAGAAGACAGAGAGAAAAAGAGAGAAGAAAAGGAAGACAAAAGAGGAGAAAGAGGAAGAGGAGGCAGTGGAAGAATGGAAGGAGGGAGGACAAAAGAAAAAGGATGTTGAATGACACAAAAAATTTGAGGCCACAGTACAACTGAACAATAAAGTTAATCTGATGCTTGTTGTATCAGATGGAGTTCCATCAGAGAAGCAGGGCCTGTATGATAGGCACATCTATGAAGAGATTTATTGCATGGAGTTGGCTTATGCTATTGATGGAGCTGGCTAGGCTAGTTTGAAATCTGAATGGCTGGCAGTCAGGAAGACCAGGCAGGAAAGTCCTCTCAGAGTGCTGTCTCCACAGTCACAGGCTGACTTTCTTCTTCCCCAGGGAGAACATTTTGTCCTTAAAGACTTTCAAGTGATAGGATCAGTTTTACCTACATTATCCAAGATGAACTCCTTGACATAAAGTCAGCTGGTTAGAGGTATTAATCACGTCTGCAAAATACCTGCACAGCTACATCTAGATAAGAGTTTCATTGCATAACTGGAATTACAGCCTAGTCAAACTGATATACAAAATGATCATATATATCTAGTGATCTCTAAAATGACATCCATTGTATTTAAAAATTAGAAATAAGTGCTTCTCAAGTATGGACTCATCTATATTCTTGTGCAGAAACTTTTACATTTTTAATGCATTGTGTCGAATGCAGAAGAGCAATGTTGGGCATTTTTCTAGACCAGGGGTGTTCCATCATCCCCAGTGATTCCCTACCATCTCCAAAAATGTCCAGCCTGGTCCCAACCTCCCATTCCCTTTCTTTACTCCATGCCACCTGGTTTCAGCTGTGCAAAACATTTGGTTTATGAGGGCGGATGCCGTGTTCTTCCACGGCATGTCCAGGGCATGCTTTTGTGCCAGCCTAGAATAGAGGAGAAAGGCCAAATAAACCAGTGACAGAATGAGAGAACAGGAGCAGATGAGCAGAAACACAGGCCCTCTGCAAGGTGCTATGCCAGAGGCTCTTCAGCACTGTGAAGAGCACGTGAGCCCTGAGGTCCTCGAGGATAATCGCACTTTCTCTCCCAGTGATCTACTCCAGGTCAGGCCCCTGGATCCTCATGGTCTACACAGCACGCTGCTGACACATACCCTCAGAACTCCTGCTTGGGACCCCAGTGCTCCACGCGGTCCACGGACAAAGTCAGTGTTAGGGCTCCTGGCTGCCGCAGCGGAGGTGCAGCATCCTGCGGAGAATGGGAGGCAATGGCACTGTTGAGAAAGCCCTCCTCGGGGAGGGAGGAGAGGGTTCAATCCATTTTGCCACAAGCTTGTTGCCTGAGCAGAGAACGTGCTGCGAAATCCTCTGTCTGTGCTCTCTGTCCCCAAGGTGTAGGGACACCTGCCCCAAGCTTCCTCTTAGGAGGTTAGAGAGTTACTTAAGGCAGAAGAAATAGTGCCTCTTCTCTCCCATAAGATGTCAAGTAGGGCTGAATATTTTCTCTCTTGTGGCTAAAGTTTGGACAAGATAAGTTTGAAACAGCATTCACTAGGATTCAGAATTAAGCAGTCTCGATTAGAGGTTAATCATTTATGTGATTATATGACATTAAAGGTCAGATTTATTAGATGTCTGATACAGAAGAAAGGTCATGACATTGGGACAAATCAAGGCGTGAGGCTAAAATATTTCCAACCGGACTCAATTTGAGGCCCATCTAACTGACTCTTACACTGATAGTTATTAGAAATTTTCCCAAGGCAGCATTTCTAATAGATTGAGGGCATTCTCAGCTTAGATAAAAATGCCGCAGACAGTACATTATAAGAGCATCTTACAGTCCTGGTTACTAAGCAGCTTTTATGCAGGAACTCAGTGCACAAGCTCAAATTTTTGTTTCTTATTCATTAAGACTAGTGTGTGTTTCCAGTCAATTACCCTCCAGTGATAGAAAAACACTAGTGCTCTAGACCCTGAACTTAAAGGGAAGAATCTTTGTTATCTTTTCATCCCTGGTGAATAGCATGGTAACTGTTTTACTGAATAGGATATTAAGAATCAGGCTGCACGTGTTAAAATCCCAGATCAGTCACATGCTAGCTACATGACTGGCTCCTCATGCTTCAGCTTCTTCTTTATCCAAAAAAAAAAAAAAAAAGAGAGAGAGAGAATCTGATAATGGTACCTCCTTTCCAGGATGTTGCATGGAAAAGCAGAGTAAGAAATCCGAATTTTATGTTTCTATTGATAAAATAAACTTAGTCTCAATCCAAATGCCCCCATGCCTAGACGTGAGACATCTGAATGTATACCAGTTAGGGGGCATCGGTGTTTTCTGCTGTGCTCTGCTGTGCTCAGTCATGTCTGACTTCTTGCAACCACATGGATTGTAGCCCACCAGTCTCCTCTGTCCATGGAGTTTTCCAGGCAAGAATACGTGTCTCTTATACACATCTAGATGTGTATAAGAGACAGGTCCAATACAGTAGCCAACAGCAATATGTGGCAACTTAATTTTAAATTAATTAGAATTAAATTAAATTAAAATCCAGTGCTCCCTAAAACTAGCTGCAATCAAGCATTCAATAGTCATATGTGCCTCCTTACACTGGTAGTAGAGTTAGAATATTTCTACCACCACAGAAAGTTCTAGTGGATGGTAAGGGTATAGAACAGCTTAAAAGATAATCAAATTATCTATTATTTAATGATACAATGCTTTCCAAGAAGAGCTCTTAGAACAGTTTCTGTGTTTTTGATGGAAATTAATGTTCTCATTTTTCTATTTTCCTGAAATTACTTGTGATGATTTACATATTCCTAGAAAACTATCCAGTTCTTCAGTGTTTTCAAATGTATTTGAATAGACTTAGAAAGCTAGCCTGTTATGGTTCTTCTTTTAATCTGTAGGTATTTCCTCAGTTATCTTTTATTATATGAGGAATCTGTGCTACCTGCCTGTTTTTTGTTTTTGTTTTTTTTTAATTAGAGTAGGTGATAGTCAACTACAAATGCCACTTATTTAATCAAACACTTTTATCTAGATGTTGCTGTGAAGGTATGCTGTAGATGTGATTAAAGTTTATAATCAATGTAGTTTAAGGAAGATTTTCCTAGCAATCTGAATGGGCATGATTTAATCAGTTGAAACGTTTACGAGCAGAACTGAAGCTTCCCACAAGAAACTCTGTCAACGGACAGCAATTTCAGCTGGTGCCAGGTTCCAGCGTGTCCTTCCTGATGGCCTGCCCCATGGATTTCAGACTTTTCTGGGTTGGACTCACAATCGAGTAAACCATTATGCTTTTCTAGTGGAGCCCTGACTGATATGGATTAGCTATTAATTTTTGTTTTTTAATAATTTTTTATTACTGATTCTGTTTCTCTAGTGGAATCCTGACTTTCTGTAGATCAATAAAACAGAAAAACCAATAGCTAATGTTTCAAAGGGCTTCCTTGGTGGCTCAGACTGTAAAGAATCTGCCTGCAATGTGGGAGACCTGGGTTCGACCCCTGGGTTGGGAAGATTCCCTGGCGGAGGGCATGACATCCCACTCTGGTATTCTTAACTGGAGAATCTGCATGGATAAAGGAGCCATGGGGTTACAAAGAGTCGGACACAACAAGCTTCATTTACTTACTAAAAAAGAAAGTGAAAGTCGCTCAGTCATGTCTGACTCTCCATTCCCATGAACTGTAGCCTGCCAGGCTCCTCTGTCCATGGGATTTTCCCAGGCAAGACACAGTAGTTTCAACATTTTTCTGTTTCCTAAATCTTTCATTTCTGCACTTATCCTTAAGTCCTTTGTTCTGCTTTCCATAGGATCATTTTATGGGTTTTGTTTTGTTTTTTTTTTGTAAGACTTCTTGAGATTTTTGTAATATTCTTTCATTCTTTGTTTACAAGATATATTTTGAGATGATTAATATTTCCCTAAGCACTGCCTTAGAAGTATTTCACAAGCTATTACAATGGAGTTCTAATGTTGCTATTGAATTTGTAAATATTTTGCATTTTGGGGTTTAGATTTTTTTTCTCTTGAGTTGTAGAGTAGTTGATTATTCTTTTATGAGATAGGCTGTTTTTCCCCACAAAAAATGGGAAAGATGATCTTTCTTATTTCCTTAATTTGTTCCTGATCAAATATGTTCTCTTATGGACTTATGATTAGAAAATTTTTCCATTCCTTTTATATTTTCTTGAAATTTATTATTTTATTTATGAATTAATGTACAGCCAAATTCAGTGACTATGCCTGGGAACTTGAATGAAAAATGCACTGTTTTCAGGCTAGAGTTAGGTATATCAATTTGAACTTCTATAATTTCATTTATAAATGTTCATGCTATCTTATTGAAAGCACATTTATAAATTTTCTCTTCATTACAAGTTGCAGACTTGATCATTACAAAGGACATTTTTTGTTTGTTTTGTTTAATGGTTTTTGTCTCTGGGTTCAACCAATTTCTGATATTCTTTTTGTTTGAATTTGCCTAATTTAACTGTCCTCATTTTCATTTTCAACCTTTCTGAATCCCTTTTAGAACTGAGTCTCATGGTTCAATCTAATCCTGTTCTTTTAAATATGTTTGATCTACTTATATTTATTGACCTAATTTGTATTTTTATTCTGCAATCATATTCTATTTGAAAATGTGTGTTAACAAAGCAAGCACTATTATACACTAAAAGCTGGGAGGTTTTTTTACCTAATATATATAGTCTATCTTTTCATTCCTATATGGATGCATTATTTTTGTGATAATGTAAACACTTCGGTGTTTTTTGCTCTTGTGGTTGTCTTTATAAACATTCTTTATACTCTTAAAACTATCTTCTTAGCATATAATAGTTATCATGAAGTATATTTCCTCTTCATCCCTTTTAGCTCCTTCTCCTCCACTATTCAATTTTAGTTTATTGCATTATGTTTGTATTCAAGTATACTTATACATATAATACTTGACATTTCTGAATTATATTGCATCTTTTGATTTCCATCTACAAAAGACGAGGAAATCAGCATGTCCATACTATCTCCTACTTTCTACTCTTTTGCTTCTATCGTAAAATACATGTATTAGGTATGTAATTAAATCACTTATACTGGCAAAGTATAGAACATTTACAATCTTTTTGGGCCCCTGAATTGTCACAGTTGCTAAATTCTAAGTGTACGATTATATTATTCTTTCCATTCTCTTTGCTGTACATATTGTCATTTCTTAGTTGGCTATGTTTCCCTATTTTTGAAGGGCTAATGAAGATATCATTTTAATTTTTGCACATTAAAAATACAAAAGCAAAAGACAAAAAGATCTTTTGCTTTGTATTTACGAAATGACTTGTATGGAGGCAATTTTTTAGCTCAGGTTTTCTTAAAGAATTTTGCAGGCACACACAGCTCTAGAGAAATTTGATGTTGCTCTGACTTTTCTTTCTGTCATAAATGATTTGACATTTTTGCATGTCTTCCAAAATATCTTTATTTCAATTTTCTTCTTCTTGGATTCCAATAATATGTACTTTGGATCTCCTTTACCTAATTCAATATGTATCATTTTTATCTTTCCCTAAGTAACGTTTGCCTGTATTTCCATTTCTTTTTTTTTTTTTTTTTCCTGATTTCCGTACTTGGTATTCCCTTCCTAGTCCTCACCAGGGTCCTCAGCCCTGTCTGCTCTCCTTTCTGTCCTTTAAATTTCGCTTTCATTGATGTGATACATGTTTTATTCTACTTCAGTTCTTGCTCCTCATTGCTTAGGTTGTATCTTCCTGAACTGTTATATCTGTTGCAGTGTTTGTGTTGTGGAAACAATTTCATTACATGTTTTAACTTGGGAATTATTTTCATTTCCTCTATAAAGGTGTTTTGCTGAGATCTGTTCTTCATATTCCAATTGTTTTCAGTTCCTTCAATGTTCCCATTTTCTTGTTGTATTATAGTAGAGACCCTGCAATGATTCCTTTTCTACCAGCCTATATTTTACAAAAATTATTTATTTCTTCATTCAATTTTGGCTGCACTGGGCCTTTGGTACTACACACAAGCTTTTCCTAGTTGTGGCAAATGGGGGTTACTGTTCATCACAGTGTGCGAGCTTCTCATTGTGGTAACTTCTCTTGTTGTGGAGCACAGACTCTAGGTGCCCCATGGCATATGGTATCCTCTTGGACCAAGGATTGAACTCATGTCCCCTGCATTGGCAGGCAGACTATTAACCACCGGACCACCAGGGAATTCCCTACTTACTTATCTTTGACTGAGGCTTTTTTCTTGAACCTGGACTATGTTCCATGCTACCTGAAATCTTTTTTTAACGATCTTTGGCTTTGATTATACTGTTTATCATTGATTTTTCCCAAGCAATTTACATAGCTGTAAAATACTTCAGTGAAAAATCTATACTCTTCCTGACTATACGCCACTTAGACGTAATGTTTCCACAGACAGCTTGGTACATGATTTCTCACTTAATCCCACTTTCTCAGGTTCTGGAACAAACTGGGCCCATGAAAACTTCTCCTACCAGTCCATATGCTATACCTACCATTACTGAAAATAAAAATTTTACTTTTTACCTCCCTATGTACTTTCATCTTTATGAAGTACTCTTTGCTGGAAAACTCTCCTTTGCTCGTGTGTATAACCCTGCTTAATTTTCTCTGCCTTCAGAAGCCATACCATTTACTTTGTGATTTGACATCTTTATCTGTTGCCTAATTGTTGCCTAATTTTTCCAAATATATAAAATTATATTTAGATTTTGATTCTCAGTCCCCTCGTTGTTTTTTGCATCATTTCCAAGGAGAGAAAGAAAAGGACAACAGTTTTATAAAAGGCAGCGGAACCACAGATCAAATTGCCAACATCCGCTGGATCATCAAAAAAGCAAGAGAGTTCCAGAAAAACATCTATTTCTGCTTTATTGACTATGCCAAAGCCTTTGACTGTGTGGATCACAATCAACTGTGGAAAATTCTGAAAGAGATGGGAATACCAGACCACCTCACCTGCCTCTTGAGAAATCTATATGCAGGTCAGGAAGCAACAGTTAGGACTGGACATGGAACAACAGACTGGTTCCAAATAGGAAAAGTGGTATGTCAAGGCTGTATATTGTCACCCTGCTTATTTAACTTCTATGCAGAGTACATCATGAGAAACGCTGGGCTGGAAGAAGCACAAGCTGGAATCAAGATTGCCAGGAGAAATATCAATAACCTCAGAAATGCAGATGACACCACCCTTATGGCAGAAAGTGAAGAGGAACTAAAAAAGCCTCTTAATGAAAGTGAAAGAGGAGAGTGAAAAGAAGGGGAATGGCATCACCGACTGGATGCACATGAGTCTGGGTGAACTCCAGGAGTTGGTGATAGACAGGGAAGCCTGGCGTGCTGTGATTCATGGGTCACAAAGAGTCGGACACGACTGAGCGACTGAACTGAGCTGAACTGATGTTGCTAACAAGCAGAATGTATTTTTAATGAGTACAAACATACTGGTTTAGCATCCAAAGAATTAAAAATTTTTTTAAAAATTCCAGACAAAGTAACACAAGAAGGCAATTTTTTTGTTAATGTTGGCTTGGGAGTCATTAGATCATGTGCACTATGTTAAGTTCACCCCTTCATTGATCACAGCCTTATTGTGGTGAAGGGACTTATGCAATCAGTGAAGTTATGAGCCATGCTGTGCAGGGCCACCCAGGATGGACAGGTCATAATGAATAGTTCTGAGAAAACGTGGTCCTCTGGAAGTGGAAATATGACTCCAGTATTGATGACTCCAGTATTCTTGCCTGGAGAATCCCATGAAGAGCATGGTAAGTCAAAAAGATATGATGCCAGAAGCTGAGCCTCCCAGATAAGTTCACCCCTTCATTGATCACAGCCTTATTGTGGTGAAGGGACTTATGCAATCAGTGAAGTTATGAGCCATGCTGTGCAGGGCCACCCAGGATGGACAGGTCATAATGAATAGTTCTGAGAAAACGTGGTCCTCTGGAAGTGGAAATATGACTCCAGTATTGATGACTCCAGTATTCTTGCCTGGAGAATCCCATGAAGAGCATGGTAAGTCAAAAAGATATGATGCCAGAAGCTGAGCCTCCCAGGTGGGAAGGTGTCCAATATGCTACTGGGGAAGAGCAAAGGGAAATTACCAATAGCTCCAGAAAGAATGAAGCAGCTGGGCCAAAGTGGAAGTGATGTTCAGTTGTGGGTGTGTCTGGTGGTGAAAGTAAAGTCTGATACTATAAAGAACAATATCTCATAGGAACCTGGAATATTAGGTCCATGAATCAAAGTAAATTGGATATGATCAAGCAGGAGATGGCAAGATTGAACATCGACATCTTAGAAATCAAAATGAATTAAAATGGATGGGAATGGGCTAATTTAATTCAGATGACCATTATATCTACTACTGTGAGTGAGAATCCCTTAGAAGAAAGACCTGGGGTGTCAGTTTTTAGGAGGTACATTTTTTCACCTAACACTTAGATTTATATCCATTTCCTTGTCACTTCTTTATTTTGGTAAAAAGTGAAAGCCGCTCAGTCACGTCCGACTGTTTGTGACCCCGTGGACTGTAGCCTGCCAGTCTCCTCTGTCCATGGAGTTTCCCAGGCAAGAATACTTGGAGTGGGTAGCTGTTCCCACCTCCAGGGATCTTCCCATCCCAGGGATTGAACCCAGGTCTCCTCATTGCAGGCAGATTATTTACCAGCTGAGCCACCAGGGAAGCCCTTATTTTGGTAACAAATAGGGTTTTTCTTAATTCTCCCTTCCCTGAACACACAGTCCACCAAGTGTCCTAAATTTATACAGAAGCCTCCATCCTGCCTCTTCGTCCCCCAAAGCATATTTTCCTTTACCTAAGTAGGTGTTAAAGCCCAAACCAATCTCTTGGAGCTCTTACTAATTTAAGGTCAGGAACTAGGCAAGGATCTCAGGTCCTAGAGAGTACAGTCAGACAATAAAAGTAAATCAAAGGCATCCAGATTAATTAACCAAAATACTTCCTAGAGACTAACTCAACAGTAATGAAACTTCACCTCCCCTAATAATGCATAGCTATTAAATGCTTTGGCATTCACCTGTGACCTGTCCTTCAAACAAGCGAAAGCTCTGCACAGAGAAAGCTCCTATCTCAGGTCTTTGAACAAAGAGAAAAGCTGAAGATTGCCTGGCATAACTCCAGGATTCCACAATAGACAAGATTTTTTTTTTAACATGACATCTAGCCAAACCCAGGAGTAGAATAGATTATTATTTTCCACCACCCACATAAAGATTTCCTCACTCGGTCATCAGTGTGGGCCCTCAGGGGTTTTCTTTTCACTGCCCTCATATACTACAAGGTATCCTAACCCTCAGCCATAGTAAGAACTCCCATTGGATGGAGCACCTTGGGGAAAGGCATTTCAGAGGGAATTCAGGCTGGCAAATTCTGTCACGCATACAGGGTGAAGAGAAGTATTTCAAAATTACACTACAACATCCAAATTATCATCCAGATGGAAGGGCAAAGCAAAGACTTTCTGGAACATGCAAAGATAGAAAACATTTACTGCTCATGTACCATTTCTTTAAAGAAAAAAAATTATTCTAGATATTTGAGCAAAAAAAATCAAGAAATCTTAACATGCTTCCAGTTTAGTAACAGCAGGCAAAATTACTCAGGAAACAGCTAAAACACTAAATAATGTCTTTTAAAACAGGAAGAAAAAAAAAAAAAAAACCTTTTTACCCACAGAAAAAAACAATAAGCAAGAAAATAAATATAAAACCAAATTGAAGATAAAGTAGAAAACCGAGGAGATACTTGAACAAAGGAATCTGATTTTGCCCTAAAGGTATTTGCCAATTCTAGCCAATTTGAATTTTTTTTTCCAGTGGTCTCAGAGGGCAAGAACAGAATCTACACCAAAGATTTGTACAAGATGAGAAATCTAATAGAAACCTCTCCCTACAATTAACTGAGACCCTAATGGACCATATCTTTAGGATAAGGGTGAACCACAAGTAAACACTTGTGCAGTCTTGCTGCATGGGTTTACAGCACTGCACACTCAAGGAATCTCAATCCTTGAACTTGGACAAAATGATCCTAGACCAGCAGTCCCCCCAGACCCCTAGAAAGCAAATGCAAATCCTCTTTGGAGGAAGAAATAATCATTCTATATATCAAATCATTCATATTAATAATTTTTTATTTACAGTGAGAATAACATAAATCAGGCACTTGAGGAAACAGACTCTATGAACAAGAACCAGAAAAATAAACATCAGCAAGTTATCCCCAAAGCTTCATATATTAACATTATCGGACACAGTATAAAATGACTATGCTTGCTAGGTTAAAAAAAAATGAAAAACATAAATCAGGCACTTGAGGAAACAGACTCTATGAACAAGAACCAGAAAAATAAACATCAGCAAGTTATCCCCAAAGCTTCATATATTAACATTATCGGACACAGTATAAAATGACTATGCTTGCTAGGTTAAAAAAAAATGAAGACAAGCTTGAAAATATTTGCTCTGAGAACAGGAGAAAATAACATGACATATCTAGAGAAGAACCGAATAGAAATTCTAGAACTGAAAAACAACTGAAACTAACACTCCAATGGATATATTAAAGAAACAGACAACTCCATAAAAGAAAGAAACAGACAACTCTATAAGATAAATCAGAAATAACCACAGTGCAGCACAGAGCAATTAAAAAGGTAGTACTGACCTAAAACAAATAAGCTAACAGTTATTTCTCCAACAAAGATGGGTCAGCTTGGGATTAGCAGAGAATTGCAATTACGGGTCTTCAAAACAGCAAGCCACGTACAGGTCCCCACACAGCAAGGGAAAGAGAATGATTTTATAGAGAAAAAGAGGTTGGGAAGGGTGTAGAAAACAAACGATCCATGGCTTTTCATCAGCAGAGTTGTTGCCATGAAAGAAGTCTTCCTGTTGGCCTCTGCTATCACCACAGGGCATGAAAACTCCCCTTCTGGTCCCCCAGCTCTACTTACTTGAGGTCTCTGTTTATTATCTTTTTACAGTAGAAATCATCAAAAAGACAGAAAAATAGAGTGAGGCAACGTAACCCACATTAAATCAGATACCCAGAAGAAAACCAGAGGCAACAGAATACACACAATATTCAAAAGGATAATGGCTAAGACTTTTCTAGAACCAAAGAAAGACACCAATGTAGACATATAAGAAGACCAAAGCTCTCTAGGAGAATAAGAAATTTACATCTAAATATATCCACTATGTAACTGCAGAAAACCAATGACAAAGAAAAAATTTATAAAAGCCAGATACCCTCACCAACAAAAGTACCCTCTAAATAGTTTTAAAGAAAACCTTTAATAGAGCAACAGAATGGAGAAGTGATTTTATAAGACAACTGCCAACCTAAAATTCAACCCAGTAAAAACTCTCAAGAATGAAAGATGTTATAAGTAATAAAGTAAACATGATGTGCCATAATCCTGTCTCTTATACACATCTAGATGTGTATAAGAGACAGGGTAAAGACAACCAGCTATAGTGGGGTTCTCGGCTGACCCCAGTTATACCTTGGTCCATCTCATTCTACTTCATATGTGTGTCATATTCTCATTTCTCTTTTGTTGTATTTACTGTTGCTAATTCAATTTAAACACT
>SJYX01003844.1:58572-72530 GCA_006410675.1 Oreotragus oreotragus
GTAAGCGTCTTTTAATTTCATGGCTGCAGTCACCATCTGCAGTGATTTTGGAGCCCCCAAAATTAAAGTCAGCCACTGTTTCCACTGTTTCCCCATCTATTTCCCATGAAGTGATGGGACCAGATGCCATGATCTTCATTTTCTGAAGGTTGAGCTTTAAGCCAACTTTTTCACTCTCCTCTTTCACTTTCATCAAGAGACTTTTTAGTTTCTCTTCATTCAAGTCAAATGTATCTGAAGTTATTGATATTTCTCCCGCCAAGAATGTCATGGGGACTCCCAAATGTACAGCCCTCCAGTCAGTAAGAAAGGCACACTGCCTCCAAGACTGTTCAGTTCAGTTCAGTTCAGTCGCTCAGTCATGTCCGACTCTTTGTGACCCCATGAATCGCAGCACACCAGGCCTCCCTGTCCACCACCAACTCCCGGAGTTCACTCAGACTCACGTCCGTCGAGTCCGTGATGCCATCCAGCCATCTCATCCTTTGTCGTCCCTTTCTCCTCCTGCCTCCAATCCTTCCCAGCAGCAGAGTCTTTTCCAATGAGTCAACTCTTCGCATGAGATGGCCGAAGTACTGGAGTTTCAGCTTTAGCATCATTCCTTCCAAAGAAATCCCAGGGCTGATCTCCTTTCAAACAGACTGGTTGTATCTCCTTGCAGTCTAAGGGACTCTCAAGAGTCTTCTCCAACACCACAGTTCAAAAGCATCAATTCTTCGGCACTCAGCTTTCTTCAAGTTCAACTCTCACATCCAAGACTATAGCTGGTATCAAAAATGAGGCTAGTCTTCTGAAGAACTGAACACCTGTGAGACCTGAAGTAAATTCCATGTGGTCAGCATCACAATTTTCTACTGAGGTACACCCCAGTTAGGATAGAAACCAAACATTTTGAAACTCCTAGCTGGCCAGGCAAAAGTGTGGAAGATACCTGAGATTTGAAGTTGGCATCTGAAGTGAAGATTATCTTGAAGGACTATGCCTTTAATTTGGGAGGTCTGCAACAGCTCTGGATACTAAGGGTCAAAATTGAATTAAATTGTAGAATATCCATTTGGTTTCAGAGAACTGATGTCAGAACATATGTGTACACCAGTGTGATCAGAACAGCAATGTTTAGAGTGTCCAAAAACCAGGAATAATTCAAAATACATCAACAGTATAACTGTTAATAAATTACAGAATGCATGTATGAATTACGCTATATACCACAAAACAGATGAATATTAAAGTTATGATGCTGAAAAAAATAAACCAGGCATAGAATAACACACTATATAGTTCCACATGGAAAACTCAAAAAAAGAAAAAGCAAAACTAAATTAACCATTATTTGTTATGCAAACAAATTAATAAATTACAGAATGCATGTATGAATTACGCTATATACCACAAAACAGATGAATATTAAAGTTATGATGCTGAAAAAAATAAACCAGGCATAGAATAACACACTATATAGTTCCACATGGAAAACTCAAAAAAAGAAAAAGCAAAACTAAATTAACCATTATTTGTTATGCAAACAATAGACAGTAAACAGATAGCAAAACTATAAAGTAAAGCAAAGAAATTATTACAATATAAATCAGGAAAGTGTTTTCTTCTACTGAGAAGGGACAAAGTTGTGATTGTCAAGTGACACATAGGCAGATTTGGGGGTGCTAGAAATAGTCTACTCATTAACTTTTACTTTATTTCATGGTTTGGCTATTTTTCCTGAATATATGCTATATTTCATCATTTTCAAAAGTTTTTAAAAAGCAAAAGTAGTGATTAGGAAAAAAAATCTATGAAACCCATAAGATAGGTTTATATAACTGTTGAGAATATTGCAGTGAACTATTCAAATAAAAAAAGGTTTTATTAAAAAGTAAATTTTAACATAAAATAATGCAAAGCTTAATTTAAAAGCATGCATTGAGAGGAAGTAAAAAGATGCTTTAAAAATTTTTGCTTAGATGAAGATTACACAAAGAGATAGTATCATGACATGTATAAAAATGTAAATTTAGCTTATTTGTTAAAAAATAATACCTTGCAGAATAGAAACAAAGTTTGACTTTCAGACTAGTGCATTAATTTTTAATGTTTAACCTTAAAATCATCTNATCTCATTGTAGTTTTTTGCTTAGATGAAGATTACACAAAGAGATAGTATCATGACATGTATAAAAATGTAAATTTAGCTTATTTGTTAAAAAATAATACCTTGCAGAATAGAAACAAAGTTTGACTTTCAGACTAGTGCATTAATTTTTAATGTTTAACCTTAAAATCATCTGCTACAGAACCACTTGTGAAATAAGTTTAAAATGCAGATTCCTAGGCAGCATACCCTTGCATGTACAACCTCATAAGCTCTGAAGAGTCCAGACACCTACATTTATGAAGTACTCTGGGTGATTTTAACTATGCATACTAGCGTTACAGAACCACTGTACTAAGAGGAAGTGGCATGGGAGAAAAAAAGCAGAGCAAGACGAAAAATATTGGTAAAGCCAACAAAAGGACTATACAACAGCTACCAGATTTCATTGTCAACAGCAAACATAAAATAGGGTGGTAAGACCAAATACAAATGTATCAATAATTATAGCAAATGCAAACGGGTTAAATTCCCCTAGAAAGATTCTGGCTTCTCGGGTGGCTCAGACAATAAAGAACCCACTTGCAATACAGAAGACCTGAGTTCAGTCTTTGGGGTGGGAAGATCCCCTGGAGAAGGGAATGGCTACCCACTCCAATATTTTTGCCTGGAGAATCCCCATGGACAGAGGAGGCTGACGGGCTACACTCCATGGGGTTGCAGAGTCAGACACAACTGAGAAACTAATGTTTCACATTTTTTCCCCCAGAGAAAAAGATTAAGTTTCTGAAATTAGGTAAAAAAAAAAAATTTGTTAATCCAGATACACACTACTTATAAAAGACAGCTTTAAAAACACAAATAAAAGATAGTTTTTCTCCTGTAATTGAGGTCTAATCTTACTGCACTGTGGTCAGAAAAGATGCTTGGAATGATTTCAATTTTTTTCAATTTACCAAGGCTAGATTTATGGCCCAGGATGTGATCTATCCTGGAGAAGGTTTCGTGTGTGCTTTAGAAAAAGGTGAAATTCATTTTTTCGGGGTGAAATGTCCTATAGATATTAATTAAGTCTAGCTGGTCTATTGTATCATTTAAAGTTTGTNGACGTTCACCCTTGCCATCTTTTGTTTGACCACTTCCAATTTGCCTTGATTCATGGACCTGACATTCCAGGTTCCTATGCAATATTGCTCTTTAAAGCATCGGGGTGAATTTTTATATTAGTTTATTTCAAATTATTTTTAATTTTCCTTGAGATGTCTTCTTTTTCCCATGGATTAATTAAAATTGTGTTACCCATCTTTCAAATATTTGAAGATTTTTCAAAATCTTTGTGTTGTTGTTGATTTTTCTATTAATTCCGCTATGATCCAAAAACATGTCAGATGGTTTCTGTTTTAGCTAACCCGGTTAGCAGTTGGACTCTGTTTGTTGTGGCTGTTGTTACCCACAGGGCACTACAGGCTTCAGTTCTCTATGGTTGTGCCTTGTGTTTGGTGTGGGAGTTTGTCTGCCAGAACAGGCATTTTAGGTTGCCGCTGGAAGCTTTTCTTCAGAAAGGATCCCTTTGCACGCTCATGTTCCACATCTGTCTTCTCCCTGCAGTATTCTGCTCTTGCTTATAATTAGCGATTTGAAGTGTGCTAGTTTGATAGTGACAGGCATTGTGGCAGGACCTTCTGTGCGGTTTTGATTAAGCCTCGTCTTAGGCAGGTACTGAATCCTGTGCCTCAGGGATGGAGTCTTCTCAGTTCTCTTCCCTCTGTCTTCTAGTTCTGAGCTCAGGGCATAATCCCACTCCCACCCAGGAGCAGGTATTTTCACCTGCCCTCCTTTCCCTCCTCAAACTGACCTTAGATTTCCCTAGTGTTTAAAGGATGAGAATTTCTTTCCTTCTCTCAGGACTTCTTTACCTCCTGCAAGGTGGTTCCACAGAGAACACTTTCTTAAGCTTATTTTGGATCTTGTCTGTAAGCCTCTGTTGAAGTTCATAGAAGAAGCTTGCAAAAGCATGTCATCGCCCTCAATTTTTTCTCTGCCTGACTTCACAGTGTCCTACGAGTCAACACTCAGTCTTTACCAATTCTTCTCACCAGCATCTGGCTGCAGGTGATGTCTAGGAAGCAAGCACTTTATATATCCCCTATCCTTGCAAGTATCAATTTCTCCTCAGATTTTGGGCCATTGATTTGCTCTGTGACCTCAGGTCTCTGATGGTTCAACACAGTCATGAATTTTAAGTTAATCTGACTTCTTTTCATTGCAAAGATGGGCACAAAACTTCTTCCAGCTCACAGTATCTTGGAAACCTCCACTTACTTTTTTTGTTAAAAACTAAGAGGATAGTGAGAGAGACTTTGTCCCAAATGTGAAATAGTTTTAAGCATCTCTTACTTTATAAGATACATCAGTCAAGCAAGGAGTTGCAAAAAAACAAGCAAGGAGAGCGGATTTTGAGAAGAAATGGGTACTATAACCTTAATGGCTTTGCATTCCTTTTCTTCATCTACTAGAAAAGTCCATGCCTAGCACCAAGGTTCAAAGTTACTCTTGTTACTGCACTTCTAGATTAGAATTGCTCTTGGGGTATAGTGAGAGATCCAGAAGAAGTGAGCTGCTTGTAGAGGCCAATAGTATAAAACATGAGGTTGACCATTATTTAATACTCTTTATCTGTTGTTAAAGTTTTAAAGTATATATAGCTCAGTTGGTAGAGAATCTGCCTGTAATGCAGGAGACCCAGGTTCGATTCCTGGGTTGGGAAGATCCCCTGGAGAAGGGAATGGCAACCCATTCCAGTATTCTTGCCTGGAGAATCCCATGGAGAGAGGAGCCTGGCAGGCTACAGTCCATGGGATCACAAGAGTCAGACACGACTTAGCAACTAAACCACCACCAACCGCAGTTATCTTCACTGCAAGAATACTTTGAATTTATTCCAGCAGGCAACAGATCATACCATTGATCTAGAAGACCAGAAAGACTGCGAGTTCTCATTTTGTATTTGTCATTAAGTTCTTGGCAGACTCTGGAGAAGTTAACTGCTTTGGATCTTAAAATTGTAAACTCTGCAAATGGAAATAATACTGCAATCCAAATTATACATTGGGGTGGTGACAGTCTCATGAGGTAATGTTCTTGAGAACCATTAGACAAGTGTGAAGGTCTATTCAAACAAGGAATACAATTTCAGCATTAGTTTATTGTCATAGATTCTTAAAATGAGCAGGACACTCAACACCTAACCTCATGCAGAATCAGACCAGTCTCTGCTCTGGATGCTTTTGGGATGAACTCGGAAATTTCAAGCTTTTTCCAATTTTCCTTAACTCTTTGCTTGCTACCAATAAGATATGATTACTTAACAGTTACTTCAGAAAATCAGCACGCACATGTCCTCTGCTCTGACTGTCCTCCAGTTATACATGTTTTCCTTGATGTTTTGTGCTGCCAAGTCTCCATCATCCACAAGGTTTTCAGTTATCTTAATGAATGAGCAATTTTCCCGCTCATGGACCTACCCATTTTGTACTATTTTTCATTTCAGAGGTGAAATTTTCTCTTCAATTAAGGATCTAAGGTCTTCAGCAACAGCAAATAAAAACTATCCAAAGCTCGGGGAAACCTTATGAGCAAACATGATGAGAAAAGGAGACACAGGTGGACCGCACAGAGTTGGAAGGAAAATTCAGTTACTTAGGCTGCTCTTTCCCTTCTTCTTAATTATGCTGACTTTCTTCTAAGTCCTGGCCATCTTGAGGTCTCTCACCTGCTCCTCTCCATTCTCTTGTCAGCAATCTTCACCCACAGCAAGGCCCCTAATTTCTAGTCCCTTGCAAAACCAATACAGTATTGTAAAGTAAAATAAAGTAAAAAAGAAATTAAAAAGAAAAAAAAAAAAAAACTTTGGGCTGTACTCTACTCTGAACAACAAAGTGCTGACTATGGCCTAAACTCTACACAATTTCACATTTTGAAGATTGTATTCTAGTGTTATATTTAAAAGGATGAATTGGTGGGTCGCAGGTTGACAAAATATTCNAAAGTAAAAAAGAAATTAAAAAGAAAAAAAAAAAAAAACTTTGGGCTGTACTCTACTCTGAACAACAAAGTGCTGACTATGGCCTAAACTCTACACAATTTCACATTTTGAAGATTGTATTCTAGTGTTATATTTAAAAGGATGAATTGGTGGGTCGCAGGTTGACAAAATATTCACAGAAGCCTGACTGAAGCTGTGTCACAACTGCAAAAAAGAACCTTGCTTCAACTTGCTTTCATTCATCTGTGCCTCTTGCATTCTGTTTTTTTTTTTCTCTTGATATGTTGGAGAAAGCTCAAATCTCAAGTCTTCCTTGAAAAATGACAATTGCATTTTGTATTGTGCTGGATTTTATGTAAGGAAAGCTTTAGTAAAAGACATAGATGATGTATAGAAAATATACTAGAGAGGTATGAGAACTACAAAACTGGAAGAACGTTGCACTAATTTTCTCATCTGTTTGTTAAAGAAAGGGCATGGTGCATATGTTTGATTTACTGAATGTGAATTAAAAATCTTGCTATTAATTAGTATTTTTTAGTCACTCAACTAATTTATGTTTATTATTACTCTTTTGGTAAGTCAGCATTATTTAATTTTTAATTATTTGTTCACTAGTTTTAAATGAAAGGAACTCAACCCAAGGAGATATAATTATGATCAACTTAGACTTGATTCTAGAAGTTGAATAACTAATTATACAGAACTAATTTAAATAATGGGCTTCCCTGGTGGCTCAGATGGTAGAACCTCCCTGCAATGTGGGAGACCTGGGTTCAACCCCTGGGTTGGGAAGATCCCCTGAAGAAGGGAATGGCTACCTACTCCATCATTTTTGCCTGAAGAATACCATGGACAGAGGAGCCTGGCAGGCTATAGTCCGTGGGATCTCAAAGAGTTGGACATGACTGAGTGACTAACACACATACACAATCTTAATAGTAACTGCTTATTTATCTACTTAGATAAGTTTCAAATATCTTCTGCATATTTTATTTAATCCTCATAACTAACTTGTGAAATGTGTTATCCTTATAATTTGTCCTATGAAAAGAAAGTAAGAACAGCTGAAAGCCTGGTCCACATTTCCACACTGAGGGTTGGGACTCATAGACCTTTTGGGTTTTTCACAATACAGTTTTGTTTGTCTGTAGTTATCCCCTGGAGAAGGAAATGGCAACCCACTCCAGTATTCTTGCCTGGAGAATCCCATGGACAGAGGAGCCTGGCGAGCTACAGTTCATGGGGTTGCAAAGTGTCAGACCCCACTGAGTGACTAACACACACACAGTTATCTGCGTGTGTTGTGAGATTATTTATTCAACAAACATTTATACATAGCAGTATTTTTGTTTGTTTTCTTATCGAAAATAAATATTTGTTCATTAATGAAAAGAATCATGATATTATTTAAAAAATATATGTTATTTGCATTTCTTCTAGATTTCCCCCTTTAGAAATCCGCCTGCTCATGTAGGTTATCATTTAGTCAAATAATTTTCCTACTGTGTTTAAAGCCATTGGTAGTTCTCCTGTGTCAAACTCTTCTTTCAAAGTCAGATTAGACCTGCAATACTTGTAATAGTATGACTTTTAACAGATAACATAAAGCTTTAAAAATATGCTCCACAATTCAAATTTTGCACAATAGTGAGTTGGGAGTTGCAGCGTGTTAAAAGAGGAGATCGTATGGAGAAATAATTTTGTGTTGTTATTCTGAATCCTGTCTCTCCCGGAAATCATGACCAGCATCCAAATAGTATACATTCTACTCTTTGTCAAATGCTAGAGACAGTGGCAAGCCCTAGACATCACTTTGGGAAGGTTGTAAAGATAAGAACAATATAGATATTTGACAAAAACCACTACAATATTGTAAAGTAATTAGCCTCCAACTAAAATAAATAAATAAATTTTTTAAAAAAAGAAAAGAAAAAATTCCAGATGCATATCAGAAAAAAATAAAAAGAACAATATAGATGCACAATAAATCAGATTTTGCTGTTCCATCCTTAATATCAATACTACTAGCCTTTTAAGTCCAAACAGCCACTAGCTTACTCTTTAATTTAACATAATTTTATTATTCTAAGAAATTGTTACTCAGAAAAACTTGCACATATTATATTGCTTATTTCATATACTTCCTGAAAAGTCCATCTATCTGAACAATAGACTATTCTTCAGTCGTTTAAGTAGGATCATCAAATTGCTTTTTACTCTCCAAGTGTCCTTTAAAACCCTAACATTTCTGTAGTCAATAATCTTAAACTATCATTTTGCAACCTTAAGCCAACTCCTAAAAGGTCTTCAGTATTCAAAGATCGGTAAACCAGCTCCTCCAAACCTCCAATGGCCCTGGTCTTCCAAGATGCTAAGACTGTCAGGATGGTGGTCTCTCTTATTGTAGTAAATAATAAACTTGACTTTGTTCAGTGCATAAGGTATTTTTGTAATCTCTGGGAAATTATCAGCAAAGTTAATGATCTACAGATAAAAGTCAAAATAGACACTCTACTTAGAGAAGATGTTTTAATCCTTGTTCCTCACAGGGCAGGTTCTAGTCTCTGCTGTGAAGCATGAACATCTTGTTTTCCACGCTCCCCTTTCAGACCCTGTCTTCTTGGGCTCTGCACTCACTCCTTTCTTCCTACATCTACTACAAGGTCTGGCTGATGCCTCACATCCCATGCATGCATACAGGCTTAACCACATTACCACTGTGCCCAATGGGAAAGCAGGATATAAACAAATTAGCTGATGAACATTAATACCTGACAAAGCCACTGTCTGCTTTTGCTAGAGACTGTTCCTATGAAAATGTTTCTAGCAGCAATGGAATTAAGTGAATATGAAAGATACGTTTTGAGGGCTTCCTGCCCTCCCCCGCCTTGAATGTTTCCAGTCTTTTTTCCATGTAAAGTTTTGTCTTTGCATTGTTAGGGCCTGAAAGCCAAATCTTTTTCATGGGCACGTGTTTTGCCTTTATTTTCTTCTCAGAACTCAAGTGAGCAGCTCATTTAGAACCCTCAGATAAAAAATCATGTTTTTTTCTTTCTCTCACTAGAAACAAAAAATATTCAGATATGCTGTAGCCAAGTTTAAACAATTTTTAGAAAAGAAAATAATCGCTGAAACATCTTGCCAGTGGGGAAAATATAGATCACCAAAGCAAAGATTATTTATACACAACAGTTTGAGTGCTAATCTGTGATTTAAAAATTTAAATAAACTCATTTATTATACAAATCTACATTACAAATTTAATATTACAACAATTAAAATGAACACTGAGTTTGTGTTACATAATTGTCAATAGAGAACCAAATACTGAGCTACTATTATTTGAAGAAGAGACTATTGCATTTACATTTTGTTGTCATTACTTGCCCTTTCTCACTATTATATGACATACAGTTTTCATTATGCAACAGCTGGTAGCCTATTTCTTTTGTGAAGGCTTATTCTATCTGAAATATGGAAGCTACATTTATCAACTTCTTTTGAAAGGAAGTATATAAGTCCAAGTCATATCTGTGGAGTACAATGATCTGTGTCAATGAAATTTAAGTTTCTTAATTTTATTTGAATGTAAATTACTGCTGCCTCTACAGCACATTCCTGTTCATTAAGAATTAATTTTGAGAGGCTGCCTACTCTCAGAGAATTCTATTCCAGCACTGGTTTTTAGCATTCTAGAGGCATTTACGATAACAGTATGGATCATTTTAAGGAAATTCATTTTCAAATACAAGTCAAATGGGAGTCTTTTAGAAAACAACCTTGTTGGAGTGAAAAATGTGCTTTGGAGTACATTTTACTGTTTCACTAGCAAAAGGACTTTTTTTTTTTTAATCTGTAAAAGGATGTTTTTTAAGTGATAATAAGATTTATAGTTTTCTGATGAGAGTTTTATAGTGCTCTGCCTTGAGATAATAGCCATTACCCTAGAGACTCTAGTGTTGGAGGTTCAGGTACCCATAAAAAGTGATAGCATTAAGCTTAGTATCATGATCAACTCATTTATTCAATGTTAGGCAAAATGGATTTCAACGTGACAATGAATCACAATTGTTGTCCCGATTTTTCTTAACTTGATGATCCTGAAAGAAATGACTCATAAAAATATATTCTGCTTATTTTAACTTTTATAAGAACTCTTCAATAGGTCTGTCTTTTGTCACACACATACACACAAACACTAACACATATACACACATGCCAGTATCATTTCCCTTAACATGATCACCCCACTGTCACTTTCACTAAGCTATGATGGTGTTTTGTTTATTTGTTTACTTCACTTTGTATTATTTGGTTAATACCGAGGATAGCAAACCATTCCTTTGATATGGAAATTATTCTGTGTGTTGTTTGCCTGACTCTTTTAGATTTCTCAACAGAAGGAAAGTCTTAAAGCTCTTTCACTTTATTTGGCTACAGTTGTGGCAAGGATGTCACTTAGAGAATAGAGTTTGCCTGATGGAGCTGGATTCCTCTACGTGAGTGTGTGTGCACTTGTGTATATGTGTCTGTGTGTGTGTGTACCTGGAACCCTGTCCCCTGATGAAGTTTCTCTCTTTGACTGTAGTCAGGCTCCTCTGAGTCCTCTTTCTGACTAAATCTAGGTTGGTCATAACTTTTCTTCCAAGGAGTAAGCAACTTTTAAAAAACACCAATACAGTATACTAAAGCATATATATGGAATTCAGAAAGATGGTAATAAAAACCCTGTATGCGAGACAGCAAAAGAGACACAGATGTATAGAACAGTATTTTGGACTCTGTGGGAGAGGGAGAGGGTGGAATGATTTGGGGGAATAGCATGGAAACATGTATAATATCATACAAGAAACGAATTGCCAGTCCAGGTTCGATACAGGATCCTTGGGACTGGTGCACTGGGATGACCCGGAGGGATGGTACAGAGAGGGAGGTGGGAGGGAGGTTCAGGATGGGGAACATGTGTACGCCCGTGGTGGATTCATGTTGATGTATGGCAGAACCAATAAAATATTGTAAAGTAATTAGCTTCCAATTAAAGTAAATAAATTTAAATTAAAAATTAAAAAGAAAGAAATTAATGGCAATAAAAACACAATATTTCATAATACATGGGATGTGATCCAAAGCAGCAATTCAAAGTTATCACATGGCTTAAATGTATATCAAGTATGAGTAAATGCAAATTAATTAAAAAGTCAATAAAATGATAAAACAAAAATATTTAACAAAAATACTGAAACAGTAGACAAAAGGCATAAAGATAAATGAAATTAATAAACTGGAAAAGAATAGAGTGGACTCTGATCAAAAATACTTAAAGGTGACTCTTGGAAAATGCCAGCAAAATAAGCAAAGCTCAGGAAAATATGATTGAGGGAAAAGTAAAAACACAGCCTTTGCCAAGGCTGAGAAAGAAGCTGGACAACAAACTGTGAGAAAGGAGACACAAATGTAAAGAACAGACTTCTGAACTCAGTGGGAGAAGGAGAGAGTAGGATGATTTGAGAGAATAGCACTGAAACATATACACTGCCATATGTAAAACAGATAACCAGTGAGAGTTTGATGTATAGAGCAGGGCACCCAAGGCCCGTGTTCTGACAGCCTGAAGGAACAGGGTGGGGAGGGAGGTGGAATCAGGATAGAGGGGACACATGTATACCTATGGCCGATTCATACTGATGTATGGCAAAAATCATCACAATATTGTAGAGTAATTATCCTCCAATTCAATAAACAGATACATTTAAAAATTTGAAAATTAAAAAAAAAAAACTGTGGTTCTGGAGGACCAGATTGTGGCTGTGATGTGAGTTTTAAAAGGATGGAGAAATTCCTAACTGCAGGCAGACATGCAGACATATACACTTGTGATGACATTAGATAATTCACAGTGAAAGAAAGACAAATGAGATACCCCAGGCCTTGGCTCAAAATAAAAAGAGAAAGTAAGGGGTATTTTATGACTGTGGTAAATGAGTCTCTTACTGCCTGTATTCACTAAGCTGAGACCATCGAAATCCACTTTGAGAAATTCATTTTGTAGGCTGACAAATTAAAATGCCTGTTGAGTTCACAACCTCTCCAGATTTCTTATATGAAAATTATAGCACTGATGAAAAAGAGTGGATTCATGATGCATAGGATGTAGTTACTATTGAGGAACAAGAAATGGAGAAGTCTGACTCTCCAAGGCCCTGTGAAACAGTTCCCACTTCACATGCCTCGCTGCTTCCTGCTGTATCTTTGAAGTAATATAGCAATCTCCACTGTGTCTCGCCCTTCACTTTTATTCTATCAGTGTCTAAAAACTAGTACCTAAGAAGGAGATATACAGAATCAGGTTAGAGAAGAAAGTAGTCCCAACTAGGCGGAACTGCAAAAAAACATGCTAACCTCTCATAGGTACACTCACCTGCAATAACACATTCAGAATGTTAGATCAGGCAGAATATGGCTCTGAAAATGTTCTGAGTTGTTAATAGAAACCTGGACCTAATCTTGGCCCAGGCAGTACTCAAGTCCAGAAATCACGGGCCCAATATAGCAAAAGACATCCAAAGACTGCCAAAGATAGTTAAAGTATATGCATGAAATTTTATCTATATGATTCCTGCTCATTTCTTTGACCCTTTCATTTTGTGTATGTATAAACTTGTTACCTATATGTGTTATATAGATACATATGTATATATGTGTGTATATAACATCTTTATTTCTTTTAAGAATCAATTAGCAAGGAAAGACCTGAGTATTGAAAAGAACTTCTGAATAACCTGGATGGTTTTTTCCTCTTGTGTCTGCAGCTTGGGAAACAGCTGAAATAAAATGGGATGGGAATGAAAGAATCCTAAGGGTAGGTGGACCATTTGAAATAAACTAGGCATAGTTTAGGCAGTAATCAGGGCTCATGAAAGTCTATATATATATACAATTGACTTTCTCTGTTAAGTCTTCAGAAATAAATCAAATAATAAAACCTCACTTGATTTGTATAATCTAAAAATGTTTTAGACACTCTAGGATAAGTGAAGAGAAGAATGACTCTAACCAATACAGCAGAGAGTTACCAGCTTATTGAGAACCTCCCACTCAATTCCTAGGCCACAGTTCTGAGGTCCTGATATAAAGAAAAGTCTCCTGAAGTGATAATATGACCCATGGGAAAAAAAACTTTCATGGTAGGAATACCAGGCAAAAGTCAGTGGATCTTACCCTGTCTGTTGTAAGATTCAAAGGCAAAGATGTTTTCTGGGTTTAACTGAAGATATTAGTACCACCATTAAAGATCCCAAAGGTGCAAATATGTTGATTCCTATTAATTTCTACTCAAATTCTTGATAGAACTATTAGTAAGGACGATGCGTTTTAAAGAATGCTGACAGAACTTACAAAAATTAACTTGAAATGGATTCATGACTTAAATATAAGATTTGAAACCATAAAACTCCTTAAAAAGAATACATTTGAATCAGTTCTAATAAGATGGATGAAACTGGAACCGATTGTACAGAGTGAAGTAAGCCAGAAAGAAAAACACCAATACAGTATACTAACATATATATATGGAATTTAGAAAGATGGTAATGAGGACCCTGTATGCAAGACAGCAAAAGAGACACAGATGTATAGAGCAGACTTTGGACTCTGAGGGAGAGGGAGAGGGAGAGGGTGGGATGATTTGGGAGAATGGCATTGAAACATGTATACTATCATGTAAGAAATGAATCGCCAGTCTATGTTCCATGCAGGATGCAGGATGCTTGGGGCTGGTGTACGGGGATGATCTGGAGGGATGATGTGGGGTGGGGGGTGGGA
>SJYX01003844.1:72974-91154 GCA_006410675.1 Oreotragus oreotragus
AAAAAAAAAAAAAAAAACTCCTAGAAGGAAATGTTGGGGGATAGCTCCTTGACACTGGTATTGGCAATGATTTTTTTTGGATTTGACAAAAAGATGTACAAGCAACAAAAGCAAAAACAAAATGGAACTATGCCAAAGTAAAATAACTTTTGCACAGTGGAAAGAAACCACCATCAAAATGAAAAGGCCACCTACAGAATGGCAGAATATATTTGCAAATCACATATCCAGTAAAGAGTCAATATCCAAAATATAAGAAGCTCACACAACTTAATAGCAAAAGAAAACCCACAAATTTTTAAGCAAACAAAGGACTTAAATTTTACCAAAGTAGATACACATGTCCAACAAGTTTATTAAAAGGTGCTCAACATCATTAATAATAAGAGAAATGTAAGTCAACTATAAGGAGCCATCAACTCACACCTGTTAGGATGCTTTTTACCAATAAGACAAAAAATAAGTCTTAGCAAGGGTGTGGAGAAAAGGGAACCCTTTTGTACTATTGATGGAACTGTAAATTGGTGATACTAGTAGTAAAGAATCTGCCTGCTAATCCAGGAGATGCAAGAGACCCCTGGCTTGGGAAGATCCCTTGGAGTAGGAAATGGCACCCCACCCCAGTATTCTTGACTGGAAAATCCCATGGACAGAGCTTCCTGGTGGGCTACAGTCTATGGAGCTGTAAAGAGTTAGGTACAACTGAGCACACTATGAAAAACAGTAAGGAAGTTCCTCAAAAATAAAAAACAGAACTACCATCAGTTCAGTTCAGTCACTCAGTCGTGTCTGACTCTTTGTGACTCCATGAATTGCAGCACGCCAGGCCTCCCTGTCCATCACCAATTCCCAGAGTTCACTCAAACTCACGTCCATTGAGTCAGTGATGCCATCTAGCCATCTCATCCTCTGTCGTCCCCTTCTCCTCCTGCCCCCAATCCCTCCCAGCATCAGGGTCTTTTCCAATGAGTCAACTCTTCGCATGAGGTGGCCAAAGTACTGGAGTTTCAGCTTCAACATCAGCCCTTCCAATGAACACCCTAGACTGGTCTCCTTTAGGATGGACTGGTTGGATCTCCTTGCAGTCCAAGGGACTCTCAAGAATCTTCTCCAACACCACAGTTCAAAAGCATCAATTCCTCGGCGCTCAGCTTTCTTCACAGTCCAATTCTCACATCCATACATGACCACTGGAAAAGCCATAGCCTTGACTAGACAGAACTTTGTTGGTGATCCAGCAATTCTGCTTCTAGTTATACACCTAAAGGAAACAAAATCATTTACCTCATAGAGATATCTGCACTCCCATTTTTTTCAGCACTATTCTCAGTAACTAGGATACAAAACCCACCTAATTGTCCATCAATAGATAAACATGTAAAGATGTGGTATATACTGAACCACAAGGAAGCCCAGTATATACTTACATTGGAATATTATTCACCATGAGAAAGATGTAAATCCTGTCATTTGCAATAGCATGGATGAATCTGGTGGACATTTTGCAAAGTGAAGTAAGCCAGACAGAGAAAAACAAACTGCACAACCTCATTCAAATGTGAAATTTTTAAAAAAAGTTAAAAAGTCAAACTTATAGAAATAGAATGGCCGTTATTAGGGCCTGGAGGGTGGGGGAAGAGGTGCTAATCAAAAGGTACAAACCCTCGGTTATAAGATGAGTAAGTCCTGGGGATCTAATATACAACATGGTGACCATAGATAATACTATATTGTAGACCTGAAATTTACTAAGAGAATAGACTTAACCATTTTCACCACACACATAAAAAGAGGTGATGGGCATGCTAATTAACCTGATCACAGTGATCATTTCATTATGTATATATGTATCAAATCATCACATGATACACTCTAAATATGTAAATACAATTTTATTTGTCAATTATATCCAGTAAAGCCGGAGGGAGAGGGCAAAGAATACTGGTGAAACTTTCAAACTTAAACAGTCACTCCACTGTGGCTGCTATTTATATACATGTGCTAAGTTGCCTCAGTCATGTCCGACTCACGGCAACACCATGAACTGTAGTCTGCCAGGCTTCTCAGTCCGTGGGATTCTCCAGGCGAGAATACTGGAGTGGGTTGCCATGCCCTCCTCCATGGGATCTTCCCAGCCCAGGGATCAAACCCACAACTCTCATGTCTCTTGTATTGGCAGGCGGGTTCTTTACCACTAGCACCACCTAGAAAGCCCATTTACATATGCAGATATCACAAATAGTCAATGCACCTTTGCAGCTTAAAGACACGTAGAAAAATTGTCATTTGTTCCTGTGTGGCAGATATGATAACTCTCACCTTTGGAATGATGTTTGACACCATTTAATCTTCAGTGGCCTTAATCATCTTATTATTCCTCAGTTCACACCAGCTCACTACATTGGCAAAATCATGCTGATAAATCCTTGAAGTAAGAAGTATCAAGCACCTTCCATGTTCTAGTAAGGCCCACACAGTGAAGTCCACAAAAGCAGAGAAATATCTGTCATTTCAGAGTGGACCATTCAGAAAGAGCCTAGAAGATATTTGTGCCATACATAGTTCTCATAAAAGTACCCCACCAAAGAAAAGATTCCTAACAGAATCAAGAGAACATTTTGTTGCTGTCAATCACCCCCCCTCCTCTAGTCATTACAGTCCTTGCTAAGTGGACTAATAAACTATAAGGCCATGATGACCAGGGCAGAGGGTATACATAAACTCAATATCATGAACTTCGCTCACCAGATCTAACTTGCTTACACCAGTGCTGAACTCCCAACTCTAAAGTGTAAACTGACATTATCCTCCACCATAAATGGGGTAGTAATTTATTTTCAAAAAAAAAGATGTACTAGGGGTTTGGGTTTATATCCTTGATCATCACATATATGCAAGCAACATCTGTGATGGATATACAAAAACCTCCTATTCACTACTATGGTATCCTACATAATTAATGCCTCTGATTGAGGGACATACTACAGTGGAAGTGAAACAATAATCTGACACCCAAGGAACAAACTGTCCAAATCATTTCCTATTCAGTTTCGACTTATGAAAGACTTTCACAATGATATATTCCTCTTGTGGCTCCTTCCGGAATTTTTTAAATTATCTTTTCATTTTTGTGTAAAATATGACAAATGATTAAAAGTTTCAAAATTATATTACCATATTATTAAATATTACATTTAAGATTCATTTTATACTATCTTTAATAATTCATAATATAAAAAGACATTTTCACATTTAACAACTGACATGCTATTTAATTTCCTTTAAGGTGCATATGAATATCTAACTGCATTATACATATTAAAAATTAATATTACATCATATTTTATTTGGAACTCAAATGAAACTCTCTGTAAGTAACACACTATTGTATATAATCATGACAAATTTTATCTCTTAATACAGAAGATGCTTAATAATTTAACAACTGACATGCTATTTAATTTCCTTTAAGGTGCACATGAATATCTAACTGCATTATACATATTAAAAATTAATATTACATCATATTTGATTTGGAACTCAAATGAAACTCTCCGTAAATAACACACTTTTGTATATAATCATGACAAATTTTATCTCTTAATACAGGAGATGCTTAATGTACTACATAAGAGTTTTAATTACTTGAATGCCACTTAAAGATTTGGTAAGACCACCTTCAGGTAAGTTTGCTGAATTAGTACCATTAACATATACTTCAACATCAAGCTTCATCTCCTATACTTTTCACAATCTATTATGGGTATTAATTAAATACCATCTACCTATGAATCAAACCATTTAAAACTATATAGTGACCACAACCATGAAGCAAGTTTTGAGCATGTTGATCTGATGGCCAACATCCATTGGATCATAGTAAAAGCTAGCGAATTCCAGAAGAACATCTGCTTCATTGACTACACTAAAGCCTTTGACTGTGTGGATCAGAACAAACTGTGGAAAATTCTTCAAGAGAATGGTCTGGGAATACCAGACCACCTTACCTGCCTACTGAGAAATCTGTATGCAGGTCAAGAAGCAACAGTTAGAACTGAACATGGAACAACAGACTGGTTCCAAATTGGGAAAGGACTATGTCAAGGCTGTATATTGTACCCTACTTATTTCACTTATATGCAGAGTACATTAAGCAAAATGCCAGACTGGATGAAGCACAAGCTAGAATTAAGATTGCCCAGAGAAATACCAATAACCTCAGAGATGCAGGTGATACCACCTTTACGGCAGAAAGCAAAGAAGAACTAAACAGCCTCTTGATGAAAGTGAAACAGGAGAGTGAAAATGCTGGCTTAAAACTCAACATTCAGAAAACTAAGCTCATGACATCTCGTTTCATCACTTCATAGCAAATAAATGGGGAAATAATGGAAACAGTGACAGACTATTCTCTTGGGCTTCAAAATCACTGCAGATGATGACTGCAGCCATGACAGTAAAATACACTTGCTCTTTGAAAGAAAAGCTATGACCAACCTAGACAGCATGTTAAAAAGCAAAGATATTACTTTGCCAACAAAGGTCCATCTTATCAAAGCGATGGTTTTTCCAATAGTCATGTATGGATGTGAGAGCAGGACCATAAAGAAGGCTAAGCACCAAAGAACTGATGCTTTGAACTATGGTGTTGGAGAAGACTCTTGAGAGTCCCTTGGACTTTAAGGAGATCAAACCAGTCAATCTTAAAGGAAATCTGTCCTGAATATTCATTGAAAGGACTGATGCTGAAGCTTCAATACTTTGGCCACCTGAAGTGAAGAACTGACTCATCAGAAAAGACCCTGATGCTGGGAAAGTTTGAAGGCAGGAGGAGAAGGGGATGACAGAGGATGAGATAGTTGGATGGTATCACAGACTCTATAAACACGAGTTTGAGCAAGCTTGGGGAGCTGGTGAAGGACAGGGAAGCCTGTCGTGCTGCAGTTCATGAGGTCTCAGAGTCTGACATGACTGAGCATCTAAACTGAACTGATCTGATTGCTATTAGCTCATTCTGTGTATACTTAAAGGTGTCAAAATTGTTTTACTTCCAAAAGGAAAACTAGACAACATTAAATATTTTAATAACTGCTTAACTAAATACCATTACTAACTCTAACAACATAGACTTTCTTGGATATAACTTTGAAATCCTAAGAGTTTGCAAACCATTGGTGGAAAATGCTAGAGTAGTTCATCACTCTAAGACTCCACCATGACACCAGCTCTGAGACACAATCTGGGATGCTACATTACAGATGTTACTAAGTGCTTACAAGGGATCAGGTGAATATTTTCACAGCTGCACAGTCACACATTTGACAACCAAGGCATGGAGAGGGTAGTGGCACCTACCTATTTATACTTACCTTAATTCCAAAAAGGACTTGAGACAGATTACAAAAGATAAATAAAATTTAAGAACATTAGTTCAAAAATAAGTCAATGAGGCAATTATTTTTAGGATAAAGGAAAAATAAGGGAAAATAATTGAGTGTCCTAGAAATGTTAATACCTAAGGAAGAATGTTTATACTAGAAAACACAGTAAAGGTCAATTATAGCTCAATAACACTGAAGGGGAAAAAAATAAATTCTCCTGATTTGGTACAGAGACAGCCACTTGGTCACTTTGGAGTCATCAAGCCACTAAGAGAGGAATCAAAAAAGGAAGTTGGCGGATGTGTGACAAACTCCATGGGAAATAGAACAGATACTCTGAAATGGGAATTAAACATTTTAGAGAGTTTTAGAGGCTGATGGAGATCCTGTGACCATATTCTGCCCCTTTTTCCAAACTATCTTGTTGAAATTTATAAACACTCAACACCAAACACCATATTCAGATTGAATCACACCCAACTGAATCTGCCACAATACCATGTGTTGCAAGGAAAATTTCTTGTTGTGTTGATCATTAATATTGGGCATATAAAAAGCCAACCCAAATCCTTAAAGACAAGAACACCAATGGCTTAGATATCTCAAGAATAAAGGCAAGTCCACAAGGAGGGGAAAAAAATCACAATAAGATGAGGTCTAAGACAAACAGAATGTCAACCCACTCCAGTGTTCTTGCCTGGAGAATCCCAGGGATTCTGGGATTCCCCCGAAGCCTGGTGGGCTGCTGTCCATGGGACTGCACAGAGTCGGACATGACTGAACTGACTTAGCAGCAGCAGCAGCATCAAGACCAACAGAACATAGAATTGGCAAAGTCAGAAATCCAAGTTCAAGACAGTCTTGCAACCAATAATAAAAATAAGGGCTGCAGTTTCCTTCTATTTTTCATTGCTTACTATTTGAACACAATTATCATCTCTTTTCTTTATCAGTTCAGTTCAGTCACTCAGGTGTGTCTGACTCTTTGCAACCCCATGGACTATAGCACACCAGGCTTCCCTGTCCATTAGCAACTCCCAGAGCTTACTCAAACTCATGTCCATCAAGTTGGTGATGCCATCCAGCCATCTCATTCTCTGTTGTCCCCTTCTCCTCCCACCTTCAATCTTTCCCAGCATCAAGGTCTTTTCCAATGAGTCAGTTCTTTGCATCAGGTGGCCAAAGTATTGGAGCTTCAGCTTCAGCATCAGTCCTTCCAATGAGTATTCAGGACTGATTTTCTTTAGCATTGACTGGTTTAATCTCCTTGCAGTCCAAGGGACTCTCAAGAATCATTTTCAACACCATAGTTCAAAGCACCAATTCTTTCATGCTCAGCTTTCTTTATCATCCAACTCTCACATCCATCCACGACTACTGGAAAAACCATAGCTTTGACTAGGCAGACCTTTGTCAGCAAAGTAATGCTGACAAAGCATTTTCTTTATCTTTATAAATATAGATTTTTTTTCTTTCTTTTTTCCTCCTATTCTCATTTATCTTTGTACATAGAATGTGGTGGTGTTTATTTTGTACACAGATTGCAGGATTTTGATATGGGACACAACAAACTGGAGAAACAATGGCATAGTAAGAGCCTGGATTTAAGGAAAGGGAGGCAGATAATATTGCCTCAAGAACAGTAAACTGTCTTGACTTGGGATTTTCTCCAACAAGTGGGACCAGCAGTGATACTATACTATCAAATTCACTACCTGATCACACTTAATGATTTAGGGGCAGACACAGGACCCAAGCTGAGATGGCAAAATTCTCTCCCAGGAATCTGGAACTTGGAGTAGAAAGCAAGTACAGGGATTGAGATTTCTGAGTTGCGTTAACAGTAAAGACCCATGGAGCAGATCCCCAGACTCTGCTGCTGTGAAACACAAAATGGTCCATTGCCACTGTGCTTCCTCACTTTAATCAGTCAACAGTTCTCTCCACTTCTGAGATGCTACAATTCCCTTTCACTAAACTCCTTTGTTGTTAATGTCATCTATGCTTTAGAGGAGCTTAAATCAGTAAGAATTGTGGATTTCATTTCTTACAAATATAATAATTAGTACAAAGTCAGTGAAATTCTAATCATTTCCAACATGATTTTTTATGAAAGGCATGAATTCTAAAATTCACCTATACAACTAAATGCACAAGCACCACCAATAAAATGTGAGAAAGAGAAAATAATGATTGGAATAACTATTTTGTCAAAGGACAAGCAATAAAGTTATAGTAATTTAAATATGTTATTACTGTATATAGTCACCAAAAGAAAGAAGTTCCAGAAACATTCACCTGTATGTAAAATTTTAAATAAGCAATGACTTTATTCAATAAGTAGTGTTATTAAAACAGTTTTTTATCCACACAAGGAAAAAATGTTGCTAGATCTCCTTCACAACATAAATTGAATCCAAAATGATTTAAGCTATAAAAAATTTTAACAGCAAAAGCATTAAGAAAATTTTAAGAATATATTATAATCTTCAAGTGTTTTCTTAATGACATAAATTAATAAAAAGTTTACTCTAAGAATCTGAAATTTCTACACAGTTAAAGAAGAACATCACAGAGTTTAAAAAATAACTGATATACCTGGAAAAACATTTTGTAAAGATAAATTCTGACAAGAATTAATTGCTTTAATATATACAAAGAACTCTTAGAAACTGAGAGAGAAAAACAATATGGTAGAAAATGAGAAAAGAATTTGCAAAGGCTACTCATACTAGAAATACAAATAACCAGTAAACACAGAGGCTCAGTCTTTTTGGAAATCTGGGATGTGCAAAATTAAAATGATAATTAGATGCAATTTTTTACCCATCACATTGATAAAAACCTTTAAAGTTTAAAAATACCAGATGGAAAATATTGGAAATGAGAGAAAAGCAGCACTTATATGTTCATTTGGTGGGAATGTCAATATTTTTCAGCCTTTCATAGATGGCTATTAAGCAGCATCTAACAAAATGTTAAATTATATAGCCTTTAATCTAGCAATTCCACTTCTAAGTACTCATAAAAAATACACATATATATATGTGTACACAAAGATATACATTTAAGGATATTCAGTATTCTAAGGAATCACATAGAAGTGGAGAGACATAATATATCTGTTGGATAAAATTAAAGCCACCTTGACTACCGAGAGCAGCACATTGGGAAGGTTGGAATGGAAAGTGAGTGTTGTAAAAGACTGCTCAGAATCCCACAGTGTCCATTCCAACTAATGAACTCAGCAAAATCCCTGTTGATAGCAGAATCCAAGCCTACAAGAGAAGCTGGTAGAAGAAATATACAGGAGAAGGGCAAGCCTGAAAAGCACTGTGAATACAAGCTGGCTAGTGCCTGGTAGCACAGTGTGGAATATGGGAGCAGTATTGGCATAATAGAGTTTGCAGGAAGAAATAAGCCTGAAAAAGGAAGTAAATAACCTTAAAGTTCAGATGGAAGATCCATAAGCCCAGCAAAATTGCCATGACCATGAAAAAGAAATGGTTACTTTAGGCAGCAGATCAGGAGCAGAGAGAAGAAAATCAAAAGAGTGCTCAAGAAGCCCACAGAATGCTGAGAGGAGAGCCAGATAATGAATCTGACCTCTGTTAGTTTGTGGGGGCTGCCGTAACAAAGTTCCACAGACCAGGGTGCTTCGGCTACAGAAATCTACTTCCTCACATGCTAGAAGCCCCAGATCAATGTGTCGGTCAAGCTGGCTCCTTCTAAGTCCTCTCGCTCCTTGATTGCAGGTAGCTGGCTTCCTCCTGAATCTTCACACAAGCTTCCCTCTGTGTATCTGTGCCCTAACCCCCCTCTCCTCATACAGACATCAATCATATTGGATTAGGGCCCACCACATGACATCATATTACCTCTTCAAGGCCCTATCCCCAAATATAATCACAATCTGAGACACTGGGACACATTGAGAGTTTACTATATATATGCTACTTTGCTAAACACACACACACACGCATGCACACACACACACACACACACACACATATATATATATATATATATCTTTTACTCCCTAACATCTCTATGCATAGGTATTATTATCCTTATCTTACAGATGCTGGAAAATGAGGGATTTCGTGCTTAAGATGTGCTTTAAATTACATAGAAAGCAAGTAGCAGAATTAGAATTTTGGATGCTCAATAGACATCTGTTGAACTGTGAATAAATAAACCTAATTGCCTATAAATATGGGCTTCCCTCGTGGCTCAGATGGTAAAGAATCTGCCTGCAATGTAGCAGACCCGGTTTCCATCCCTGGGTTGGGAAGATCCCCGGGAGAAGGGAATGGCTACCCACTCCAATATTGCCTGGAGAATTCCATGGACAGAGGAGCCTGGTGGGCTACAGACCATGGTGGGGGTCACAAAGAAAGTCAGACACAAATGAAAGACTAACACTTTCACTTTCATAGGGAAAATAAATAATTTACCTATGCTGTGGAATATTAAATAGTCTTTGAAAGAATCAGATTTGCAAACAATAGCACTTATACCCAAACAAAATAGAGCTGATAGTAATAATTGGGATTTAACAAAAGACTATGATATCCTCAAGAGGTGTAAGATTATCCTGCACCCAAAAAAAAAAAAAAAAAATCAACTGAGATACTGGAAATTTAAACATCTGTTGTTGAAATAACACTCCAAAGTATATGAGTTGAATAATACACTGGGCATAACCACAAAATGAAGTAGTGAGCTATAACATCAACCCTTAGAATACTGTCCCCCTTAAAAAAAAAAAAAAACTTTGTAAGGAAATAGAAGGCTGAGCACTGAAGAATCCATGCTTTTGATCTGTGGTGTTGGAAAAGACTCTTGGGGATCCCTTGGACTGTAAGGAGATCAAACCAGGCAATGCTAAAGGAAATCAACCCTGAATATTCATTGGAAGGACTGATGCTGAAGCTGAAGCTTCAATACTTTGGCCACCTGATGAGAAGAACCGACTCAATGGAAAAGACCCTGATGTTGGGAAATATAGAAGGCAGGAAGAGAAGAGGACCACAGAGGACAAGATGTCTGGATGGCATCACTGACCCAACAGACATGAATCTGAGCAAGCTCCAGGAGATGGTGATGGACAGGGAAGCCTGGCATGCTGCAGTCTGTGGGTTGCAAAGAGTTGGACATGACTGAGCAACTGAACATCAATAAGGAAAGAGATACAATGCAAAAGTTTCAACATCCATTCCCAAGGCTCACGACAAACTAGACAAAAAATGGCACAACCTAAGGAGCCCAGATTGAAAGAAACAGTGGCAGTTGATACTCTCTCAAGATACAGGAAGTGGATACAATTTGGGTTTCAACCCACTGCCTTCTGCCTTCAGCTATTTTTTATGAGAAGTCAGCTGCTAATTGGGCTTTTGTTCCCTTGCATGTGATGAACCATTTTTCTCTTACTGCTTTCAATATTTTCTTCTTGTCTTTGGCTTTCAACAATTTAACTACAGTGTTCTAAATGTGGATATTCTTGTGTGTTTTCCTACTGGAGTTTGTTGAGCATTTTGCATCTATTAATATAGATTAGTATTTAAAGTTGGGACATTTTCAGTCATTATTTCCCAAAAACAGTTTCTTCCCATTTCTTCAATGATTTTCTTCGTTTTTCTCTCTTCTATCCTTGTGACTCCCATCAAACGTTCACTGGCATGCTTGATATGCTTGATATCTTGGTCTTCAAGGAGCTGTTCATTTTTCTTCATTTTTCTCTATTATTCAGATTAGGTAAGTTTTATTTATCTATCTTAGACTTCATTGCTTCTTTTTCTTCATCACACATCTGCTACAGAGAACCTGTAGTGAATTTTTCCTTTTGATTACTGTACTTTTCAACTCTAGAATATAAAGTTGCCCCTTTTAAAATAATTTCTCTGTTTCTCGTTGAGTTGTTTTCATCATACTTTCCTTTAATAATATAAAGATGCTTTCCTTGAGTTCTTTGATCATATTTATTAAAGTTGCTTTGACATCTTTGCTAAATTCAACTTCTGGGGACACTTAGAATCTATTATAAACTCTTTTCCTAATAAGTCACATTTTACTGTTTCTTTGCTTCATAATTTTTGTTGAAAGGACATTTTAGGCAATATATTACACTGCATTCTGATTCTCCCACCACCACCCCGCCGCACACACACACACACAAGTTGCTATTGTTTTCTCTTGTTTGCTTACTAACTTGTCTGAACTAAATATGTGTAGTCTATCTACCCAACAGCATGTGGCAACTTTTTATATTTGTTCTTATATTTTTAAGGCTGACCTCCTAAGTGATACCCTGTGTCTGAATAGATTACCACTCAGACAAATATGGTTCAGGGGTTGTGTCCAAACCCTTGAGGCATTAGGTTTGCTGATGCATCAATGTATAGGCTGGGGAGCACATTCAAACATCAGACTGTATTCAGATTTTCACTAGCCTTTACTTTACACTAGGTTTTCTTACATCTTCTCCACGTAAGTGTGCAGGCTTCACTGACAGAGACATGCAAGCAATTTGAAACTACTCCAGTTGCTGTTATATTGAGATGTATGCAGACTTTATCAAACCCCCTCTAGAGTCTCACATTCCTGTTTAAATTCCCAGCTAACCTGTTGGTCTGTTGGCTGTTCTAAGCAGGAGCACAGCCTTAAGCTGGACAAGACACCCATCCTCCTTGTTTGCTGGCCACTGAGATCACTATCTTAACTTCTAGTGCTTCTATCCAGTAAGTCTCTTCCAGCACTGGGAACCAGGCTTCTGGATTCATGGCCTACCCCACCACTTGCCAAGACATCTGAGAGGGACGAAGATGGACTGTCTGAGACTGTTACACAGAGCGAAGTCAGAAAGAGAAAAACAAATATCATATATTAATGCAATCTAATGCAATTAAAGGAATATTTTTAAAATGGTTTGATGGTCTCACTTGGAAAGCAGAAATAGAGATACAGATGTAGAGAACAAATGTATGGATATCAAGAGGGAACGGGGCGGGGGTGCAATGAATTGAGAGATTGAGGTTGACGTATATACATTAGCAACACCATATAAAAATTAGATAACTAAGGAGAACCTATTGTATAGCTCAAGGAAGGCTGTTTAATGGAGAACTCTGCTCAATGCAATGTGGTGACCTAAATGAAAGGGAAATCCAAAAGGGGATATATGCATGCATATAGGTGTGCATACAGCTGATTTACTTTGCTGTGTGGTAAACACTACACAACATTGTAAAGTAACTGCTGCTGCTGCTGCTAAGTCGCTTCAGTCGTGTCCTACTCTGTGCAGCCCCATAGAGAGCAGCCCACCAGGCTCCCCCGTCCCTGGGATTCTCCAGGCAATAACACTGGAGTGCGTTGCCATTTCTTTCTCCAATACATGCATGCATGCTAAGTCATTTCAGTTGTGGCCGACTCTGTGCAATCCCATAGACTGCAACCCACCAGGCTCCCCTGTCCACAGGATTCTCCAGGCAGGAATACTGGAGTGGGTTGCCATTTCCTTCTCCAGTAAGTAACTATGCTCCAATAAAAAAAAAATTCTTTAAACGTTTTGAGTAGGCAGAACATGGAATCCCTGGACAACAATACCAGACAGGCTGTTCTTACAGAGTTCAGTAATTTTGGTAAATAAAATTTCTAAGTCTTTTGAATGCATTTAGTAAATTCAGAGTATTGAAATGATTATTTGTGACAATTTTGTCCTGCTTAGTAGTTGCTTTTTAGAGAAAAGATTTCTTAACCTTCTAATCCTATCCAGTTGTAGATGGATTCATCTAAAATTTAGTTTTCAACTAAATGTTTCGACTGTTAAACATTATTTGGAAGGACTGATGCTGAAGCTGAAACTCCAGTATTTTGATCTTGCGATATGAACTGGTGACTTATTGGAAAAGTCCCTGATGCTGGGAGACTGAGGGCAGAAGGAAAAGGAGCATGTCAGAGGATGAGATGAATGGATAGCTTCACCAATTCAATGGACATGAATTCAGGCAAACTTCAGGACATGGTAAGAGGACAGAGAGGCCTGGCATGCTGCAGTCCATGGAGTTGCAAAGAGTCGGACATGACTGGGCAATTAAACAACTCGAAACTGAAGTATCAGCGGACGTGTTTGGAGTGTTTAGGAAATGAAAAACTAGCTAATGTGCTTAACTAATTTGAGGCATTGTTAAATAAATATATGAAAATATGTGTGTTAAAATATAAGAATAACCATAAGGAATAGAATGCTTAACTTCTAAATTATTAAAAGGTAAATACTAAGATAAAATCTTATCAATCCAATAAGAGGCAGGAGGGAGAAGGGGGGAATTACCCAAAAATCTAAATACCAAAGCCAACATCAGTAATCATGAAATATGATTAGAAAAATCTAATATTAAAAATTCGAGATTCTCTGATCATGTAAGTAAAAGGGCAAATTGAAAACAAAATGACAAAATAAAGAAAAAAAACCAGTACAGGAAAGGAAATACAGGACAAATAATAAGGAAAAAAACGAATACAACACTATTAAAATCAGATAAAATAGCATGAAAACTTTTAAAAGAAAGTAATGGGGATATTTTATATAATAGAAATAATTTTAATAACTTACATACTTTATACTAACATTAATAATGCTTTATATTTATCAGAAATAGTCATGAAATTTTATGTAACTAGAAACATGCCATTGAAATAAAGTATTGATAAAAGCCTTTGACTGTGTGGGTCACAATAAACTGTGGAAGATTCTGGAAGAGATGGGAATACCAGACCACCTGACCTGCCTTTTTAGAAATCTGTATGCAGGTCAGGAAGCAACAGTTATAACTGGACATGGAACAACAGACTGGTTCCAAGTAGGAAAAGGAGTACGTCACCCTGCTTATTTAACTTATATGCAGAGTACGTCATGAGAAACACTGGGCTGGAGGATGCACAAAGCTGGAATCAAGATTGCCAGGAGAAATATCAATAACCTCAGATATGCAGATGACACCACCCTTATGGCAGACAGTGAAGAAGAACTAAAGAGCCTCTTGATGAAAGTGAAAGAGGAGAGTGGTTTGCATAAAACTCGACATTCTGAGAACTAAGATCATGGTATCTGGTCCCATCACTTCATGGCAAATAGAAGGGGAAACAGTGGAAACAGTGGCTGACTTTATTTTTCTTGGCTCCAAAATCACTGCGGATGGTGATTGCAGCCATGAAATTAAAAGATGTTTACTCCTTGGAAGGAAAGTTATTACCAACCTAGACAGCATATTAAAAAGCAGAGACGTTACTTTGCTAACAAAGGTCCACCTAGTGAAGGCTATGGTTTTTCCAGTAGTCATGTATGGATGTGAGAGTTGGATTGTGAAGAAAGCTGAATGCCAAAGAATTGATGCTTTTGAACTGTGGTATTGGAGAAGACTCTTGAGAGTCCCTTGGACTGCAAGGAGATCCAACCAGTCCATTNATCTGGTCCCATCACTTCATGGCAAATAGAAGGGGAAACAGTGGAAACAGTGGCTGACTTTATTTTTCTTGGCTCCAAAATCACTGCGGATGGTGATTGCAGCCATGAAATTAAAAGATGTTTACTCCTTGGAAGGAAAGTTATTACCAACCTAGACAGCATATTAAAAAGCAGAGACATTACTTTGCTAACAAAGGTCCACCTAGTGAAGGCTATGGTTTTTCCAGTAGTCATGTATGGATGTGAGAGTTGGATTGTGAAGAAAGCTGAATGCCAAAGAATTGATGCTTTTGAACTGTGGTATTGGAGAAGACTCTTGAGAGTCCCTTGGACTGCAAGGAGATCCAACCAGTCCATTCTAAAAATCAGTCCTGGATGTTCATTGGTAGGACTGATGTTGAAGCTGAAACTCCAATACTTTGGCCACCTCATGCGAAGAGCTGACTCATTGGAAAAGATCCTGATGCTGGGAACGATTGAGGGCAGGAGGAGAAGGGAATGACAGAGGATGAGATGGTTTGATGGCATCACCAACTCAATGGACATGGGTTTGGGTGGACTCCAGGAGTTGGTGATGCACAGGGAGGTCTGGCATGCTGCAGTTCATAGGGTCACAAAAAGTCGGACACAACTGAGTGACTGAACTGAACTGAAAAGTAAGAAGAAATAATAGAACCACAATATGAATTTAACAAATATATTATTTATGCATGGACTATGACACAGCTCTCCTAAAACAGTAGATTAATTTTTTTAAGATATCGAAGAATTAAATAAAACATAATATTAATCACATATACACATAGACACATACATGTGCTTGTATATAGGAATATGTGACTATTCACAGGAAACAGACATTTTGACCATATATAAGCCATAGAGCAAATTTCAACCAGTTCCCGAAAGCTGACATCATGTGTCACATCCACTGACTATAACATAATTAAAATGAAAAGCAAAAGCTAACAAATGAAACTTTCCATTGACTCCAAAATAGTCTTTAAAGGAATGGTAATTTAAACTTAGAATAAACTAGAGTTACACCCAACAACACTTCAGACATGTACAAAAAGTACACACACAAAAATTTTAGTTATAAATGCATTTATTAAAATGCAATCCCTATCAAATTACCAATGGTATTTTTCACAGAATTAGAACAAAAAATTTCACAATTTGTATGGAAACACAAGACTCCAAATAGCTGAAAAATGGAGCTGGAAGAAACAACCTTTCTGTAGTATAGATTTAAGACTATACTACAAAGCTACAGTCATCAAGACAGTATGAGTATGGCACAAAAACAGAAATAGAGATCAATAGAATAAGATAGAAAGCCCAAAGATAAACCCATACACTTTTTGGCATCTTATCTTTTACAAAGGAGGCAAGAATATACAGTGGAGAAAGACAGCCTCTTCAACAAGTGGTGCTGGGAAGACTGGACAGCTGCATGTAAAAGAATGAAATTGGAACACTTCCTAACACCATACACAAACTCAGAATGGATTAAAGACCTAAATGTAAGGCCAGAAACTATAAAATGTTTAGAGGAAAACAGGCAGAACTACTGCTGCTGCTGCTAAGTCGCTTCAGTTGTGCCCAACTCTGTGCAACCCCATAGATGGCAGCCCACCAAGCTCCGCCATCCCTGGGATTCTCCAGGCAAGAATACTGGAGCATGTTGTCATTTCCTTCTCCAATGCATGAAAGTGAAAAGTGAAAGTGATGTCACTCAGTCATGTCAGTCTCTTCATGACCCCATAGACTACAGCCCACCAGGCTCCTCTGTCCATGGGATTTTCCAGGAAACAGTACTGGAGTGGGTTGTCATTGCTTTCTCTGCAGAGGCAGAACATTCTGACATAAATCACAAGTTCCTCTTTGATCCACCTCCTAAAGGAAATAAAAACAAAAAATAAACACATGGGACACAGTTAACTTTAAAAGCTTCTGCACATCAAAGGAAACTATAAACAAGGTGAAAAGGCAGCCCTCAGAATGGGAGAAAATAATTGCAAATGAAACAAACAACTGAAAAAAGATTCATCTCTAAAATAAACAAGCAATTCATGAAACTCGAGACTAGAAAAGCAAACAACCCAATCAAAAAAATGGTCAGAAGACCTAAAGAAACATTTCTCCAAAGAAAACCTACAGACGACCAACAAACACATGAAGATGCTCAACGTTGCTCAATATTAGAGAAATGCAATCCAAAACTACAATGAAGTATCACCTCACACTTGTCAGAATGGCCATCAAATACTCTACAAACAATAAATGCTGGAGAGGGAACCCTCTTGCACTGTTGGTAGGAATGTAAATTGATACAGCCCTGGATTCGATCCCTGGGTAGGGAAGATCTCCTGGAGAAGGAACAGGCAACCCACTCCAGTATTCTTGCCTGGAAAATCCCATGGATGGAGGAGCCTGGTGGGCTGCAGTCCATGGGGTCGCAAAGAGCTGGACAAGACTGAGCGACTTCACTTTCTTTCTTTCACTATGGAGAACAGTATGGAGGTTCCTTAAAAGNTGCCTGGAAAATCCCATGGATGGAGGAGCCTGGTGGGCTGCAGTCCATGGGGTCGCAAAGAGCTGGACAAGACTGAGCGACTTCACTTTCTTTCTTTCACTATGGAGAACAGTATGGAGGTTCCTTAAAAGATTAGAAATAAACTATGATATTACCCAACAATCCCACTACTGAGCACATACCCTGAGAAAATCATAGTTGAAAAAGACACATGTAACCCAATGTTCATTGCAGCACTATTTAGAATAGCTAGGACATGAGGTGGATTTTTGGTAGAGCCATAGATGAATGGATAAAGAAATTACGGTACATATACACAATGGAATACTAGTTCAGCCACAAAAAGGAACACATTTGAGTCAGCTCTAGTGAGATGGATGAACTAGGAGCCTATTTTATTATACAGAGTGAAGTAAGTCAGAAAAACAAATACCATATATTAACACACATATATATGGAATCTAGAAAAAGAGTATTGATGAACCTATTTACAAGGCAGGATTAGGGATCCAGACATACAAAACAGTCTTGTAGACACAGCAGGGGAAGGTGAGAGTGGAACAAATTGAGAGAGCAGCACTGAAACACATATTACCATATGTAAAACAGATCTTACCATATGTAAAGAGATTCACCATACGTAAACACATCTACTTCTGCTTTGACTACACCAAAGCCTTTGACTGTGTGGATCACAACAAACTGTGGAAAATTCTTCAAGAGATGGGAATACCAGTCCACCTTACCTGTCTCCTGAGAAATCTGTATGCAGGTCAAGAAGCAACAGTTAGAAC
>SJYX01003844.1:109228-121327 GCA_006410675.1 Oreotragus oreotragus
CTCACATCCATACATGACCACTGGAAAAACCATGGCCTTGACTAGATGGACCTTTGTCACAATTAGCAATGGGAGAAAACCTGGGTGCACTGGTGATCTCTGAGTTGTCTTCTGACTTCAGTTCCATCCTTCCAGACTCTGGGATGTTGGAGATGGTGTTGCTCACCACATCACTGCTTTGCTATCTGGTGCCCTGGTAGGCTCTGCCAATAGAAGGTGCTGGAGGGGAAGTTGGGTGGGGAGGTCGAAAGCAGAAGAGACTGTCCACCCTCTCGACTTCCTGCTCCTGCCAGTTGGCCCAGCAGCTTTTCTTCACTTGCAGCATTAGTGCTTAATCATTGCAGTAGTTGAATCCAATTTGTAATTTTTCCATCACTTTAAATACAGCTAATTGGAAGTTGCTGTATAACACAGGGAGTTGAACCCAGTACTCTGTGACAAGATAGAGGGGTGGGATGGGAGCTTCCCAGGTGGCATTAGTGGTAAAGAACCACTCTGCTAATGCAGGAAAGACCTAAGAGTTCTAAGTTCAATCTCTGGGGTCAGGAAGATCCCCTGGAGGAGGGCATGGAAACCCATTCCAGTATTCTTCNGATGGGAGCTTCCCAGGTGGCATTAGTGGTAAAGAACCACTCTGCTAATGCAGGAAAGACCTAAGAGTTCTAAGTTCAATCTCTGGGGTCAGGAAGATCCCCTGGAGGAGGGCATGGAAACCCATTCCAGTATTCTTGCCTGGAGAATCCCTTGGACAGAGGAGACTGGTGGGCTACAGTCCAAAGAGTCAGACACAACTTGAAGTGACTTAACAACAGGCAGAGTGGGAAGATGGGGTAGAGGGTAGAAGGGAGTTTCAAGAGGGAGGAGACATATGCACACTTATGGCTGATTTGTGTTGTTGTATGGCAGAAACCAATACAACGTTGTAAAGCAATTATCCTCCAATTAAAAATAAAATAAAATTTTTTTTAAGTTGCCTCACCTTTTCTCTCTCAGTGAATCATGTCTAACCAATTAGTGCTCCCTCAGTTGTAGTTTTGGAGAAGGCAATGGCACCCCACTCCAGTACTCTTGCCTGGAAAATCCCATGGATGGAGGAGCCTCATAGGCTGCAGTCCATGGGGTCGCGAAGAGTCTGACACGACTGAGCGACTTCACTTTCACTTTTCACTTTCATGCATTGGAGAAGGAAATGGCAACCCACTCCAGTGTTTTTTTGGAGAAGGCAATGGCACCCCACTCCAGTACTCTTGCCTGGAAAATCCCATGGATGGAGGAGCCTCATAGGCTGCAGTCCATGGGGTCGCGAAGAGTCTGACACGACTGAGCGACTTCACTTTCACTTTTCACTTTCATGCATTGGAGAAGGAAATGGCAACCCACTCCAGTGTTCTTGCCTAGAGAATCCCAGGGACGGGGGAGCTTGGTGGGCTGCCTTCTATGGGGTCGCACAGAGTCAGACATGACTGAAGTGACTTAGCAGCAGCAGCAGCAGCAGCAGTTGCAGTTTGGTCGGGTTCCCAGGGTCCTTACTCCAAGCTCACAGCACCAGCTAAATAAAATTCTCCTCCAAAGAGATCTGTATTCAATACTCTGAGGGTCCCTCCACTAAGCTTCTAAGTTTTAATTATTTCAACCTCTTCACATGCTCCTCCAGCCTTAGAGATGGCAGCTGCTTTCTGCAATTGCTACTTCTGTGATAATTTAGTATTCTCTCCTTGTCTTAATTCTCTTCTTCACAACTTTGTACCAAGTTAACAATTCTTCACATAAAACTATTTTAAATAATTGGTATGGCATATGATTGAGCTTCCCTGATGGCCCAGAGGTAAAGAATCCTATGGCCAATGCAGGAGATGCGGGTTCGATCCCTGGGTCAGGAAGATCCTCTGAACATGGAAATGAAACCAACTCCAGTATTCTTGCCTGAAGAATCCCATGGACAGAGGAGCCTGGTGGGCTACAGTCCATAGGATCACAAAGTGTGACACAACCAGGCATCTAACACTTTCACTTCATGATTGGATCTTAACTGGTACCATGGCTAAAGGTGTGGGTACATAGGCAGTCTCATACATTATTGGCATTAACTGAAGCACACAACCACACACACAAGAAAACTGGCAATTTACCATTAATTTCACATCTAGGAATTTATCAGATTTATTCATTTCTGTATGAAATATTGTGTATGAAAGGAAGTTCATTGTAGCTTTGTTTATAAAAGCAAAAGATTAAAGAGAAAAGTGGATCAATAAAAGAATGATAAATAAATTACAATGTATTCATTAGTGAAACATTTTGCAGAATTTTTTTAACTTTTACACACATTTCTAGTTTATTTCTTTGTTCCAGTGTGACACTATCAACTTAATTGACTCTGAAACTGATATGATATATATTCAATAGTGATTTTTCTTTCAATTGTTTTGATTAGCAAAGAAGAGGTTCTTTGTCGATGCCTTCCTAACAACCGCTCATATCTGGAATTTATGTAAATGGCATGCAGTGATAAAGATTTAAAATAAACATTGGCAGCCAAAGACACATTTTTTCCCTTCCTTCCATCACTCAGCTGCACATCAACTCAGGATACCTAACAGATCAAAGATTGTGTTGTTATAAAAGTAACGCCAGCACAAAGAACCTGTTTCCAAGGTGAGATGTAAGTATTCTAGGGAGATTTCCAGTTAATAACCTCTTGTTTGGGATATAGTCAGTACTTTCTCTTTAAAAGTGTGTTTTCAGTAGCTCACTAGAAATAATGAGTTCGTATTTCAGGCAAGAAATGTATTGTCAAATGTTTGCCTTGATATCACTTGTAGACCCTTGATATGAATCCTAGTCTTAGGCTGGCTGGAATCTGGATGGTTTCTAGCATGAGGGAGGATTAAAAATAATTTTTAAAAAGTTCTTTGCTGTACCAATACAAAATGATCTCCAAGATAACAGTAAATGCAAAACAAAAGTATAAAACAATGTTTTTGTGTATCTGTTTGCATTTTTTTAATTAAAAAGAATATATGTTTGTGTAGAATAGTTCTAGAAGACACACAAGAAACTGGATACCTAAGGAAGAGGGATGGGAGGAAGACATAAATTTGCTGTATACCCTTTCGCACCTCTTGAATTTTATAATATGTACATGTGTTACCAATACTAAAAAAAAAATGTAATGCAAAAAATCATTAAAATATAAAATGAGGGGTGGAATACAGAGGATTTTCTGGTTAAAAATTGCCAACTATGCAAAAATATTTACCTACTCTCTCTGTATCCCAAGGCCACATTAGAAAGATGCTAAATTCACAACAGTGAAGAGAACAGGTGGGAAGCTATTAGCAAGCAAAATATTTCTAAACATTTCTGGAAAAGGAAAAAGCAGTGAAAGACTCTGAATCTGGGCAAAGGAAACCATAACCTGGAATATATGAGGGAGGAGAAGGGCGCTAAGGAGACTAGAAGAAGCAAAAGTCTACCTAGAAATGAATCTAGAAAGATGCCAGTCCGCCTTCATGGCTCTGGGAACCACATGCAGTGGAAACTAGAGCCTGAAAACTGTTAATACTATCACCCCCAACAATCTCTTGCATAATGGTTTGACCAGAATAGTTGGCAGATACATATTTTACATCCAGGCCAAAAATCATTACATAAACAATGGGCAGTTTTCTAAAAGAAACTCATCAAAATAGAATAAAAGGAGCTACCCATGGTCCTGAGGTCCCAAAGGTCTAAAAGCCCTTTAGATTGTGTTGCTTGAGAATCCCCCAGCCTAATGACTGGCTCCCCAGTCACCCAAAAAAGAAAGCCCACTAATGAATGCACACACACACACAACTTTTTCTCTAGTCTTAATTTTAAATATGATGCATAACAAAGTATCATTTTGTATTTGGGAAAGAATGAGGTATGAAACAGGAGTGCCATAACAAAAAGTAACTCTGAAAGCAGCACAGATTATTTAGGGGCAGAAAAGAGAATTTAAAAAGGAAACTAATATTCTCAGACATTATAATCTCATAGAATGAGAAAAGGATCATTGGTTCCCACCCCTGAAGTTCTCTAGATGATACTGAAAACTGACCCCTGAATACAGAAGGCAAAGAGAGACTGTAGAAAGAGGCAAACCACTCCAGATTGGCAGATGGCAGATTTAATAAGCAAGGAAACTTATAGAGAGGTCTGTTCTGGGCATCCACAAAATGGGTAGATCTCCAAGCCTGCCCACCAGAATCTTGAAAATTTCTATAGATGTCTTAATTAGAGTCAGTTGCATTTTTAGTCCACATGGTCTCAGCAACACATTGCTCTTTCCAGGAATTTCAATCCTTGAAAATGGCCCATAGTATGGGAATGGTAGGCTGAAGGTACCTTCCAAGGACAAGGAAGGGGTGAGGAGCCTCTGGTTGCCTGAAGCCTGAAGATCAACTGGTGGTCACGTCCTCTCGATGACCTCCCCCAACATGTGTGTTATGGAAAAGGCGCAATCAGAGAAACCAAAATAAAGCACTTAGAAATAAATATATATAACTGCCAAATTGAAAAGTATTAACAAAATATTACAATATAAAATAAACTCTCTCTGAAAATAGAATCTAAACACAAGGAGACAGAAAATAAATTCATAAAAACATGAACTCAGAAGTTCCACAATCAAACCACTGCAAATTCTTGAAAGAGAAAACACAGAATGGGTAATTATTAAAGAACTAGTGTGAGAAATTCCCAGAATTAAGTGAACAACTTTCCAGAGTAAAATGGCACGCTAAATGTGTAATACAATAAATGAAGAGAAAAATACCTACATCCAGTCCCACATTCTTCAGAACCACATATGTCAAGCTGCTGCTGCTGCTAAGTCGCTTCAGTCATGTCTGACGCTGTGTGACCCCACAGAAGGCAGCTCCCATCCTTGGGATTCTCCAGGCAAGAACACTGGAGTGGGTTGCCATTTCCTTCTTCAATGCATGAAGGTGAAAGATGAAAGTGAAGTTGCTCAGTTGTGTCCGACTCTTCGGGACCCCATGGACCGCAGCCTACCAGGCTCCTCCGTCCATGGGATTTTCCAGGAAAGAGTACTGGAGTGGGGTGCCATTGCCTTCTACGCAGTGTGTCAAGAGACTAGCCTAAAATTTCCTGAAGGGAAAAAACAGTTCACTCAATTATTAGGAGCAAACTGACATCACCGCAGCCTACCAGGCTCCTCCGTCCATGGGATTGTCCAGGAAAGAGTACTGGAGTGGGGTGCCATTGCCTTCTCCGCAGTGTGTCAAGAGACTAGCCTAAAATTTCCTGAAGGGAAAAAACAGTTCACTCAATTATTAGGAGCAAACTGACATCCAACTTGGCAAATCAACATGTATTTTAAAAGATAAACCCTCCAAAGTAATAAAGCAAAAAGTATTTTCAATTTAGAATCTGACAATCTATCAATTCAATACGAGAAAACAATAATAACTTTTTTTTTCCAGACATGTAAAGACCCAAAATATTTATCTCCCTCATATCATACCCTTTCTTGGGAAACTACATTAAAACATACTCCAATAGTTTAAAAGGTAAACCAAAAAAATATACATATGCAATCAAAAAACTGGGACTCCAACCTAAGAGGGTAACAAGAGAGGATGACTCCAAGTGACATCTTTTCAATGAACCCAGAGAGTAATCAGCTCAGATCAGAAAAAAAAAAAAAAAAGTAGTTGGCTCCAAAAGAGAGGTATCAATAGATCAGGGTGGTAAGGAGAAAAAGATGTCTTTGTTTCAACAGTATCATTATGCTACAAAGACAGTCACAATCTAAGAAAAAAGTCAGTTACAAATTCAAAAAAATAAATCTAGAAGGGAAATATACTCATACCATATAATTTGGCTCTGAGGTGAACAATAATCAGAAAATCATAACCGTATACATACTCGAGTTTCAGCTTTAAGAATCTGTAGACAAAGCTCATAATCTTTATTATGTCAATATACTATAAGTATTATTAAAATTTAGTGACCAACAAGTATATAGAAGATGAAAGTGAAAAGAAGAGGGAAGAAGTAAAAGGAATGTAAGGATATTAATTTTTTTATCCTGTAAAATATAAAGTAAGGAGTAAAGAAATAATGATGTATAGTATCTCTGCTGATTAGAATTTCTAAGTAAATATTACAAAGTAAATATTACTGTTGGCTAACAGTCTACCTAAAATGGTGATATGCCTTCATTTGGGGAAAGTGGTGAATATGCACAGTCTTGCCTCTAAGGGAGTCTATAAATAATGCTTAAAATTGATGAACTAAGAAATAGCAATGCAAGACTTTTATAGAAAAATAGAGGCTAAAAACTTAAATAGTCTGAAAAGTTCAAAACGATTGTCTTTGTGGAATGGAACTCAATATAGAATGGCGAGGCAAGAGACCATTGCTTTTCTTTAAAACTCTTCTACACTCTTTTATCTTTTAATTACAAGCATATATTAGTTGGATAAAATGTAAATATATCCATTAAATTTTAGAGGAAGTGTTACTTCACATATTTGTGAGGTTTGGGGCATTAGGGTTTCATATAGATGTGGAAAATGTGAACAGGACTAGTAAATTTGTTATGAGATCATTTAAACTGAATTAATAATCCTTCAAATAATCATTTTCTTCAAGGGCTGCAGTAAGAAGAATGGATCCTTTGATAACTACATTGAATTTGCTAGCAACTCCCAAATAAAACTGTTCTTTTAATTCCCAAAATGTTAGCTGGTTGAGATAGGAGAAAAAAAAAAAAAAAACACCAAATAAGATATGAGACCAGGATTTAGGCCCCACATCTGAATTTGACCATACAACTTTTAGAAAAGCCATCCTCCTTCCTGAGCTTGGTAAGCTCCTCTGCAAAGTGAGATCTCTCTAAACTAGTGGATCTCAAAGGAGGTGATATACCATGGGTAAGTGGATAAAAGAATAAAGGTTTCCTGAAAAATTCAAAATGCATTCCAGTTTTCATTGCTCTCATTCTTAACATTTCCTCATAGGCACATCATATCCTTCTACTCATCTGTAACTTACAATGTCTTCTTTGTATTGGGTGTGTGGCCACATTTACAGTGGGGATTCCTACCACAGTAATCTCCTGCAGGCAGCTGCTTATCTCCTCTGCACTACAGATGTCAAAGGAAGCAACCCCTTGTCAGTATCCCCTCACGTCTTGTCACGATGCCTGTAGAAACTGCTTCCTTTTTCTCACCATCCTTTGAGTGCCCCTGTGTTTTTCACGGTGGATGGAGCTGAAACGGAATGAGACATCTTCCACACTAATATTTATCCCCACCATTCCGCCTTTCTTGTTCCTTTTCATCATTTTCTTGTCTTTCACTCTTCTGTTGCTTCCTACAGCTTGACCCTAGTTCAAGCTAGGTCTGCTGGACCCTAGTTCTCTCTGGGTCTACTGACAGAAGTTCATGCTGCCCACGACACCAACTGTGTATAATTCTATACTCCCTCCTGCAAAGACTAGGAGAATGGCTGTTCCCAGTGTTTTCTTATCTCCTATAAAGCCCCTCTTTTGCAGAGTTATCCTGAGTTCCCTTCCTTAGTTCTGGAAACTCCCCCAGATGTTGACCTCTCCCATTCTCTCAAGAGAGGCCACAGAACACACTCTTTACCTCTCAGGAAAAGCCATATTTAACTTTCTGTCAGAGAAACTGCAGGCTTATTGTTAATGAACACCCTAGACCTGNATCTAGATCAGTGCTAGATGTGTATAAGAGACAGCCTTAGTCCTGGAAACTCCCCCAGATGTTGACCTCTCCCATTCTCTCAAGAGAGGCCACAGAACACACTCTTTACCTCTCAGGAAAAGCCATATTTAACTTTCTGTCAGAGAAACTGCAGGCTTATTGTTAATGAACACCCTAGACCTGAATCTTAATCCCAAACATTCTTCCAGTGCTGTATTTTCTCTTTTTTTTCAAGCAAAAGGCCTCTATACCATCCTGGGCACAATTTTGAACTAACAGTCCATAAAATGCACTGGCTAGTGCTCCTGGGGTGCCTTTAGTCCACTTAACATCTCAAGAGAAAGAGTACTACTGAAGCCTTACCTCTGATACACGGGATCAGAATCAAAAGATGTTCTAAATAGCAAGCATGAATAAACTCACCTCTATGAAAGAAAAAGAGAAAAAGGTAAAGGAGAAAATAAGTTCTAAGAAAAATACTGAACACAAAAGGTGGAATAAGAGCAAAAAAGCGCACACTTCTAAAGATTTGCACCCAGAATGCATTAAACTATTGATAATAGCCTATTTATCCTCTGATAGAAACAAGAGAAAATTAGGTCCCTAGCTTGATGGACGGAGAAGGCAATGGCAACCCACTCCAGTACTCTTGCCTGGAAAATCCCATGGACGGAGGAGCCTGGTAGGCTCCAGTCCATGGGGTCGCAAAGAGTCGGACATGACTGAGCAACTTCACTTTCACTTTTCACTTTCATGCACTGGAGAAGGAAATGGCAACCCACTCCAGTGTTCTTGCCTAGAGAATCCCAGGGACAGGGGAGCCTGGTGGGCTACTGTCTATGGGGTCGCACAGAGTCGGACACGACTGAAGCGACAGCAGCAGCAGCAGCTTGATGGAAGGCAATCTTTAAACCTTCCCAAGTTTTCTTCACTTTATTCAAGTTTACTTCCTTTTTTCTCCTAATTATAAACTTTTGTGATTATACCCTATCCTACACTCTATACTTATTTCCCTTTATCTCAGGGAAAGAATCTAGATCAGTGCTATCCAACACAGTAGCCACATATGACTATTCAAATTAATTAAAATTAAATAAAATGTAAAATGCAATTCCTCAGTCACACTAAGCCACATTTCAGGGCTCAGTAACCACATATGTCGAGTGGCTACCGTACTAGACAGGGTAGATTAAAACTTTTCTACCATTGCAGGTCTTCCCTGGTAGTTCAGTTGGTGAAGAATCTGTCTGCACTACTGGAGACCCAGATTTGCTCCCTGGGTGGGGAAGAGCCTCTGGAGAAGGAAATGGCAACTTACTCCAGTATTCTTGCCTGAAAAGTCCCACAGACAGAGGAGACTGGCAAGCTACAGTCCATGGGTTTGCAGGGTTGGATACCACTTAGTGACTAAACCAGCACCATAATCACAGAAAGTTCTACTGGACCGTGCTGGTTTAGAGGAATTTGCATTTAAGTCAAGCCTGACTAAAGCCCCTCTGTAATAATGGTATAGAAAGGTATCATTGCCACAAAGGATTTGAACAATTTGAAGCCAAAATGCCTTGCCCTTTTAGATGAGGTTAAAATTTTTGGTGCTATAAAACAAGATGCAAGCAGTCCACATATAAAAGGAGCACTAACTTGGATGTACATACTTATGGAGACTGTGAGATGAAACAGGAAAACAGTCATTGAAATGTTGATAAATAAGTCTGGCATATACGAGCTGAATGGAAGATATTTGTGTTCCAGACCAGAGTTCTTGGCCTCCTTAATCAAAAGAAATTGATGAGACCAGACAGGGAATTCAGGCAAGGCTTCATTAGAACTCAAACTGCAGCAAAAATAAGTAATAGGTTCCCTTGCTCACTACCCAAGGTGGGAGTATCCTGCTTTTGCTCCCAGCTCCCCAAAAGTGGCAGTTGGGTTTTTAGTCTTTTTTATCTGATTGTTTAGAATTTGCCCCAGTGACACATGCACAGTTATCTTCAGTCCCTATACAGTTTTGTATTCAATACAGACGTTTGTCCAGGTTTGACACTGCAAAAAGGGTCTCAGGTCCCTGGTCTCACCCTGTCTCGCTCCGACGCAGGGTTGAAAGGCAGCATGGACTGAATACTGCAGGACTACAGTACACTGTACACTACAGGGAGCTGTACACTAGACACCCATGTGCTGTCCGCTGCACATGCCGTCTAGCTGAGCGACCGAGTGTGGGCTGCCATCTCCCCACATTCCACTCACCATGCCGTGCACCCAGCACAGCGTTAACCCCCCATTCCACAAAAATATAGGGACTAGCCACAGCCCAGACAAGCCCTGCGAATTATCTTTTTTAATTTCTCTCCTTTAGAGTCTGTTATATCTTCTCTAAAATGAATGTGATAGGCTGAATGGCCTGCCTGTTCTATGAAACCTGGTGAATATATTACTTTTGCAGATAAGATAAGGCTGTTGAGATGGACAGATTATGCTGGTGTCCAGGAGGCTCGATATAATGACAAGGAGGAAGGAGGTTGGAGAGAAGGGAAAATGCTATTTCATTGCCTCTGGAGATGGAAGAAGGAGCTGGAAGCCAAGGAATGTAGGTGCTCTCTAGCTGCTAGAGAAGGCAAAGAAACAGATTCACCCCTAGAACCTCTAAAAAGAACACAGCCCTCTGGGCCTACCCACTTTCAACTTCTGACATCCAGAACTGTAAGATAATAAATATGTGGGCTTCCCTGGTGGCTCAGTGGTAAAAAGAATCCACCTGCCAATGCAGGAGACCAGCTTGATCCCTGATCCAGGAAGATCCTGCATGCAGCAGAGCAACTAAGCCCTTGCACCACAACTATTGAGCCTGTGATCTAGAGCCTGGGAGCTACAGCTACTGAAGCCTGCATGCTCTAGTGACCATGCTCCAAAACAAGAGAATCAACGTAAGAAGTCCGAGCACTGCAACAGAGTATCTCACTATAACTCACTATAACTAGAGAAAAGCCCTTGCAGCAGCAAAGACACAGCACAGCCAAAAATAAGTAAATAAATAATTTTTTTTAAATAATAAATTTGTGTTGGTACTGTGTTAAACCACTAGATTTGTAATAATTTGTTACAGCAGTAATAGAAAACCAATACAATAAGGTTGCTGGATTATGTCTAAAGTCCTTCCCAATGTAAAAAATAAATTCCATAATTTTGATTCCTTCTGGAAAAGAAAACACAACATATAGACTACCTTTCACTAAAGAATAAATGTGCATTTGTGATGTTAATGAAGAGCAGAGAAAAGAAGATCAGTGTTCACAGTGACTCCAGGTATAAAGCAAAAATTCCTCAGTCTGAGACAGGACACTGCTGAGGTGTCAGCTCCGGTAGGTGCACTCAGGACTGCTGCTGTCAGACAGGGTCACAGCCCCAGGACTGCAGCTGGGGTTGAAGAACATTCCACTCTGAACCCCATATATTGGTGCCCAGCCCAAGACATCAAGACTGAAGTTCCACAATGATCGACATTTCTTCTGATGACAACACAAAGACATCTCCAGTGTCTCCTACCAAAGACTATTGTTATTGATCCGTCACTAAGTCATGTCTCACTCTTTGTGAGTCAGCACGCCAGGCTTCCCTGTCCTTCACTGTCCCCTGGAGTTTGCTCAAACTCATGTCCATTGTGTCGATCATGTCATTCAAACATCTCATCCTCTGTCGCCCTCTTCTCCTCCTGCCTTCAATCTTTCCCAGCATCAGGGTCTTCTCCAATGAGTCAGCTCTTCACATCAGGCGACCAAAGTATTGGAGCTTCAGCTTCAGCATCAGTCCTCCCATTGACTATTCAGGCTTGATGTCCTTTAGGACCACTTCTTATCAAAGATCAGTTCAGTTCAGTCAAGTCGCTCAGTCGCGTCCTATTCTCTGAGACCCCATGAATCGCAGCACACCAGGCCTCCCTGTCCATCACCAACTCCGGGAGTTCACTCAGACTCACGTCCATCGAGTCCGTGATGCCATCCAGCCATCTAAGCCTCGGTCGTCCCCTTCTCCTCCTGCCCGCAATCCCTCCCAGCATCAAACTCTTTTCCAATGAGTCAACTCTTCGCATGAGGTGGCCAAAGTACTGGAGTTTCAGCTTTAGTATTATTCCTTCCAAAGAAATCCCAGGACTGATCTCCCCTAGGATGGACTGGTTGGATCTCCTTGCAGTCCAAAGGACTCTCAAGAGTCTTCTCCAACACCACAGTTCAAAAGCATCAATTCTTCACCATTCAGCCTTCTTCACAGTTCAACTCTCACATCCATACATGACCACAGGAAAAGCCATAGCCTTGACTAGACGGACCTTAGTCGGCAAAGTAATGTCTCTGCTTTTGAATATGCTATCTAAGTTGGTCATAACTTT
>SJYX01003847.1:7233-25026 GCA_006410675.1 Oreotragus oreotragus
CTGGATGGCATCACCAACTCGATGGACGTGAGTCTGAGTGAACTCCGGGAGTTGGTGATGGACAGGGAGGCCTGGCGTGCTGCGATTCATTGGGTCGCAAAGAGTCGGACACGACTGAGCGACTGAACTGAACTGAACTGTACCTCAATTTCAATGCTGCAGTACAGTAATGGGATGTTCCTTCAGACAATGTTTAATTACCAGAACTTTTGCTTAGAATTTGAAACTAATTGGAATAGGACTGTGTTTAGTGTAAACAGACATCTCAAAAGAAGCTGATTAAGGGATTATATGGTTCTTACTCAGGAAACACTTAAAGGAAATCAGCAAAATGTTGTGCCTAGTTAAACAGTGCCCAGTAGTGTTTGAGTAGCTCGCTGCACAGGAAGAAAACAGACAGGACAGAGATACCAAAGGGTCCCAAAATAAACTAAGCTCCTTGCTTCTCAGTCTTGAATCCAGCATTATCAGTAGAAGAATTACCATTCTGGCTGGCTTAAGAAATGTACAAAGAAAAAATATACATGCAACCTTATTTACACTGAATTACAATTATTTTGGGGGGGGAAAGTCCTAGCCAAAAACAAAAACAGTATAATAATGGATTTGTAAAGCAATCTATTCTGTTCTATGTCATTGATAGGTTACTGGAAAGTTACAGGTACTTAACATTTATGAATTAAATTATCCTTACATGTTGAAGTCGCATGTTAGGTAAATGACTCTTCTCAAATAAATCGAATCACTAAACTACTTGAAGCCAAATATTTTTTTTCATTCATTCATCCTACATACCCACTTTAAAATTCTCCAAACATAAACAAAAGCATTTCAAAGGTAGGAGGCTAAATAAAGCATGATCCTTATCTTTACCTCCTTATAGATAAGTCCTCATTTCCTAACAGGAAAAGTAACCTGTGTACATGCATAACAGAGTGATCAGGACCCTATGTCTGAGATAACTTTCTAGCAGCAGTCAGGTCCTAACCACAGTTCTCAGGAATGACTTAACAACGATGTCCCACCATTGCTAAAGACAACATACAGAAAAATGTGGAGTTAAAAAAAAAAAAATCATGGAAAAAGTAGAGGGGAGACAGATAGTTTCCAACTATGCTGTCCAAGCACTTAAGGAAGTTGTTTGTAGACCTACAACTGTTTTGAATCCAAGGAAAAGGACAGACTCATTCCAACTAGTTGTACTATACTGGAGAAAGATGGCATTTGGAGAACTGGGATTTTAACAACAGAGATAAAGAGAGGTGAATGCATCAATTCCAGACTGATCAAAAATAAACAAATAAAAGTACATGCAGTGGGAACTGAGGTAGAAAAATACTTGATGTATTCTAGGATGGTAAACATCCTGGAGTGACTAGAATTTTGAAGAGGACGATACAGAGGGTTAAGACCTTGATGGTTCTCTGGGAGGAGACTGCCACACTAAGAAGTCTGGACTTGATTCTGCAGTCAGGTTTTTTTGGGCAGAACTGATGCCACCCAAACTAAACTTTAGGGAGGCAATTCTGACTGGACAGAACAACAAATAATCCTCCACATCCTAAATTTCAAAATATCTGACAGCTGATGAAAAAATTATTAGATATAAGAAGAAGGAGGGGGGCTTACCTAGTGGTTCAGTGGTAAAGAATCCACCTGCCAAAGCAGGGGACATGGGTTTGAGCCCTGATCTGGGAAGATCTTAAGAATTGATAGACTAGAGGACAAACTAATCCCGCTACATCATTACATTGCTATACACAGGAATTAGTGGTTATTATTCAAAAGAATTTGCACATTGAGCCCTTTGTATAAAAAAGTTGTCATAAATGAGGGAAGCACAAAGTCATTCTATTTTAAACCCTATCTCAAAAAAATACGTTATTGCAAAGTATTACTAAACACGTTTTTACATTCTTCTCATGTTACAACATCATTCAAAAGAACATAACCTGTACTGTGTACCCACAACCAACTGATTTAGGGTAGTTTTACAACATTTTTCGGGCATCCCTAACCATATTATGTACCTTCCACTCTGGGTCATCTCATAGACAGGTGGTCTATGGTCCTTTGGTGCAACAAATTTTCAGTGACTAATGTTGGGTAATCTACACGTTATCTTTTAAGATGGTGTTTATATCACCAAGAGCTTGGAAAATGGATCAATTCACAATAAAACATTTTGCTAACAACTTTCATGGTTCACTGGCAGAGAAAAGAAGGCTTATTAGCTTGGCACTCTAGATATGGCTTTGGCCATATGGTAAAAAACATACCAGATTTTTAAAAAGTCAATCAAACCATTCTGGTCTAGCTATTAGAATAAACAGCATGGTCCATAAAACCGGTTGTGTTATTTAAATCCGTCTGTTGTTCTCCCAAAAGACTAGAAGAGCATTACTATCAGAGGCTGGACCTGTATTTCTCTTTTACCCCCCACAGTCCCTAACACAGATCATAATGGATGGTTATAAAGAATGTATTTTCTAAATATAAAAATCAGGACACAGCTGACATATGCTCCAACAATGGGACAAAAAATTTTAAATACAGATGAGTTTAACGAGGCTCACAGAGGTTAAATAACTTGCCAGCCATTCAAGTAAATGGCAGAGCCAAGATCTAAATCTAAAACCACCTCAGTGGACAATGTAACCTGCTGTGCTTCCTCAGACCTGTATTCAAGGGCAGAAGGAACAAAGACTGTTAAGCAGGACAGGCAGGTTGAGAAGATCACAGAGATAAAGGAGAAGTCTAGCAAAGAGACCTTCTCCACTCTGCCTCCACACTTGCTCCCAGAATTGTGAAGAGTATCATATGCCAAGAATAGAATTACGGAAATCTACATACTCTCCCAAAGCAAGTCATGTTAACTCTGCTGCTGCTGCTGCTGCTGCTGCTAAGTCACTTCAGTCGTGTCCGACTCTGTGTGACCCCATAGACGGCAGCCCACCAGGCTTCCCCGTCCCTGGGATTCTCCAGGCAAGAACACTGGAGTGAGTTGCCATTTCCTTCTCCAATGCATGAAAGTGAAAAGTGAAAGTGAAGTCGCTCAGTCTGTCCGACTGTTAGCGACCCCATGGACTGCAGCCCACCAGGCTACTCCATCCATCGGATTTTCCAGGCAAGACTACTGGGGTGGGGTGCCATTGCCTTCCCCGCATGTTAACTCTAATAAATCTATTTTATGGAAAGGGTTTCCAACAAACATTCTGAAGCAAGATGTAAAGAGTAGCTCTGGGCCAACAATGACTTTTAATTTTTAGTGGTGGCTAATATCTCCAAATGCATAAGTGTTCTTTAAACTCTCCATAAGCAGATATCTATATATCTGCTGGTGGTTCATTCATTTTTTCCAGACATATTTCTGTAACAGAAATCTTGGACATAAGGAAAGTCAGCACTACTTTTTCTAGGAAATATTTAAAAGGTAAGAAAGCTTCCTGTCCAATGAAAATATTTATAATTCAACATATATTTACTGAATTTTGAAGCACACAAGTTTTTATTTCTTTACATGAAGTAATTTTTACTTAGCCTCAAAGCTGTTACAGTTGGTGAATGTTAATAATATGTAATTTATACAAACTGTTTAACATGGATATAGGAGACAGACATAGAGTATTTATAGTTAATCTGGAAAAGTAAAAATATTTATCTATGAATGTGTCCTTTTTTTCATTGTTAGCATCAGCTTGTCAGAATCTCAGTCTGTGTTAGGGATCTAACCTGTTTCCATGTACTGTGGAATGACTTCTAAAAAAATGAGGACTGTCTACACATTTAAGGATAGGTGATTGAAATCTGGGGTTTTAAGAGGTTCCAATCAGATCCCCACCTCTTGCATGGACTGTCTGCAGCTAAGATCAGGTACATAGTCAATGGACAATTTAAGAAGAATGGCTGTCTTCCACACATGTGCCATATTAATGTGAGGATCATCTCTCAGCCTCCCTGCGTCCATGCAGCACCCCCAAGAGGGCACCACAGAAGCCGGGGATGGTGCCAGTACCTGAGGACACAAAGGTGTACAGAGATGAGGTGCGGGTCTGTATCTAAAGCAACTAGAGAACTGTTTTGAAAACAAGGTATATGCATAGAGTATAGTCTCATCTGCTGTGTGTGCCACTCACAAGATGTTTTCAGATTAAAGGCACAGTCTAAGACTGTACCCAAACTATTTACTTCCTGACTTCTGCATACGAGAAATCAGCCCTTACTCTCAGAACATAGGAAACAGAACATTTGCACGTTATTACCAGATATTCAAGTGATGAAAGAAAACTGACTTTGCACACACACACATACACACAGAGAGCTTTCCATAGCCTAGAACCCTCAGCTTTAAGTACAGTTTAAAGAAGAAAAAAAAAAAAAGTTGGATCAATTAGCAGCCCCATGAATGTTGGAAACATCTTAACAGTGTCTCACAGATGAAAGAGTACAATACAGAATGGGAAAAAGAGGGAAAGTTAAATTATGTCTGCAGTCATAATGAATCAAAGCCCAGAAGGAGGTCTGCAAATCAGCAGGTTCTAATGAAATATTAAGGTAAGTGATTATTGATGAAAAATGAATAAGCCTTTTTGATTTTGGCAACCTTTAAATCACACCTAGCTAATTAAAACAACTCAAACGCATTCATTGACTCCTTGATGGGCATTTAGCTATCCTTGGGTGCAGTCAGACTTGATTTTGTGAGGTGCGTATGTAGCTGATGCCAGTTACATGGATGTGTGTGCCAGAAAAAGACACACCATTAAAGAAAAACATCTAGTTCCTTTTCATATTTGATTTATCATTTCTAAACTGAGAGTAAAAAAAAAAAAAAATCACCAGGGACATTTCCTGTGTACCATAAATAAAACATCCATAATACTCTACTACATATTAACACTGAACCTTATTTTAATTAATTATCATATAATGAATACAAGGCATTTGTAATACCAATATTATGCAATTAAATGGTCATTTTTATTTAAATATATCACAGAGCTATTGAAAATGCTCTTGAAAAAATTCAACCACCCCTCCAGAAGGAAGCCAAACAGTATCTCCAAAGGTGAGCTTGTCCACACGTCATGTCACAGGCTGGGGGAGGGTCTGACCACAGCCCCAGGCCCTCACTGCCTTCATTTATGTCTCAAAGGTCATAATCCTTGTCACCCTAGTCCCCTAGTTTAGAAATGAATCTGACTATTCAAACTTAAGTCCTGTACCAAATTTCTGCAGGTTAAGTTGCTTCTTAATTACAGAAATCAATCAAATGTCCTCAGCCAGGCACATTTCAGCATCCGTATAGAATGTAAAAAGCCACAGGCATCAACTGTAGCATCAAAATTAAAAGTCGAGGAACCTAAAAGTTTCACACACAAAAGATGCTTTAAAAAAAACAGAGAATTCTCCAATATCATGCTCATGAAAAAACAACTTTTTTTTAGGCAGAAAACTGCATAATTTGTGTTTTTTTAGGCCACAAACTGCATAATTCCTCCACAGGCCTGAGACTCCAGCAAGGCCCCAGAATCCACTTGGAATGGCAACCAGTCTGGTGTCACCCAACCTGCCTTCCCCTCCCTACTGAATTCATATCACTCTGTATAATACAGGGCATGGTCTGTCACAGGGCACCAAGTGAGAGGAAATGGGAGGGGAATCTCTTATTCATTTCTGTATCCAGACCCCTCCCACATCCTTGTACATTGTAGCTGCCAAATAAGTGTTGGGGACGAGGAGGGACCGAGGCTAGAATTAGAATCCATACCAGAATTCCAGGGCTTGTTCAAAGAGTTTAAGCCCTTGACCGCTTCGCAAAGCTTGAAAGGAAAAAAAAGAAAGAGAAAGAAAAGAGAATAATTTGAATTAAGTATTTATCCTCAGCTTTAGTTTCTGTCACAAAGCAAGTGATCTTTTTTTTTTTTTAAGCTATGCCAACACAGTGTGTAAAACCAAAACTGAAATCAGAACTCTCTTGCATCAGAATTAGAATTTTATAGAATCAAAGTCATTCCTAGGTCTTCCTTTCCTTCATAGGCCACATGGAGACTGCGAAATTTAGAGAAAACCCTCATGCCTCAAGAAACGGGGTGCCAGAATTCACTGTCCTTCTCTGAGTCCACAACAGCTGGCAGTACCACGGAACTCCCGGGAGTCATGCCATCTGTTAACTTGTTCCATGGATACCCCATGTTCTCCAGTAAGCCTCAGTTCCCTCTGCATCCTGCCCATCTCTGCTCCCAACCTTCTTTAAGAATTCTAAGTGTCATCGGAAAAAAGCTAAGCTGAAAGAGCAACCCACCCACCCACTCTGCCATCGTACCAAAAAGAACCACCCTGGAGATGCTTATCTGGCCCCAAGGTACTTAATTTCAAAGACAAATATTTTGAAAACTCTGTATTCCTAAGGATTCAGCAAATATAACCCTGTGTAGTTTATTCGCTAGAACTAATTATGAAAAGTATAAAGAAAGAAATTTGTTTTTAAAATGTTTTTTGAGTTTTACAGAAATGTATATAATAATATTCATTCACTCATTCTACAAAGATTTATTGAGTCCCTTTTATGCAATTTGAAGTGTATATTAAGTAATTACTACAGAGCCACAGAATATATGAATTATCTAATCATTTTCTGTTCTGTGACAGTACAGAAGGCTTGGAATTTTCACACTCCTATCTCCACATCTATTTTAGTGGAAGAATCTAAGGACTAAGGATTGGAAAAGAAAACAAACATCATTACTAATCAACTACTTAAGTTACACAAAATCAACCAATGGGGCACTAAAGGAAGTAGAAATGAAAAATCATCAAACAGAGAATAATCAAACAGTTATACACAGTGAGGGCTGGAAGTGTCCAAGGAAAAGCTCTAGAACATCTGAGAAGTTAATTTAAAAATGGATTTTGAATTCAGATCTTGATAAGTCTCCCAAGAAGTTGAAAATGCATCTCACAATAGGGCTCCACATAAATCCTCATGAATTTATATTAAGAATTGATTGATATTCCATCTTGGTGCAGAAGCAAGAAGGAAAGAACCACCAACCTAAGACCACTAAATACCAATAAGATTGGTACTTGAATCCACAGGTTTGGACTGTCTATAGGACAGAAGAACCAGGTGGTTGGGTCAAAATAAAAAGATGAGTTATCAGGATGAATTGCATGTAAAGCCGGATTTTAGAGTTTCTGTGTGAAGGCTAAAATCAAATGAAATACCAAGCGGCTAAAGGGAATTTCCAAAAGTGTGGCCAGCTCATCATCAAAGACCCCAAAGTTCAGTGCCTTGCAAAAGGAAAGACATTAAAACAAAACGAACACACTCTGCTGGAGGACTGCTTGCCAAATAAGTACCAAGGTCTAAAATAGTTTCCATTTATCCTCATATTTCTGCAGAATATTTAAACTTCCTCTAAGGCTAAAATAAATATATAAATAAACAACCCCCATTACACATTAGTTCTCCAAACAAATTATGGTTTCAGGCAATGTTAATCAACAAAAAGAATTAAACAAGAAGTCTTTAAAATTAGCCATGACCTTATTTATGGCTTCATTACTTTCAAGATTTCATTTGTTGGGTTGTTTATGTCACCTCAGCCTTTAATTTAATTGCTGCATCTCTAACTATGTTAGAATAGCTTAATGAATGGTGATGGCTTGTTTTTACTCACCAAAATGTAACATTTGCAGAACATATAACACCAAAAAGCCACTTAATTCATCCATGAATTAGAAGAAGTTGGATTGATACTTTGAGGCTGATCCTCTATTAGGAAAAGTATGATGTGAGCCAATATGACATAATTAAGGATGAGGCTAAAACAAGAGATTCCGGGGCCCATAGGCATCGTGCTGAGGGCTTGGACTGCATCTTGGAGACAATGAGCAGCTGGAGAATAAATTTAAGCAAGAGAATGAAATGTCAGATTTTAATTTTAGATAGAAAACTCCAGGTATTGTGGGGATTTGAAGAGAACAAGACTGGAAGCTGGGAGAAGAGCTAAGAGATGACTGCTAGCATCTGTGTGTAAGAATAGGAGAGGAGGAGTTTGGTATTATTCGGAATGTAGAATCGTTAGGCCTTTGTCACTGACTGATGTCTGGTGAGGGAGGCTGGCTGCAGAAGAAAACATCGTCTAGAGTCAATGTGAGGGTNGCTGGGAGAAGAGCTAAGAGATGACTGCTAGCATCTGTGTGTAAGAATAGGAGAGGAGGAGTTTGGTATTATTCGGAATGTAGAATCGTTAGGCCTTTGTCACTGACTGATGTCTGGTGAGGGAGGCTGGCTGCAGAAGAAAACATCGTCTAGAGTCAATGTGAGGGTTGTGACAGCATTCTCTGAGATTTGGCTGATGATAGTAGAGGAGGTCTGGACTGAGAAACAATGAACTTGGCTTTGGATGGGGTTTAGGTGCCTGGGAGACACAGAAAGCACGTGCTGGTAGTTAGCTCCAAGAATCTAGGGTTTATGGAGGACTGAGTTAGTGCAGAATAAGCACCACCAGTGCTTCAGAGAAGTTAAAGCTATAACCCAAGGGAACACAGGAATTCTCGGTGGTCAGAGCTATTTCCTCAGGCAATCCCAAATGAGGAGACAAATAGAAGAGAATCTCTTAAGAGACAGTGAAGGAAGAGTCAGAAAGGAAACAGGAGATAGCAGTACTGGACACAAAAACCAAAAGAACAGAGCTTCAGGGAGGCCAGAGGGACCCAGAGGGAAAACACAGAAGCATTCGCTGAACCAGGAGTCCAGGACTGGGAAACCAACACACCATGGCTACTATAACCCAAAGCCCACAAACCTACTGCCTTAAGATAACTCCAGTTTATCACATTTGAGTGCTGGAGGTCAGAAGTCTGAAATGGATTTTGCTGGACTTTAAGCCAACGGCTTAACAGAGCTGGTTCCTCTGGAGGCTTTCAAGGAGAACCTGCTTCCTGGCTTTTAGCAGCTTCTAGAACTCACTGACCCCCTGGGCTCACGGCTCCTCCTCGCCTTTATGGCAGCAGTCTGCATCTTCAAGTCTCTCTCTGACCTTGATTCTCTCGCCTTCTTCACTTATGATCCACCGGGCCCAGCTGGAGAATCCAGGGAAACATCCCCACTTTAAGATAATGTAATCAGGTCTGCAGCATCCTTTTGGCTGCATGAAGGGGCCTATTTACAGGTTCCAGGGACCACAGAGTCAGACAGGACTGAAGCGGCTTAGCAGCAGCCGCAGCAGGGACTAGGGTGGGGCCTCTTTGCAGGGGCCATTATTCCGCCTACCACATGGAGAGAACAAGATGCAGGAAAGAAGAAACAGCAGTCTCTATCAGTCCTAGACTAACCTTTCAAGAAGTCTGGATTAGAAGTGAAGAGGGAAAATAGGGCAGAGGGTAAAAAGGATTTTTTTTTTTAAGCAACATGATCAAGACATCAGCAAGCTCACCAGCTATGAGGAAGTGGCAGCAGAGACACGCAGGCTAAGGGACAAAAAGGGGGACTGAGGAGCAGGCTCCTTGCAGGGGTAGGATTGGGCTCTGGAATAGTGTTCACGGGGCTGGGCAAGAAGAAGGAAAGTGGATCCTCTGTAAGTAGGGAGAGAGAGGTGGTCCAGGCAGATGGAGGAGGTAGATGGAGCTGGCCAAGGTCAGAGATGGGTAGGAGGGACACTGAGATGGGGTCAGCGTAGAGCTCATTCATCAGCAAGGGCATCAACTTGCAAAACATACGTTACAATGAGACGGACTCCATTTGAAATATCTTTCCCATACCTCAAGAAAAGCAGAGATTTAAAAAAAAAAATAGTAAGTAAATGTAAGTAAATAAAATGGTCTTTGACTTTTTGAATAGCAAATACAACTTTGTTATACGACCCAACCTTTTAAAAAGAGTGCGTGTTTAATAACGGCCCATAGCTAAGAAAATTAGCTTGCTCTGTGTTTGGCAGACTTCCTTTTGACACAGTCGGATTCCAGTTTTTAATGGGGGAGAAAACAAGTTCACAGAGGTCTTTTCTTTTAAAATCGGCATTTTCTCTTTAGTCATAAAATGCATGCAAAAAGCTTGTGATTATGGTATTTATGTTTCCATTAAGGTGTCCTCAGCAAGCTGGGGGAGTCTAGCCTACTATTTTCCTGCTATTTAGATTTATAGCAGCACAGTAACTATTTTATTTCAATTATATTTGAGGACAGTGCCCTCTTGGTGGCAAATGATTGCATGGTGACAGTCAGCAGATGTCCATTAGAACTATCCTTCTGTGGAGTTTTTAACTACAGATTCTGGGATCTTACTATAACATTACAAATTGTTGGTGCCCTCAAATAATAAAAAACATACTGACTGTCATTCCATCAATTTTTTTTTTAAAAGAATTCGAAGCACACACAACTTTTGGATTGAAATTGTATAACTTACAAAAAGAAACTTTTTGCTGAGTGTCAAGAAACACTGAATAAAGTTTATGATAACACGCCTGCAGGCTGACATTTTGAATAAAATGATGATTTGGTCATAGGTGAACAATGGGCATTTATGAATGTTGTAGCCAATATGGAAATTATATATTATTTCACAGCTTCACTGTAAACCGACCTTATTAAACAAACTGATATTAGAGTTCTGATTTGACTTTGATCAGCTGCATCACACTCTGAAGACACAGCAATCAAATAGGATATACACTCCACCAAAGAAGACATAGGATTAGGAATCACTGACGATAGAATCTAGTTACAAGCAGGATAAAAGTTAAACACACCAAAACTTTTGTAAGTTTGAGCTTTGTTATTCATAGAAAATAGAAGACTGTGTCTGGCTTCTCTGGCATCCACCCAATACGAAAACACAGAATGTTATCAAGAGCCTTAATAAATAGTAATAACAATGACACTATGACCAAAGCGTACAGTCAGATAACTCACACCAAAACTTTTGTAAGTTTGAGCTTTGTTATTCATAGAAAATAGAAGACTGTGTCTGGCTTCTCTGGCATCCACCCAATACGAAAACACAGAATGTTATCAAGAGCCTTAATAAATAGTAATAACAATGACACTATGAGCAAAGCGTACAGTCAGATAACAGCACACATGTCAAGTCAATTAAACAGGCTTGGACACATTGCTGGACAGAGTATGAAGCTATTCTAGAAAAAAATATTTTATAAATATTATGTGGAAATGGACAAAGTGTCCCATTCTGACATCAAATTCACAGCACTTAATAAATGATCCCTGGTTATTTCCAAGTGGGGCTACCAGATCCACATTTCCATCAGATCAATCAAAATGATAAGCAGTGAAATTCAGATTATGGCTTTCTTACTGAACAATAAACATCCCAGAACAGATTCAGGCTACGCTTCATACTGTCAATGTACTGGAGATGCTCCCATGAAATTCAAAAATTTGAATAGCAAAGTTCATCTGACACCAACAGCAAACTTGGGTGAAATTTAGTTAGTTGATGGAAGATTATTTACTGGGTATAAACTCTCTTTGAGGAGTTTCAAGTTTTATGTTTCCATTATTTAACTTTTTAGAAAGTTAATAGAACCATATTCTAGGTCACCTTGTATGTTATTTCCCTGTCTGAATTTACATTTATACTTACAAAGGCATCAAGAAATGCTACTTTCACTGATGTCTTGAGTTAATGACAGAGAAGCCGGTTGGATTTCATGCCTTAGGATACACGGATAGGATGCACAGGTCAAAGATCCCTGGCTACAGACATGCAAAAGAACCGCAGAATCTAACTGAGAAGAGTGATGGCTGAACTGAGTCAGCCCTTGGCTTGTGAGGCAAACAAACTGAAACAAATCTGCCATGGAGCATCCACCACTATGTTCACGTTCATGATTTGTGCAAGCCTTCAGATGTAAAAAAAAAACATTATTGGCCACATTAAAGTAATGTAGTTCATTTGCATGTAATGGTTTTGCTGTTTGTTTGTAATTAATTTGTAAAGATGTTTGGTTTTATAGTTATATAATGGCTATAAACAGAAGGAGTTCAGCCCTATTTTATTTTTATACATATTTAAATAACATTATAATCAAAACAATTTAATTCTATATGGCAGTATCAAGAGATCATTTTTTGAAGAGTCTCTACGCTACTCTAGTCTGAGAAACACTTTTTTACAGCTTTCATTCTGACAGAAAAAGGCAATGGAGGTAAAGCCATTATTTCCAAGCCAAATTCATATTCAGTTACAAGTTGATGAAGAAATACTTCACAGGTACCATAATTCCCAACTTTTTGGATTAGCAATATCATTGTTCAATGGACAGCTTGTCTCTGAAAAAAATAATTACAAAACACAAAATTTTAATTTCTGTGATGTCTCCAGAATTTTGATTTTGGAAAAGGGTTAATCCATCTGTGTTTTAAGAAGCCCTCCAGGTATCTGATGCATGCTAAAGAACCACTAGTTTGAAGGGAAACCTACTATTTTTAATGTTCAAAGCATAGCTCCACTATAGAGCAATGATTATAAGACACCATTATAAGATGGGATAGAATGAGCGTATTGTTTATGACAATAGCATGGACGTGTTTCAAATAAAAAGAAATGAGTACTATTTTCTTCAGGAACTAAATTTTATACGGTGCCTGAATATATAAACGAGGGATGGAAAAAGATGTTTCTAAACTGTTTCAGATAAAATTTGAAATAAATATATAACCATTAACATAGCGTCAGCATCACACTCCTTTGCGCTATACTAATGTACACAATCAGACCTGTGGTTGGTTAACAAGCAGTTTGAAGACTGGATATACTACACATCTCATTCAGTAATTCTTTCATGCCATGAAAATCATATCACCAAAAAAAAAAACAAAAGGCCCAAATAAACCATAATTAAAACAAATCATGTCATTGCTCATCTATTTAACTATCATAACTAGAGGCTCACCTCACAACAACAACAACAAAAAAGTCTTAAATTGAAGAACCAGTTTCAACTTTTTCTTATCTGAGTTTTAAACTGCAGGTTAGTTCTCCTATCTGAACCATTTTAAGAACAAGATGAAACACGCTGGGATCACGACAAGCTATCAAAATCTCTATTGTTCCTTCCATTAGGCTTTGATTTGTGTAAACTCGATGCTCTTAGACACAACAGCTTTTTAAAGGCCGTTAATAAAAGGCAGTTCTTGCTTGAGAATTGATGAACAATCTACTCCCTTGTCACAAACTATATAATAGCTGATTTGGAAGCAATACTCTGATTGCTCCTGGAGCCTACCTGTCTGCAGGTGAAGGTTTGGAATTCCGCGGCTTCTTCACTTGGGCATACAGAGCATCCATCATATGCCCTTCTCTTGGGCTCTGGGGTCTGGTGCTGAGAGCCATGGAACCTTCATAGGAAGAAATCCCCCCGTACATCAGCTCATCATCACAGCCAAATGTCCGATGAAAATCTTGGATTTCAGCATAGTCACGTTCCCGAGCCTGTCGCTCCCTAAATTCTCGAGTTTTGGCTTGAATCCTGTAAAATTAAAATAAGTTGGAGCAAGAAAAACTATGCCTTTCCTAAGAACTGGATATAGAACATTCATCAAAATACACTGCAAAATACATATTTTATCATGAAATTCTAAGAAGCTGGATAGGATACACAATGTTATATTCATTTTAGATTATCAAGGTAATGCAATAGATTCTCAAAAATTATCATTTCAGATAGCTTTGTTCATGTCAATAAGACATATTCATAATTTATATCTTATTTTTAATTATCACTTATTAACTAACTCTAAAAATCCACTAGGAATAGTTTTAGGCATCCACTTGCATTTTATTCATGAAATCTTTGGAGGCAAAAAGTCAATTTTTAAAAAGTTATACACACATAAACTGTATTTGCATACATGTATGTATGTATATACATGTACGATCTTCTCATTATAGCGATACCATACACATTCAACATACTCTGAAGCTTAAGTATGAATTCACACTATTATTCTTTATTAGTGGCAAAAGATCGCNATTAGCAATATCATTGTTCAATGGACAGCTTGTCTCTGAAAAAAATAATTACAAAACACAAAATTTTAATTTCTGTGATGTCTCCAGAATTTTGATTTTGGAAAAGGGTTAATCCATCTGTGTTTTAAGAAGCCCTCCAGGTATCTGATGCATGCTAAAGAACCACTAGTTTGAAGGGAAACCTACTATTTTTAATGTTCAAAGCATAGCTCCACTATAGAGCAATGATTATAAGACACCATTATAAGATGGGATAGAATGAGCGTATTGTTTATGACAATAGCATGGACGTGTTTCAAATAAAAAGAAATGAGTACTATTTTCTTCAGGAACTAAATTTTATACGGTGCCTGAATATATAAACGAGGGATGGAAAAAGATGTTTCTAAACTGTTTCAGATAAAATTTGAAATAAATATATAACCATTAACATAGCGTCAGCATCACACTCCTTTGCGCTATACTAATGTACACAATCAGACCTGTGGTTGGTTAACAAGCAGTTTGAAGACTGGATATACTACACATCTCATTCAGTAATTCTTTCATGCCATGAAAATCATATCACCAAAAAAAAAAACAAAAGGCCCAAATNTAACCATTAACATAGCGTCAGCATCACACTCCTTTGCGCTATACTAATGTACACAATCAGACCTGTGGTTGGTTAACAAGCAGTTTGAAGACTGGATATACTACACATCTCATTCAGTAATTCTTTCATGCCATGAAAATCATATCACCAAAAAAAAAAACAAAAAGGCCCAAATAAACCATAATTAAAACAAATCATGTCATTGCTCATCTATTTAACTATCATAACTAGAGGCTCACCTCACAACAACAACAACAAAAAAGTCTTAAATTGAAGAACCAGTTTCAACTTTTTCTTATCTGAGTTTTAAACTGCAGGTTAGTTCTCCTATCTGAACCATTTTAAGAACAAGATGAAACACGCTGGGATCACGACAAGCTATCAAAATCTCTATTGTTCCTTCCATTAGGCTTTGATTTGTGTAAACTCGATGCTCTTAGACACAACAGCTTTTTAAAGGCCGTTAATAAAAGGCAGTTCTTGCTTGAGAATTGATGAACAATCTACTCCCTTGTCACAAACTATATAATAGCTGATTTGGAAGCAATACTCTGATTGCTCCTGGAGCCTACCTGTCTGCAGGTGAAGGTTTGGAATTCCGCGGCTTCTTCACTTGGGCATACAGAGCATCCATCATATGCCCTTCTCTTGGGCTCTGGGGTCTGGTGCTGAGAGCCATGGAACCTTCATAGGAAGAAATCCCCCCGTACATCAGCTCATCATCACAGCCAAATGTCCGATGAAAATCTTGGATTTCAGCATAGTCACGTTCCCGAGCCTGTCGCTCCCTAAATTCTCGAGTTTTGGCTTGAATCCTGTAAAATTAAAATAAGTTGGAGCAAGAAAAACTATGCCTTTCCTAAGAACTGGATATAGAACATTCATCAAAATACACTGCAAAATACATATTTTTTCATGAAATTCTAAGAAGCTGGATAGGATACACAATGTTATATTCATTTTAGATTATCAAGGTAATGCAATAGATTCTCAAAAATTATCATTTCAGATAGCTTTGTTCATGTCAATAAGACATACTCATAATTTATATCTTATTTTTAATTATCACTTATTAACTAACTCTAAAAATCCACTAGGAATAGTTTTAGGCATCCACTTGCATTTTATTCATGAAATCTTTGGAGGCAAAAAGTCAATTTTTAAAAAGTTATACACACATAAACTGTATTTGCATACATGTATGTATGTATATACATGTACGATCTTCTCATTATAGCGATACCATACACATTCAACATACTCTGAAGCTTAAGTATGAATTCACACTATTATTCTTTATTAGTGGCAAAAGATCGCAGTTAAATGATACTGACTTTTATTTTTTGTGATGTATACAGAGCTCGCAAAATCCTGAGATTAAGGACAAGAAGGCATGCATTCAACCAAATTCTGAAATCAATCTCTTGATATTGTGCTAAGTTGGTCTTAGTTAGCTGAAGATAATTCAACAACCCTTGATAGAATTTTGATAACTTTTAATGGAAAAAATATTTCTATTACATACTTATAAATTTAAATGTTTACTTAAAAGTGGAGTCTTATTTATAAAAGCAATACTTTGGGCTGTGTTTAACATTTTATTGCAAAGTTATTTACTTTTTTATATTCAAAGTAGACCACTGCTAGAATAAATGATACATAAATGTATTTAAAAGAATATAGAAAAGATACAAAATCAGATGAACATAGTCCATTAATAAAAGAGAAAATTATAGGTCAGTATTTCTCATGAATATAGAAACAAAATTCCTTACCAAAATATTAGCAAATAGAATTTGGTAATATATAAAAAGAATTATACACCATAACAAAGTGATGTTTATTGCCTGAATGCAAGGCTGGTTCAATATTTTAAAAATCAAACAATGTAATACATCATATTAATAGATAAAGAAGAAAAGTTACAAGATTATATCAACTGATGCAAAAAATACATCTGACAAAATTCAGTAATCATCATGAGAGAATTCCTCAAAAAAACTATATGGAGCAAAACTTAACTTCCTAAACTTGATAAAAAGCATCTGTTAAAAACCCATTGATAACATAATGGAGAAAGACTGAATGCTTCCCCTTAAGATCAGGAAAAAGGTAAGGACATCTGCTTCCACCACCATAACTCAACATAGTAAAATTCTAGACAATGAAGTCAGCTTAGGAAAGGAAATAACTGGCATACAGATTGGAAAGGAAGAAATAAAGCCATTTTTATTTGTAGACAGCATGGTGGTCTTTGTAGAAAATCCCAAGGAATCTACAAAAAAATCTCCTATACCTAAAAGGAAAGTTCAGTAAGTCAACAGAATAGTAATACAATATTAATAAGTAAAAATCTTGTATTTCTATATGTTGGCAGTGAACACAGATGCCAAAATTAAACTAAAATGTCATTTACAACCACTAAAAGAATGAAACAGACTGATTAGAAAGGTTTGTTTATAGATATGAATAAAATACATAGGTGCAAACCTAACACAACTTATATGCTGAAAATTATACAATGATGATGAAAGAAATCAAGGAAGATCTAAAAACTGGAGAGACATATAATTTTCACGAATGAAAGACTCAACATAGTAAAGTCAGTTCTCCCCAAGTTGATAAACAGCTTAATGTAATTCCTATACAACTCCAGCAAGACTCTAGTAGATACAAACAAGATTATTTTTAAATTTATATGAAAAGGCAAAGGATAGAATAGCTAAACAATTCGGATAAGAACAAAAAAAGTGGGAAGAATCACACTTGATGGTGTGGTTTCTATGGAGGGAGAGACACTTAGATCAGTTGAACAGGATAAAAAACTCAGAAAGAGCTTACAAGTATGGCCAATTGATTTCTCATAATTATACGAAAGCAATTCAATGAAATAAGTCTTTTCAACAAATAGTGCTGGAGCAATTAGACATCCATAGGCAAAAATGAAAACAAAACCAAAAAAAGCAAAACCCACTTTGAATTTAAACCTCATCCCTGATACAAAAATTAACTAAAAATGGATCACAAATTTAAATGTAAAATGTAAAACTACAGTTTACCTGTGGCCACCGACAGTGGGACAGAACTCAAAGAACTGACAAATCTGGTTAATTACCCTGAACAAATGTGTATTTTAATGTTCATCCTAGAAATAGATGCTAACAAAGCTTGCTGCATCAATGGCACTAAAAGCAGC
>SJYX01003850.1:13857-25572 GCA_006410675.1 Oreotragus oreotragus
AGTTGGACTGTGAAGAAAGGTGAGTGCCGAAGAATTGATGCTTTTGAACTGTGGTGTTGGAGAAGACTCTTGAGAGTCCCTTGGACTGCAAGGAGATCCAACCAGTCCATTCTGAAGGAGATCAAGCCTGGGATTTCTTTGGAAGGAATGATGCTAAAGCTGAAACTCCAGTACTTTGGCCACCTCATGCGAAGAGTTGACTCCTTGGAAAAGACTCTGATGCTGGGAGGGACTGGGGGCAGGAGGAGAAGGGGACAACAGAGGATGAGATGGCTGGATGGCATCACGGACTCGATGGACGTGAGTCTGAGTGAACTCCGGGAGATGGTGATGGATAGGGAGGCCTGGCGTGCTGTGATTCATGGGGTCGCAAAGAGTCGGATACGACTGAGCGACTGAACTGAACTGAACTGAACTGAACAGTTTATTGTGATCCATGCAGTCAAAAGCTTTAACAGTAGTCAGTGAAGCAGAAGTAGATGTATGTAGGCTAAATCTAACTAAAAAGTAGTCTTAAAACTTATGATAATAATAATGATAAAAATAGTTTACAAAAATTATCACTTATATAAGTGATTCCCAAATAAATATGCTATTCAGTATTTTTGCTGTTGTGCAGCCATTAAGTTGTGTCCAACTCTTTGCCACCCCGTGGACTGCAGCCCATCAGGCTCCCTGTCCTTTGCTGTTTCCAGGAATTTGGTCAGATTCATACCCTGTGAGATGGTGATTCTATCTAACTGTCTCATCCTCTGCCATTCTCTTCTCCTTTTGCCTTCAATCTTTCCCAGCATCAGGGTCTTTTCCAATGAATCAACTGTTCATATTAGATAGCTGAAGTAGTATTATCTTTGACCAATCTTTTACCACTTGTAAAACTTGTATTTATAGATTTTGTGACAGTTTACTACCATCAAAAATGTCTTAGTTTTCTTCTCTGGCCTTCCACTCTTGATGAGTGTCTTGTTTTTCTTCTCTGTCCTCTCTTGATGTATAATTGCATTATTTGGGAGTGGGATGGTAGGCTGATTCTGTCTTCTAAAAACCCTGCATCACGGTTCCCCATAAAAAGTGGTTATATCCAAGTGTTCTATCAGGATGCTCCCAACTGGAATAAGCATATGGCTGGCCAGTTTACAAAAGTGGTTCTGACTTGTTAGTCTTTTTAACAGTATCAGATACAGATTCTGCCTGAGCTGTGCTTGAGCTTGCTATTTCACATAGAGTAACTGGTGATTTGTAGGCCTGAGGTTAGGGAACCCTCATTGGAAAAGACACTGCTGCTGGGAAAGATTGAAGGCAGGAGGAAAAGGGGATGACAGAAGTTGAGATGATTGCATGGCATCACTGACTCAATGGACATGAGTTTGAGCAAGCTTCGAGATNGCTATTTCACATAGAGTAACTGGTGATTTGTAGGCCTGAGGTTAGGGAACCCTCATTGGAAAAGACACTGCTGCTGGGAAAGATTGAAGGCAGGAGGAAAAGGGGATGACAGAAGTTGAGATGATTGCATGGCATCACTGACTCAATGGACATGAGTTTGAGCAAGCTTCGAGATTTAATGATGGACAGGGAAGCCTGTTGTGCTGCAGTCCATGGGGTCGCAAAGAGCTGGACATGACTGAGCAACTGAATTGAATTGAATGCATATACTTTATTAAGTTAATTCTGGTTCTGACTTGTTAGTCTTTTTAACAGTATCAGATACAGATTCTGCCTGAGCTGTGCTTGAGCTTGCTGTTTCACGTAGAGTAACTGGTGATTTGTAGGCCTGAGGTTAGGGAACCCTCACTGGAAAAGACACTGCTGCTGGGAAAGATTGAAGGCAGGAGGAAAAGGGGATGACAGAAGTTGAGATGGTTGGATGGCATCACTGACTCAATGGACATGAGTTTGAGCAAGCTTCAAGATTTAGTGATGGACAGGGAAGCCTGTTGTGCTGCAGTCCATGGGGTCACAAAGAGCTGGACATGACTGAGCAACTGAATTGAATTGAATGCATATACTTTATTAATTCTGGCAGAATGTCCCAAATGGACGTGAATTTTGCAAGTTTTCACTCCTTAACTCTTTTACTCATGTAGCATAATGACATTTTATGAATCATACATAGGATACACACATCATATATGTATATGTATATATATAATGCTCTTAGCCATGTGGATCAAAGGAAAGCAAGATTGGTTTAATCCTTAATCTCTCAAAGCAGTTGAATGAATCAGGCATTGATAACAGGTGATAACATTCAGCTACCCTGAATATCAATACAATAGGCAAAAAATCACATTTCAGTTTTAACTGTTAATATTCTTTTAATTGTGTACAGAAGAATCCATTTCAGCTGGTTTAAGGAAAAAATTACAATCTTAAAGGCCCTAAAGTTGCTGGGAAAAGGGAAGTCCAAAAAGAAGTTTCCTGCTTCAGAGAGCATCCTCATACCAATGATTGTGTAACACAGTGATTTGGTTTAATCTTCTATAATTTTTTACAAATTTTCTCATGTTTTCACTCAACTTTTCACATGACTCCTCCTTTTTAAATTCTCCTTTTATTTATTCTGTTGTAATATTACAGTGCTACTTTGGGAGTTCTAAATTGGTCTTCCTAAAGTTCATATATGACAGATGACATAAGGGCAGATGACACCACCCTTATGGCAGAAAGTGAAGAGGAACTAAAAAGCCTCTTGACGAAAGTGAAAGTGGAGAGTGAAAAAGGTGGCTTAAAGCTCAACATTCAGAAAACGAAGATCATGGTATCTGGTCCCATCACTTTATGGGAAATAGACGGGGAAATGGTGGAAACAGTGTCAGGCTTTATTTTTGAGGGGGCTCCAAAATCACTGCAGATGGTGGCTGCAGCCATGAAATTAAAAGATGCTTACTCCTTGGAAGAAAAGTTATAACCAACCTAGATAGCATATTGAAAAGCAGAGACATTACTTTGCCAACAAAGGTCCATCTAGTCAAGGCTATGGTTTTCCCAATGGTCATGTATGGATGTGAGAGTTGGACTGTGAAGAAAGCTGAGTGCCGAAGAATTGATGCTTTTGAACTGTGGTGTTGGAGAAGACTCTTGAGAGTCCCTTGGACTGCAAGGAGATCCAACCAGTCCTTTCTGAAGGAGATCAGACCTGGGATTTCTTTGGAGGGAATGATGCTGAAGCTGAAACTCCAGTACTTTGGACACCTCATGCAAAGAGTTGACTCATTGGAAAAGACTCTGATGCTGAGAGGGATTGACGCCAGGAGGAGAAGTAGACAACAGAGGACGAGATGGCTGGATGGCATCACTGACTCAATGGACGTGAGTCTGAGTGAACTCTGGGAGTTGTTGATGGACAGGGACGCCTGGCATGCTGCGACTCATGGGGTCGCAAAAAGTCAGACATGACTCAGCGACTGAACTGAACTGAACTGAAAGTTCAGGATCTTTAAAATCCTATTCTCAGTTATATTCCCTTTCCTCCACAATTCACCCTTTCTTGTTTTATCTCATAGACTTTCCAAATAATTTTTAGAGGATAATCCATGAATATAAATTTATTTCTAGTCTTTCTATATTTATAAATAGTGATTAGATTAATCTGATTTCATGTTCCATCTGAAGTTATCAGCTCTGTACCTCAAATAGCATCTTTATCCTTTGAACTTAAAATCATGTTCCAACCTTCTTTTCCATTCCTACACCATCTATGCTTCATCCTCTCAGGCCATCTAATTCATTATTAAATTGTAATCATGCTTCCATTACAGTGTCTTATATTTGCTATTTTTTTTTTCAGATCTACAGGGTGTGGTCTGGAAGGGGAAAACTTGAAATAAAATTTTGTAAATAATAATGTTTGAACTGGTTTTTGAAATACAGATATGAATTTGGTATATTGCTTGGGTAAACTAGAATGAACTAACATATAGATCTAGACATATAACATCTCAAACACTATGGGAGTAGTTTTCTTAATCATGCCATAGTGGTGTTATCCAAGTCAATAGATGACACTTCTCCCTGGGTAATTCAGAGACCTGTGTCCACGCCTCAGGTCTATACTGTCTGATAGAAAGGATGAATCATTTTCTTAAAAAGTCTTGACTGAGAAATGGTCTATATTGGCTAAACTCTCATTTCCTTGACTAGATTCAGACGTGTATAAATATAATTGCAAGAAAATCTGGAAAATACAGTCTTAAGAAATTGTACAGTTGTGAAGATCAGCTTAACAGCCTATTCTACCATGGAAATGGGGAGAGATTTCCAAGGCAGGGAAACTTGTGTGTAAATAGAAGCAGAAAACATAGTGCAGGGGGCAAGTGAGAGCATGGTTAGTGTTGGTGCCATATTACTGGGTGTTTGCTGATTGAAAAAGTTTCAAAATCTGAGAAGGTCCCATAGAAGAAGATGTTACTGTGCTGAGAGAAGATGGACTAATGAACCAGAACCTTAATTATAATGCTAAGGGTTATGAAATTGGTCTCTAAATGTTAGAAGCACATTGAAGATATTTAAGTGAAGCAAAAGCAACACTATTTTGTGCTATAGAAAAAAATTTCTGGGATCGATAGAATGACCTGCTTTAAGAGTAAGATGCTTGTTCAAGACACAGTTATACTCCTACTAGCCTGGGAACTTTTTGAAGATATTTTTTTTCATTCCATCTTTTTTTTCAACATAAGATTTAGGATAGTAACAGTGATGGGCTCAATTGTGTCCCCCTTAAAAAATATATATGTTGAAGCCTTAACACCCAATTTATTCAAAGCAGAGTTTTTAGTTTGGGCTTTCATCCAGTATATTTGGGCTTACCTGGTGGTTCTGATGGTAAAGCCCCTCTGACTGCAGTACAGGAGACCTGGGTTTAATCTCTGTGTTAGGAAGATCCCCTGGAGAAGGGAATGGCTAAATACCCATTCCAATATTTTTGTCTAGATAAGTCCATGGAGAGAGGAGCCTGGTGGGCTACAGTTCAAGTAGCAAACAATTGGACATGGCTGAGCAACTAACACTTTAACTTTTCATCCAGTGGCTGGTATTCTCATAAGAAGAGGATATAAGGACAGAGACAACGCAGAGGAAACAGCAGGGAAAGACAAAGGGAAGAGGGGTCCATCAGCAAATCAAGGAGAGAGGTCTCAGAAGGAAACCTGAAAACACCTTGACCTCTGGTTTAGCCACCAGAACTGTGAGAAAGTACATTTCTGTTAAGCCATCCAGTCTGTAATACTTATGATAACAGCCCAAGCAAACTAATACTATGGCACTCACTTATTAGGTGTTGCTTCCCAGGTGGAGCTAGTGGTAAAGAACCCACCTGCCAATGTAGGAGATGTAAGAGACACAGGTTCTATCCCTGGTTAAGGAAGATCCCCTGGAGGAGGCTACCCACTCCAGTATACTTGTCTGGAGAATCCCGTGGACAGAAGAGCCTGGTGGGCTACAGTCCATAGGGTGGCAGAGTCTAACACTACTAAAGTGGCTTAGCAAATATTAATTATATTTAGCCTAAATTCATTCTGTACTAACCAGCTTTTCTTGTGTACCCACCCCAAGTCAATCATCAACTACCCTAACTTTCCTATCTGATTATGAAATTATCTCTGGGGCTCAATGTCAAATTAATATTGAGCACTGAGTGAGATCAACACTGAGAAAAAATTAGTAGTTTAGGAAAAGTAAGGGTTAGTAATTAAGGGACTCATACCTTAGCTAATTACCTCTATAGACATCCATGATTCTTTTTTTGGTATAGTTCAGTAAGAACCCACACACTCAAGCATATGCAAGGAAATCAGAATGTATTCCACAAAATGGTAGTGTTATGAATTCTTGAGTTATTGTACTTACTTTATAGTTGTGTGTCAACTCTTTGCAGCCCCATGTACTGTAGTCAACCAGGCTCCTCTCTATATGGAATATTCCACGCAAGAATACTGGAGTAAATTGCCAGTTCTACTCCAGGGGATCTTCTAGTTCAGTCAGTTCAGTCTCAGTCGTGTTCGACTCTTAACAACCCCATGAAACACAACATGCCAGGCCTCCCTGTCCATCACCAACTCGCAGAGTTTACTCAAACTCACGTCCATTGAGTCGATGATGCCATCCAACCATCTCATCCTCTGTTGTCCCATTCTCCTCCTGCCCTCAATCTTTCTGAGCATCAGGGTTTTTTCAAATGAGTCAACTCTTTGCATCAGGTGGCCAAAGTATTGGAGTTTCAGCTTCAACATCAGTCTTTTCAATGAACATCCAGGACTGATCTCATTTAGGATGCACTGATTGGATCTCCTTGCAGTCCAAGGGACCCTCAAGAGTCTTCTCCACCAGTTCAAAAGCATCAATTGTTTGACACTCAGCTTTCTTTATAGTCCAACTCTCACATCTATCCATGACCACTGGAAAACCCAGAGCCTTGACTAGATGGATCTTTGTTGACATAGTAAAATCTCTGCTTTTTAAATGCTATCTAGGTTGGTCACAACTTTCTTTCCAAGGAGTAAGCGTCTTTTAATTTCATGGCTGCAATTACCATCTGCAGTGATTTTAGAGCCCATAAAAATAAAGTCAGCCATTGTTTCCAGTGTTTCCCCATCTATTTCCCGTGAAGTGATGGGACCAGNTTTTAGCTCCTCCTCACTTTCTGCCATAAGGGTGGTGTCATCAGCATATCTGAGGTTATTGATATTTCTCCCGGCAATCTTGATTCCAGCTTGTGTTTCTTCCAGTCCAGCGTTTCTCATGATGTACTCTGCATATAAGTTAAATAAGCAGGGAGACAATATACAGCCTTGACGTACTCCTTTTCCTATTTGGAACCAGTCTGTTGTTCCATGTGCAGTTCTAACTGTTGCTTCCTGACCTGCATACAGATTTCTCAAGAGGCAGGTTAGGTGGTCTGGTATTCCCATCTCTTTCAGAATTTTCCACAGTTTATTGTGATCCACACAGTCAAAGGCTTTGGCATAGTCAATAAAGCAGAAATAGATGTTTTTCTGGAACTCTCTTGCTTTTTCCATGATCCAGCGGATGTTGGCAATTTGATCTCTGGTTCCTCTGCCTTTTCTAAAACCAGCTTGAACATCTGGAAGTTCACGGTTCACGTATTTGCTGAAGCCTGGCTTGAAGAATTTTTGAGCTTTACTTTGATAGCATGTGAGATGAATGCAATTGTGTGGTAGTTTGAACATTCTTTGTCATTGCCTTTCTTTGAAATTGGAATGAAAACTGACCTTTTTCAGTCCTGTGGCCACTGCTGCATTTTCCAAATTTGCTGGCATTTTGAGTGCAGCACTTTCACAGCATCATCTTTTAAGATTTGAAATAGCTGAACTGAAATTCCATCACTTCCACTAGCTTTGTTCATAGTGATGCTTTCTAAGGCCCACTTGACTTCACATTCCAAGATGTCTGGCTCTAGATTAGTGATCACATCATCATGATTATCTGGGTCGTGAAGATCTTTTTTGTACAGTTCTTCTGTGTATTCTTGCCACCTCTTCTTAATATCTTCTGCTTCTGTTAGGTCCATACCATTTCTGTCCTTTATTGAGCCCATCTTTGCATGAAATGTTCCCTTGGTATCTCTAATTTTATTGAAGAGATCTGTAGTCTTTCCTGTTCTATTGTTTTCCTCTACTTTTGCATTGATTGCTGAGGAAGCCTTTCTTATCTCTTCTTGCTATTCTTTGGAACTGTGCATTTGAATGGGTATATCTTTCCTTTTCTGTTTTGCTTTTCACTTTTATTCTTTTCACAGCTATTTGTAATGCCTCCTCAGATAGCCATTTTGCTTTTTTGCATTTCTTTTTCTTGGGGATGGTCTTGATTCCTGTGTCATGTACAATGTCATGATCCTTCATCCATAGTTCATCAGGCACTCTGTCTATCAGATCTAGTCCCTTAAATCCNTTTTGCTTTTTTGCATTTCTTTTCCAAAGGGATGGTCTTGATCCCTGTCTCCTGTACAATGTCACGAGCCTCCGTCCATAGTTCATCAGGTTCTCTATCTATCAGATCTAGCCTCTTAAATCTATTTCTCACTTCCACTGTATAATCATAAAGGATTTGATTTAGGTCATACCTGAATGGTCTAGTGGTTTTCCCTAGAAAAATGGTTTTCTGAATGTTGATCTTTAAGCCAACTTTTTCACTCTCCTCTTTCACTTTCATCAAGAGGCTCTTTAGTCTTCTTCACTTTTCTGCCATAAGGGTGGTGTCATCTACATATCTGAGGTTATTGATATTTCTCCTGGCAATCATGATTCCAGCTTGTGCTTCCTCCAGCCCAGCATTTCTCACGATGTATGGTCTAGTGGTTTTCAATTTAAGTCTGAATTTGGCAATAAGGAGTCCATGATCTGAGCCACAGTCAGCTCCTGATCTTGTTTTTGCTGACTGTATAGAGCTTCTCTCTCTTTGGCTCTAAAGAATATTCTCAATCTGATTTCAGAGTTGACCATCTAGTGTTATCCATGTGTAGAGTCTTCTCTTGTGTTTTTGGAAGAGGATGTTTGCTATGACCAGTGTGTTTTCTTAACAGAACTCTGTTAGCCTTTACCCTTCTTCATTCTGTACTCCAAGGCCAAATTGCCTGTTACTCTAAGCAAATGATCAGACAAAATGATCTTCTAGTTAGCCTCTATCATTTAATGTCTATTAGTTTGAGACCAATTTATTTCACCTTTAGAAGCATCTATTTTTCTTATGGGAGAAATTTCCTTACTTCATAAGGTAGAAAATAAGATTAAATTATTGAAAGTTTCTAGCACAATCCTTGCTGTGTGGGATACTGTCATGTAGGTAACCTTTCCTCACTAAATTGTACCAAACATTATTAGTAAGAATTATTAGAAAGTAAATTTCACTCTCAAAGAGAAATGAGTAAATACTAAACATATGAAGAAATCCTAAAAACAAGTTCCATTCACTACTATGAACATATCAAGAGAAATAAATACATATATGTATCACATTTTAAAAAACAGTATTAAAGCATTTAGTGTTTCTCCATATATTATTTATAAATATAGAGACTTACTATACTTCTTTTTGATGAAAGCACAGAATTGTTATAAAATAGAAAATATAAAAATTTATATTAAATAGTTAGAAAGAAAGAGACAAAAAAATTACTCAACGTGATTGCCTTAGTAGAGTTTATTCCCTGGAGAGTCTCCATTTATGTTTTGGATATTGATTCTATTTGTCAATTTTATATTCTCCCCGCCTATTTTGGCTTTGGTTTATAACACCCTTAATGATAAAAACAAAACAAGTATTTTTCATTTCCATTATATTAAGAATTATATAGTATCTTGCTTTCTTCATGGGTGTGTGATTTTAATTACATAGGGTGATAGACTGATATGTTTACACCTGATAATCTCACAGTGTATCAGTTCAGTTCAGTTGCTCAGTTGTATCCGACTCTTTGTGACCCCATGGACTGCAGCACGCCAGGCCTCCCTGTCCATCACCAACTCCCGGAGTTTACTCAGACTCATGTGCATTGAGTCAGTGATGCCATCCAACCATTTCATCCTCTGTCGTCCCCTTCTCCTCCTGCCCTCAATCTTTCCCAGCATCAAGGTCTTCTCAAATTAGTCAGCTCTACGTATCAGGTGGCCAGAGTATTGGAGTTTCAGCTTCAACATCAGTCTTTCCAATGAACACTCAGGATTGATCTCCTTTAGGATGGACTCGTTGGATCCCCTTGCTGTCCAAGGGACTCTCAAGAGTCTTCTCCAACAGTACAGTTCAAAAGCATCAATTCTTCGGTTCTCAGCTTCCTTTAGTGCAGCTCTCACACCTACACATGACTACTAGAAAAACCATTGCCTTGACTCCATGGACCTTTGTTGGCAAAGCAATGTCTGTATCAGTGGTAATCAACTGCACAAGGTCATAGAATAGGTAAAGGGTGACACTTGTCAAGACAGGTTGGCAGTATGTCCTTAGCCTCATGGTCTTAATATGATGCACTTTTGGTTAGAAACCAGTTTTAGGAGATGGCAGCTGTGGTTAGAATCTAGAATCAAGGACCCCAGAGTTGTATAACCACGGTTTATCTACTTAAGCCCTGTGAATGTCAGTTTGTGTGCTCAGTTGCTCTATCACTCAGTCGTGTTCAACTCTTTGCAGTCCTCTGGACTGTAGCTGCTAGGCTCCTCTGTCCATGAGGTTTTTCAGGCAAGAGTACTGGAGTAGGTTTCCGTTTCCTCCTCCAGGGGATCTCTCCAACCCAGGAATCAAACTCATGTCTCCTGATTGCAGGCAGACTTCTTTACCTGCTGAGCCACTGGGGAGGCCTATCAGTTTGTTTACCCACCTATTAATGTCAGTGTTGCACACCCGTACTGTAAAAACTGTGTGAGTCAATTTCTATAGTGTGTTTAACGATATAGCTGCCAGAGAAGTGCCTAATAAACTGAGTGTTCTGTAACATACAAGGGATTGAATTTTGCTTTTTTCCCCCATATTACAAAAGTAATGTTAGTTCGGTTTTCAGCAAAACCATAAGCTTTCAAAACATTGATCTTTTGATTTTACAGCTGACATATTGCATACATTTTGTGTAGCCTTTGTTTAATAAAACAAGCAGACTTTTTAAAAAAGTCTTGCAGCTTTCTGTCTCCCTAATTTTTCCCCTCCACATAGGGATTCTAAATACTTGAAGTAATTGACTTCAATAAAATCACGTGAGAAACAAATGGCACAAATATTGAGTTTTTTTAATAAGAAACAATCATATAAAATATTAGTAAATTAAGAGTTCCTTTGGAATGAGCTCTATTACTAAATGACTGTGGAATCAATAGATACTGGTAGGGGCACAGCATGTCACATATTCGCTTTCATTTAAAATTAGAGTAAAACATTTGTTATATAATGACACTCATCAGGGTTACCTATTGAAACCATTTCCTTTTCTTTGTTTGGATAAATATCACAGTTACAGCAACAATACATGTTGTTAAATGTTAAAGTTGATGCAAAACCGCAGTCTCAAGAAGCTCAGTCATTCGGCAGCACAATACACTGGTAGAAAAACATAAACACTGCGTGTCCTTTTGTTTTCTCCTTGTAGTTATGAAATTCAAAAGACATTTTAAAACCAATGAAGGAAAAGGGCAAACACAACAGCACTCTGAATGTCATTCGGATTAGACCTAACTGATGATAATGATGAGTTCATCATCTATATTAGAGTTTCCCAGGTGGTGCTAGTGATGAAGAATCCACCTGCTTAATGCAGGAGATGCAAGAGACACAGGTTCATTCCCTGGGTCAGAAAGATCCCCTGGAGTAGGAAATGGCAACCTGCTCCGGTATTCTTGCCTAGGAAATCACATGGACAGAAGACCCTGGCAGGCTAAAGTCCATGGGGTCCCAAAGAGTTTGACATGGCTGAGCATGCATACACATTTATATTAGACATCTCTGTTCTGGAATTGAAGATACCAAATGACTGATTCAGGAAATGAGTCCTTGTCTTACAACCTGTGAAAACAGGAATTCACAGTGGGTTCATCCATTTCCCTGGTGGCTCAGACAGTAAAGTGTCTGTCTACAGTGCGAGAGACCTGGGTTCAATCCCTGGTTTGGGAAGGTCCCCTGGGAAGGAAATGGCAACCCACTCCAGTACTATTGAGATGTGTATAAGAGACAGCTGTAGATCAACTGTATGTACATTTGTTCTGTCATTCAGTCATGTCC
>SJYX01003850.1:26740-52979 GCA_006410675.1 Oreotragus oreotragus
TGTTCGTGCTTCTTTTTTTTTTTTTTTTTTGCATTGAACATAGACTGGCAATTCATTTCTTACATGATAGTATACATATTTCAATGCTATTCTCCCAAATCATCCCACCCTCTCCCTCTCCCTCTCCCTCTCCCTCAGAGTCCAAAAGTCCGTTCTACACATCTGTGTCCTTTTGCTGTCTTGCATACAGGGTCCTCATTACCATCTTTCTAAATTCCATATATATGTGTTAGTATACTGTATTGGTGTTTTTCTTTCTGGCTTACTTTTTTTTAAATAGTAATTTAAATAGTGTGGTAATGTACTTGATGGAGAAGGAATGGCAACCCACTCTAGTATTCTTGCCTAGAGAATCCCATGGACAGAGGAGCCTGGCAGGCTATAGTCCATTCGATGAAAGAGTTGGACATGACTTAGCGACTAAGCCAGGCAAGCAATGTGTTTGATCACCTTCTCCTTAAATTGAGGCCCTTGGGTAGGAGAGGTGCTGGAAAGAAAAAACATGGTTTTTCTGCCTTGCAGAATTTTGAATGAAAACTGGAATGAGTCAGAGACTGCAAAGGAGAATATCAAGTCTCCCTGGAGGAGAAAGATCGGATGAGAACACTTTCAGAGAAAGGAAGCAGAGCAATCAGCAAAGCTATGGAAGAGCATTTCTGTTATTTTACACTCCCCTCCAGAACATCAATATTTTATAAGTTTCTCCCTTGAGAAATGATAGAAGATTCTATTTCCACTAAGTAAAACCATGTAGCTCCCTTTGCAGGATTGTTTGTTACCATCTAGACGGTGGGAAAATTACTAATGCTTGCAGTCTTCAAGGAAATTCTTTCTTATTACCTTCCTTGATTTTTTCTCTGCCACATCTGAGGAAAAAATGTAAACCTAAGACAGCAAAAGAAGTATCGAATAATATATTTTATCTGTGGTCCATTTTGCTTATGTGATACAGAAAATGGGGTAAAAAACAATTTCATGGTTTTCTAATTAGAAAAGTGGCAACTTTCAGTGAATGAATTTGCACCTCTAAAGATATATTAAATATTGTGCTATTGCACACAGACATTTTTATTCTTAAAAGAGTAGGATTGGTTGAAAATTGGAATAGAATAGATTTGTGTCATTTCCTTCTATGCCCATTACTAAGAATTTCTTAAAAATTAACAAAAGTTATTCATATACTCCCAAATATAATGGAACAGTGATGATAAGTGTGAAAGAAAAACAAGAGGAGGGGCCTAGCAAAGAGCTAATTTGCAAATTTCTGAGTTTGGGAATTATTAATTAAAACCATATTAAATCGTATTATGATTTGGTAGTCTAATGATGAACAAGACATTTTGCTTTGGGCAAACTTGGAGGGAAGGGATATAATTTCATAAGAATATTCAAATTTTAAGAAATGCTGTATGTTGGTTATTTTCTTAAAATGGAGATAGCCAAAAATATATACAAATATAAGGATTTTACAATGTTATAAAATATTAGATGAAATAAACCTACTTATCTTTTAACAGAATTGTGTTATCTGGCCATTTGTGATGAAATGTGATCAAAGTTTCATGATTTTTAAGTTAAATGGGTCTTTCTTGAGGAAGTTTTAAACAAAGAAAAATATAAAGAATAGTAGAACACCTGTTTAATATTCATAAAGGAGTTTAAACTTCTTATGAAAATTGTTCCTTAGAAATATATGTCTGTCACTATGTATCAATAGATGTTCAAAGATGAGCATTACATCATATAGAAGAAAAGTGAACAATTTTTTGAAGTTTTGATTCTAGTACATTTTTACATAACACACATTTTGAGAAGATCAAATGAAAATGGAAGAGAAAAATGCATGGAACTGAGAAATAGTTTTGCCAAGTGATATGCTATGATATTAAAGATGATTTCTTGCAGAATTATTGTATGAAAATTAAAAGAAATGCAGAATCAAAAAATCTCAGGCTCCCTGTAACCAGGTGTTTTAGTAGTACTCTTTCCCAACTTTTCCTCTGTATTTTCTGTCTATAAAAAGAAATTTATGTCAGGAAAACTGTCAACTAACAAATTCCTAGAATTGGTTGATCCGATCCCCATGATGACTGAACAAATGTACTAAAACTACCCTTTTTCGCCAAGATACATTTTTTTTGTGCCACAATTAAAATGTGAAATGATTAGCTTTATTATAAAAAAAAATGACAGTACTCATTTGAGATCTTTTGTATTCTGCTAGAGATAAAATATGTTAGTTTTGTTTCCATAGACTACTTATCAACATAATTTAGATGTTATACACATAAATATAGAACTAGTCAACTGAAAAAAACACACACACACACAGTGTGAGAGCTGTTTGTATTTTGAGCTTACTAAGGGCCATCGCCCAGGAAACAGCCTTTCACATAGCTCTGAGGAACTGTTCCATAGAGATGGGGGCGTCAGTATACACGTGATTTTGGTGGAAGGGGTATAGGCAATCAAGTCCACATCTCAGCAGAAGGTTGCCACTAGTCATGAAGAACAGATGTTTCCATTAGTGATTTTAGTGCTTTCTAGGTATGCGATGATGTAAGAAATTGGGTTCATCATATCTTCTCCCAAAAATATCTATCTGGAGGCCAAATCTGCCAGCTTTTCCCAGAACATGGACAGCCTCATTCCTGATCTCCACCCTAGACTCTTTTCAGGTGGTGTTGAAAGTCAGTGACTACAGGGTCAGTGACTTCATTCTTGTGGAATCACATGGCCAGCAATGTTTTTTACTTGGCAGGCTATTCACTCTTTCTGACAGATGACCTGTATTTTTTTTTCTGATTAAAGCATTATTTTTACTCAAGATAGCTTTCCCCATCACAATTCCATGTTGAAATTCATCACTGCTTCAAGCCTCATCATAATTTTATTTCCTTTCTGAATACTGTTCATGTGAAATTAGTGAGAATTAATCTTTAGTTCCTTAATAATCCCTTTGTGCATTATTTATGGGATCATTTAGGCAGTTACCACTGCCTAAAATTAAGTATAAATATTAATTTTTAGAATGCTTTATATTATCAGCATCATATTTATAAATTTGCCCACATAAGCCAGAATGGTAATATACATCAGAATATCAGTGCATAATAAATTATATAAGATTATGATGATGAATTTTCTCTATATGATTTACTTGAAGTTGTTTCTAGAAACTGGCTACCATAAACTTGTTTGAAATATCCTCTAAGCATGGATGTGTGTGTGAGTCAGCTCAGTTGCTCAGTTGTGTTCGACTCTTTGAGCCCTCATGGACTGTAGCTTGTCAGGCTCCCCTGTTCATGGGATTTTCCAGGCAAGTACACTGGAATAGGTTGTCATTTCCTCATCCAGGGGATCTTTCCAACCTAGGGATCTAACCTACATCTCAGGCATCAGCATCTCCTGCGATGACAGGTGGATTTTTACCACTAAAGAATGGCGAATCCCTTCTAAACATAGATGATGGCTCATATAATCTGGCATCTTCCCTCAATGCCACTTCTATGGCTTCTTGGTTGGATCCATAGATTAATTTTGATGATTTAACTTTTATACTCAATTTTTGAACTCAGTTTCTTTTCTATTATCAGTTGCATTTGTAGTAGCAACCCAGAAGAACTAGGTCCAAATTTTGTTCCATTCTCAGCATATGCTTACTTAAGAAAAGGACACAATTTTTCTCACTTATGCATATAACACAGTAGAAAGAATAAAATGGAAATCTTCCTGTGGAGAAAATGGGCAAAGCTGGAAATTTAAATGATGTCATTCTACTTCTAATGTGTAACGAATTTTACCAACCACTCATATCTGTTCTTTTCAAAAAACTACCAAGTATCAGTCATCACAAAGTGAATGTAGTAAGACTCTGGTGAAGACAAAAAGTCTTACCAATCATTCATATTTGGAAATTTTCTTCAACTCTAGATTTAATATAACGTATGATATGTGAAGTAAAAGTCACTAGGTGTGTCCAACTCTTTGCGACCCCATGGACTATATATAGTCCATGGAATTCTCCAGGCAAGCATACTGGATTGTGTAGTCTTTCCCTTCTCCAGGGTATCCTCACAACCCAGGGATTGAACCCAGGTCTCCTGTATTGCAGGTGGATTCTTAATCAGCTGAGCCACTGAGGAAGCCCAGAAAACAGTTCAGTTCAGTCGCTGAGGTGAGTCCAACTCTTTGCGACCCCATGGACTGCAGGATTACAGGCCTCCCTGTCCATCACCAATTCCTGGAGTTTACACAAACTCATGTCCATTGAGTCAGTGATGCTATCCAACCTTCTCATCCTCTGTCATCCCCTTCTCCTCCCACCTTCAATCTTTGCCAGTATCAGGGTATTTTCAAATGAGTCAGCTGTTCACATAAGGTGGCCAAAGTATTGGAGTTTCAGCTTCAACATCAGTCCTTCCAATGAACTCGCAAGACCGATCTCCTTTAGGATGGACTGGTTGGATTTCCTTGCAATCCAAGGGACTCTCAAAAGTATTCTCCAACACGACAGTTCTTAAGCATCATTTCTTTGGTGCTCAGCTTTCTTTACAGTTTAACTCTCACATTCATACATGACTACTGGAAAAACCATAGGCTTGACTAGACAGACCTTTGTTAACAAAGTGATGTCTCTGCTTTTCAGTATGCTGTCTAGGATTGGTCATAACTTTCCATCCAAGGAGCATGGTAGGTGTCTTTTAATTTCATGGCTGCAGTCACAATCTGCAGTGATTTTGGAGCCCCAAAAATAAAGTCTGACACTGTTTCCACTGTTTCCCCATCTATTTTCCATGAAGTTATGCAACCAGATGCCATGACATTAGTTTTCTGAATGTTGAGCTTTAAGTCAAATTTTTCACTCTCCTCTTTCACTTTCTTCAAGAGGCTTTTTAGTCCCTCTTCACTTTCTGCCATAAGGGTGGTGTAATCCACATTTCTGAGGTTATTGATATTTCTCCCAGCAATCTTGATTCCAGCTTGTACTCCATCCAGGCCAGCATTTTTCATGATGTACTCTGCATATAAGTTAAATAGGCAGGGTGACTATATAGAATCTTGATGGACTCCTTTTCCTATTTGGAACCAGTCTGTTGTTCCATGTCCAGTTCTAACTGTTGCTTCCTGACCTGCATACAGATTTCTCCTGCATACAGGAGGCATGTCAGGTGGTCTGGTATTCCCATCTCTTTCAAAATTTTCCACAGTTTTTTGTGATCCACACAGTCAAAGGCTTTGGCATAGTCAATAAAGCAGAAATAGATGTTTTTTTTCTCAAACTCTCTTGCTTTTTTGAAGAGCCAGTGGATGTTGGCAATTTGATCTCTGGTTCCTCTGCCTTTTCTAAATCCAGCTTGAACACCTGGAAGTTCATGGTTCATGTACTGTTGAAGCCCTGCTTGGAGAATTTTGAGCATTACTTTACCAGTGTATGAGATGATTACAATTGTGCGGTAATTTTAACATTTTTGACATTGCCTTTCTTTGGGATTGGAATGAAAACTGACCTTTTCCAGTCCTGTGGCCACTGCTGAGGTTTCCAAATTTGCTGCATACTGAGTGCAACACTTTCACAGTATCATCTTTTAGAGTTTGAAATAGCTCAACTACAATTCCATTACCTCCACTAGCTTTGTTCATAGTGATGCTTCCAAAGGCCCACTTGACTTCACATTCTAGGATATCTGGCTCTAGAGGAGTAATCACACCACTGTGATTATCTGGGTCATGAAGATCTATCTTGTGCAGTTCTTCTGTGAATTCTTGCCAACTCTTCTTAATATCTTCTGCTTCTGTTAGGTCCCTATCATTTCTGTTCTTTATTGAGCCTATCTCTTCATGAAATGTTCCCTTGGTATTTCTCATTTTCTTGAAGAGATTTCCAGTCTTTCCCATTCTCTTGTTTTCTTCTATTTCTTTGCAATGAGGAAGGCTTTCTTATGTTGCATTACTATTCTTTGGAACTGTGCATTCACATGGATATATCTTTCCTTTTCTTCTTTGCTTTTCACTTCTCTTCTTTTCACAACTATTGTAATGCCTCCTCAGAAAGCCATTTTCCTTTTTTGCATTTATTTTTCTTAAGGATGGTCTTGATCCCTGTCTCCTGTATATGTCACAAACCTCCATCCATAGTTCATCGGGCACTCTGTCTATCAGATCTAGTCCCTTAAATCTATTTCTCACATCCACTGCATAATCGTAAGGGATTGCAGTGAGTGGTGGCTGCGTGGCGCTGGAGTGGCTAGCAGCCGAGAGGAGAAATCTCACGTCCAAGGTCAGAGAAATCCCAGTAATACAGTAGGCACTGAGAGAGGGCATCAGAAGGCAGACAGACTGAAACCACAATCACAGAAAACTAACCAATCTGATCACATGGACCACAACCTTGTCTTACTCATGAGCCATGCCGTGTAGGGCAACTCAAGACGGACGGGTCATGGTGGAGAGTTCTGACAAAATGTGTTCACTGGAGATGAGAAAGGCAAACCACTCAGTATTCTTGCCTTGAGAAATACATGAACAGTATGAAAAGGCAAAAAGATAAGTCACTGAAAGATGAACTCCCCAGGTCTGTAGGTGCCCAATATGCTACTGGAGATCAGTGGAGAAATAACTCCAGAAAGAATGAAGAGATGGAGCCAAAGCAAAAACAATACCAAGTTGTGAATATGACTGGTGATGGAAGCAAGGGCCAATGTTGTAAAGAATAATATTGCATAGGAACCTGGAATGTTAGGTCCATGAATCAAGGCAAATTGGAAGTGGTCAAACAGGAGATGGCAAGAAGGAACATCAACATTTTCAGAATCAGCAAACTAAAATGGAATTGAATGAGTGAATTTAACTCAGATGATCATTATATCTACTACTGTGGGCAAGAATCCATTAGAAGAAATGGAGTAGCCATCATAGTCAACAAAAGAGTCCAAAATGTAGTATTTGGATGCAATCTCAAAAATGACAAAATGATCTCTGTTCGTTTCCAAGGCAAACCATTTTATATCACAGTAATCCAAGTCTTTTCCCCGACCAATAATACTGAAAAAGCTGAAGTTGAGCAGTTTTATGAAGACCTAGAAGACCTTTTGGAACTAACACCACAAAAACATGTCCTTTTCATCAGAGGGGACTGGAATGCAAAAGTAAGAAGTGAAGAAACACCTTGAGTAACAGTTAAATTGGCCTTGGAATACAGAATGAAGCAGAGCAAAGACTAATTGAGTTTTGCCAAGAGAACACACTGGTCATAGCAAACACTCTCTTCCAACAACACAAGAGAAGACTCTACACATGGACATCACAGATGGTCAATACCAAAATCAGATTGGTTATATTCTTTGCAGCCAAAGATGGAGAAGCTCTATACAGTCAGCAAAATCAAGACTCTAGAATACATTTTTCTCTACTGTGTAGTTATTTAAATCCTGATGTAATCCTGCTGAATTCAATACAAATATAACAAATTCATTTTCATTTCTATTGAGTATTTTAAAACATTTGTACTGACATTTAACTTCTTTTCCTGGTTAAATATAAGCTTGGATATTACATGAGAATAATTTAAAACCTACCAAGTGTTTTCATTGCTGTAGCTTTGGTATAGTTTAAGCTACAGTTAATAACTAATTAGTCTTTTCTGAGCTGTAATTTAAGAATTTTAAACACTGTCTCATTTAATTAATTTACCAATTTGTTGATGTAGAATTTATGATGATAATCTCTGTGTCTGAATAAGAAAGAAAAGGCTTAAAAGAATGGAATAACTCAATGAGAACATAGACTTAGGTGACTTTTCATAAGAGCCCATACTATTAGAAGCTCTGAAAAGATGTTTCCATCTTATCATTCTATAGAGTTGGGGAATCCATAACATTAAAAGATATATTGATATTTATTTTAGTTTTTGTTTGAAAATGTTATGTTAAGGATTCTATATATTGCTGTAAAACAGAAATGATGAGTATAATATCAGAAGTTGTTCAATAGCTAAGTTATATCTAACTCTTTACAATCCCTTGGATTGTAGCACATTGGGCTTCCCTGTCCTCCACTGTCTCCCAGAGTTTGGCCAAATTCATATCCAGTGAGTCAGTGATGCTGTCCAACCATCTCATTCTCTGCCAGTCTCTACTCCTTTTGCCTTCAGTCTTTCCTAGCATCAGGGTTTTTTCTAATGAGTCAGTTCTTCACATCAAGTGGCCAAAGTATTGGAGCTTCAGCTTTAGCATCAGTCCTTACAATGAATATTTAGGATTTATTTCCTTTAGGATTGACTGATTTGATCTCCTTGCAGTCTGAGGATTCTCAAGAGTCTTCTCCAGCACCACAGTTTGAAAGCATCAGTTCTTCAGTGCTTCAGACATCGTTTTGGTCCAACTGTCACATCCCTACATGACTACTGGAAAAACCATAGCTTGGCTGTACGGACATTTGTTGGTAAAGAGGTGTCTATGCTTTTTAACATGCTGTCTAGATTTGGGATAGCTTTACTTCCATGGAGCAAGCACCTTTTAATTTCATGACTGCAGCCACAATCTACAGTGATTTTGAAGCCCCCAAAATAAAATCTGTCACTGCTTCCAATGTTTTCCTATCTGTTTGCTACAAAGTGATGGGAGCATATGGCATGATCTTAGTTTTTTGAATGCTGAGTTTTAAGCCAGTTGTTCACTCTCCTCTTTCACCCTCATCAAGAGGCTCTTTAGTTCCTCTTCACTTTCTGCCATGAATGTTGTCATCTGCATATCTGATTTTGTTATTTTTCCTGGAAATCTTGATTCCAGTTTGTGATTCATCCAGCTCAGCATTTTGCATAATGTACTCTGGAAGTTAGAGAGTTGTATAGATAACATTTGGTAGATTTCCAGAAATTAATCCTTTGGCGTGATCTACAGTTAGGATGATTTTAGTTTTATGTTTAAGTTACTGTGAAGCTTCTTCATAAGTGTGGGTGTATGTACATGGATCATTAGTGCATTGTGATGCAGTTGATTAAAGAATTGAAAACGCAAGTAAACTCTTGTTTTTCTTAGAAGCTATTTTATTTTGTTAATGAAAATAAGATTAATACATAATTATATAAAAGTATACATGGTATACTTTGTATACTTTATACAAAGTACATGGTATACTTTGTATAAAGTATACATACTATAAAAAGAAACTGAAAAGGATAAAATGGCTAATGATATTTCAGATTTTCTCTTTGTTCTTCATTACACCATAAAACACCTTGTCCTGATAATGGTAACTTGGCTAATAATTATAAAGCTCTTACTACTGCCAAGTACAGTTATTTATTACTGTGAATTATCTAATTCCCATAAACTGTATGATTCTGGTCTGTTAGTTTTGTGTTATTAAGTATTGGAGAAGAGAAGCACAAAGAGGCCATGGAAACTTGTCCAAGGCCACAAAGAAAGCAGAAATCATGGTCTGAGTCCAGAGCAAACAAAGCTCATCGCCACCATGATGTATTGTTTAATATTTGATTAAAATTATTGGATAGCACATGGTATGTTTTTCAAAAGTCAATACAAAAAAATAATTATTATAATTATGTTTGTATCCAATTCAGGTTTTCATTCATTTGGCATAAAGTCTATCCACAACAAAATGTGTTATTTGGAGTAGGATGCTTGTAAACAGCAGCCTAAAACCATCTGTTTCATCAAACTATTTAAAAGGAAATATAAAAATAAACTAGTCATTTCTTTACAGTATAAAATACCATAATTCAAAATATTTGTAAATACAGCTAAATTTCAAGCTAAATATAAGGGACTACATTTTTTTCCCTTTTATCAATGTACTATAGCAATATATTGTGTACTATGTAACATCTAAGACTTATGAATTAAATTGAAATAGCAAAAATGAGTTTTATACTCCATTTTCAGATTGCTGCTCACCAAAAGGAACTATTTTAAAATTCTTTTAACTATTTATTCTATATATTGATTTATTAGATCTGTCTATTGATTTATCAATTTTCCTTATCAACTGCTTGCATAAAATAGAGATATTCACTATCTTAACATGTATATCTGGCTCCTGTATACCCCCTATACATTTTTGGTTAAATCAGTATTCAAGATTTTAGCTTAGATGATTATACAAGTTTTTTCTACTGTTGAAATTATAGTATATGCTATCATTTTTGTTTATAGATTTTCTAATTTCATTTTCTTTTTCTGAGAGTTAATATTTGACTTATATTTTGGTTATTTTGGTCTTAATCTTTTTTTTTTTTTTTAATATTTGATTAAAATTATTGGATAGCACATGGTATGTTTTTCAAAAGTCAATACAAAAAAATAATTATTATAATTATGTTTGTATCCAATTCAGGTTTTCATTCATTTGGCATAAAGTCTATCCACAACAAAATGTGTTATTTGGAGTAGGATGCTTGTAAACAGCAGCCTAAAACCATCTGTTTCATCAAACTATTTAAAAAGAAATATAAAAATAAACTAGTCATTTCTTTACAGTATAAAATACCATAATTCAAAATATTTGTAAATACAGCTAAATTTCAAGCTAAATATAAGGGACTACATTTTTTTCCCTTTTATCAATGTACTATAGCAATATATTGTGTACTATGTAACATCTAAGACTTATGAATTAAATTGAAATAGCAAAAATGAGTTTTATACTCCATTTTCAGATTGCTGCTCACCAAAAGGAACTATTTTAAAATTCTTTTAACTATTTATTCTATATATTGATTTATTAGATCTGTCTATTGACTTATCAATTTTCCTTATCAACTGCTTGCATAAAATAGAGATATTCACTATCTTAACATGTATATCTGGCTCCTGTATACCCCCTATACATTTTTGGTTAAATCAGTATTCAAGATTTTAGCTTAGATGATTATACAAGCTTTTTCTACTGTTGAAATTATAGTATATGCTATCATTTTTGTTTATAGATTTTCTAATTTCATTTTCTTTTTCTGAGAGTTAATATTTGACTTATATTTTGGTTATTTTGGTCTTAATCTTTTTTTTTTTTTAATCCTAAACCTAAGACTGCCTTATTCTCTAGTTACTAAAGGACATGTCAATTGAATTTTCTAGGCAGTGGAATTCGTCAGATGGACTGGATTGTCCAGTTCACAAGTCTGTATTTCACACAACTTTTCCCATGCTTTCACTTCCTCTTTCATTCAAGGCCAGACAGACAGATGAAGCTGCCCACTCTATGTTCTAGTCCTCTGTTCTTATTTGGTGAGCATTTCCTCTGCTTCTTTCTTATGTTTGAAACTCAGATTTTCCTCCATTTTGATATACTTCCTAATTTTGAGGGAGCAGAATTTATAATATTTCTCTTAGAAAAAGAACAAAGGGACTATTTGAAAACCCTTACTAGCTCTGAAATGTCTGCTGTTTCTATCATATATTCACATGATAGTGGCTGGTGGAATAGCATATTACTTCCTAGTCCAGATTTTCTGGTTGAGAACTAATGTCTCTGATCTCAGCATTGCCTCTCAGAATATTATTCTTTAATGAATGAAGTTCTCATTAGTAGGTCCTCTTTTCATCCCTCCTGGGTTGATCTTTAAAAATTCTTGACTATTATGATACAATGGAAACAGTGGTGGACTTTATATTCTTGGGCTCCAAAATCATTGCAGATGGTGACTGAAGCTATGAAATTAAAAGATGCTTCTCCTTGGAAGAAAGCTACGACTAACCTAGATAGCATATTAAAAAGCTGAGACATTACTTTGCTGACAAGGGTCCATCTAGTCAAAGCTATTGTTTTTGCAGTAGTCATGTTTAGAGAAGGCAATGGCACCCCACTCCAGTACTTTTGCCTGGAAAATCTCATGGACGGAGGAGCCTGGTGGGCTGCAGTCCATGGGGTCGCTAGAGTCGGGCACGACTGAGTGACTTCATTTTCACTTTTCACTTTCATGCGTTGGAGAGGGAAATGGCAACCCACTCCAGTGTTCTTGCCTGGAGAATCCCAGGGACGGGGGAGCCTGGTGGGCTGCCGTCTATGGGGTCACACAGAGTCGGACACGACTGAGGCGACTTAGCAGCAGCAGCAGTAGCAGCATGTATGGATGTGAGAATTGGACTGTGAAGAAAGCTGAGCGCTGAAGAATTGACGCTTTTGCACTGTGGTGTTGGAGAAGACTCTTGAGAATCACTGCAAGGATATCCAACCAATCAATCCGTAAAGAAATTAGTCCTGAATATTTATTGGATGTTGCGGTCCATGGGGTTGCAAAGAGTCGGACATGACTGAGTGACTGAACTGAACTGAATTGGACTGATGCTGCAGCTGAAACTCCAATACTTTGGACACCTGATGTAAAGAGCTGACTCATCTGAAAAGACTCTGATGTTGGGAAAGTTTAGTGCAGGAGGAGAAGGGGATGACAGAGGATGAGATGGTTTGATGGCATCACTGACTCTATGGACAAGAGTTTGGGCAAGCTCCAGCTGTTGGTGATGGACAGGAAAGCATGGCATGAGGTCACAAAGAGTCAGACAGGACTGAGCAACTGCACTAAACTGAACTGATTATAATACTCAATTTTTTTTTATAATTTCTGAAGATCTTAATGTCAGCTTACAAAATATTTGCTGATTTTTATATTTCTATTATTATTTTAAAATTTTGAACAACTTTTGGTTCTGCATTTTCTATACCTTACAATTTTTATTTTATGGATGTGATAACTTTTCATATATATTTGAGTGTAGTATTTATAATTTTTTGATTCTTCTATTATCAGTATTGTTGCAATTGTTTCTGCATTGTAATATGTGTTTACTTTGGTTATTGCTTTTTATGATGAAAATTTTACAAAAATGGCTGGTGATGAATATTTTGACTTTTTCAAGACATCATGAAATTCTTATTATAAACTCTATGTTGTATATATGTGTGTGTACAAGGATGTATATGGATAGTATTAGGAGTAAGGAAGTGGCTCAGTTGGTAAAGAATCCACCTGCAATGCAGGAGACCTGGATTTGATCCCTGGGTTGGGAAGATCCCCTGGAGAAGGGAAAGGCTCCCCACTCCAGTATTGTAACTTGGAGGATTTCGTGGACTATATAGATCTATAAATATATTTAGGGCTTCTCTGATAGCTCAGTTGGTAAAGAATCTGCCTGCAATGTGGGATACCTAGGTTTGATCCCTGGCTTGGTAAGATCCCCTGAAGAAGGAAAAGGCTACCCACTCCAGTATTCTGGCCTGGAGAATTCCATGGACTGTTTAGTCCATTGGGTCGCAGAGTTGGACACAACTGAGCAAGGTTCACTTTCAATTTCAAGTATGGATACTAAATTGGTAACATACCCTGTAGGGTAACCAGGTGGCCAGCTGGGCTTTTTGTTGGAAACCTTCAGTTTTCACTATCTGTGGCTTCTTCACAGGTTTTTACTTTTTATATTAAAGGATCTTTCAATGGCCATAAGTCTGCTTATAGGACTTCCAGAGCCAAACTGGGAAAAGGGACTAGTGTTCTATTATTCATTATATAGATGTCCATTCAGTCTCCATTTTTATTTAGAATATCACTGTTACCTTTATCTGTGCTTGATGTTTCCAAGTCCAAAGTTTTTCTCATTCAATTCTCCTTCTTCCATATATCTTTGACTTCTTCCAGAGACAGGAGAAGGGAATGGTAGCAGCTAATCATTTCATAATGTTATCTTTCAAGCCAAACACCTTGTTTTAGGCTTATATACCACTCCCGCCAGCCTCCTGATTTCTTTTGCAGAGGGTGCCTGATTTTTCAGCTTCCTAAAGGTTCTGGGTAAATACTGATGGCTTCTGTCAACATCTGCCTCTAAGGGAACTTAAGGTTGATTTTCCTCCATTTGGTTACATTTATTTTTATTTATTTCACCATCTCTCTCAGATCTTACATGTTATTGACTGTGGTCACTCAAGAATTATATGTTGTAATTGGAGTTATGAATATCTCCTATTTTCATTAATATAGAGTATAGATTTCTCATCTTTTACTTATTTTAGAGTGAGTATGTACTTCCCTGGTGGCTCAAATGAAAAAGAATCTGCCCACAATGTGGGAGGCCTGGGTTTGATACCTGGGTCCAGAAGATCTCCTGGAGAAGGGAATGTCTACCCAATCCAGTGTTCTTGCCTGCAGAATCCCATGGACAGAGGAACCTGGTGAGCTATATAGTCCATGGGGTCGCAGAGTAAGACACGACTGAGTAACTAACACACACACAGGGTGAGTATAAAGAAAACGGGACAGTGTTTTTTCTCACGTCAGCTGAACACTGGCTTCAGCTAAAGTTTCATATTATTTGGTTGCAAAGATAAAGTTTATGTGTAACTTAAAAATTATTTTATAGAAAAACTCACATTTATCTTACATTATTAATTTGTATACATTTGCCCATGTGTCACTTAAATATGTATACAATTATAGCTGTCTGTAAGGATGACTATTATTAAAGAGTCTATAAAAAGAACTTTGAAAGCATATTTTAAACATATTTTTAAAAGCATATTTTATTTGAAATGATTATTTTATTACACACTACACAAAACATGCAATAAAATTAAAAGAAGCTTATTCCTTGGAAGGAAAGTTATGATGAACCTAGACAGTGTATTAAAAAGCAGAGATATTACTTTGTCAACAAAGTTTCATCTAGTCAAGTCTATGGTTTTTTCCCAGTGGTCATGTATGGATGTGAGAGTTGGGCTATAAAGAAATCTGAGCGCCAAAGAATTCATGCTTTTGAACTATGATTTTGGAGAATACTCTTGAGAGTCCCTTGGAATGCAAGGAGATCCAACCAGTCCATCCTAAAGGAGATCAGTCCTGGGTGTTCATTGGAAGGACTGATGTTGAAGCTGAAACTCCAATATTTTGTCCACCTGATGTGAAGAGCTGACTCATTTGAAAAGACCCTGATGCTGGGAAAGATCAAGGGCAGGAGGAGAAGGGGACACAAAGGATGGAATGGTTGGATGGCATCACCGACTCAATGGACATGGGTTTGGGTGAACTCCGGGAGTTGGTGATGGACAGGGAGGCCTGGCTTCCTGTGGTTCATGAGGTTGCAAAGAGTCGGACACAATTGAATGACTGAACTGAACTGAACTGACATAAAACATGTTAGATACATTTTTATTACTGGAGAGATTAAGGCATTATTGTCAAATATTTAGGCATACTAACCCATGTTCATTTCCTTCTTAGTTATGACATAAATTTACTTTATGGGCATTTCAACAAATCAGTGTCACTATAATTGAAACTTATAAATAAATTTGAAACAAATTTTTCTTGTTCAACAAAATAGTGTATTATATTTATTTTCATATTTTATTACCATATACATTTGAAAATTAGATTTTCCTTTATAGGAAAACTAATGGAGTGATATGTCACTACTATGAGAATGTCTTTTTGCTGAACTTGTCCACAAAAAGAGAGCTTGATAATTTTTAATCATAGAAAACAGATAAAATTCTGTTTTAATTATATGGGGCTAGATATAAAACAAATGACTTGAAATAATGCTGATACAATACTTTCAGTGTGTTTGATAAATTATGAATAGATATATTTATATATGATAATATATAAAATATACAAATTATTTATACATCTACATTATTTTGTTGTATTCACCTTATTTCATTATTTTAGATTATTTTCATGCTTGAGCTTCAGCTTGATTAAAAAAAAAAAACCATTGACATTTTATTTTTATTTTGAACCAATGTACTTAACTGTGGGGATCCCTTGTGGTAACATATGATTATGAAATTTTTTTCAATTAGAATGTCCAAAATTCTTTCTTAGTCCCTTTTCAAAATTTAACATTTAAAAAATACTTTTCAATTAGTTTAGTAAAATACATAAATCTCAGGATATTCTTTTCAAAATTTGTTTTACTATCTAGGAGTGCTCTGTAGTTCATGCTTATTTTAGCATTTGTTTAGTGACAGCTGAGCCCCTCTCTTTTGCAACCCTTTAGACATCAGCCCACCAGGCTCCTTTGTCCATGGGATTTCCCAAGCAAGAAAACTGGAGTGGATTGGGCATTTCCTTCTCCAGGGGTATGCAGATCCTTTACCCCTGAGATGTGTATAAGAGACAGCCTATATACCCCCTATACATTTTTGGTTAAATCAGTATTCAAGATTTTAGCTTAGATGATTATACAAGCTTTTTCTACTGTTGAAATTATAGTATATGCTATCATTTTTGTTTATAGATTTTCTAATTTCATTTTCTTTTTCTGAGAGTTAATATTTGACTTATATTTTGGTTATTTTGGTCTTAATCTTTTTTTTTTTTTTTTATTTCATTATTTTAGATTATTTTCATGCTTGAGCCTCAGCTTGATTAAAAAAAAAAAAAACCATTGACATTTTATTTTTATTTTGAACCAATGTACTTAACTGTGGGGATCCCTTGTGGTAACATATGATTATGAAATTTTTTTCAATTAGAATGTCCAAAATTCTTTCTTAGTCCCTTTTCAAAATTTAACATTTAAAAAATACTTTTCAATTAGTTTAGTAAAATACATAAATCTCAGGATATTCTTTTCAAAATTTGTTTTACTATCTAGGAGTGCTCTGTAGTTCATGCTTATTTTAGCATTTGTTTAGTGACAGCTGAGCCCCTCTCTTCTGCAACCCTTTAGACAGCAGCCCACCAGGCTCCTTTGTCCATGGGATTTCCCAAGCAAGAAAACTGGAGTGGATTGGGCATTTCCTTCTCCAGGGGTATGCAGATCCTTTACCCCTGAGCCTTATAGAAGGTTTTTCAGCACTTAGTCCTAAATAAAACAATTCTTATGAGAAGGATCTTACTGTAGGTGATAGTGCTGACATCTGAAAGTCACATCTCAATCCCTTTTCCTCATGCTTCCTTTCACCTTTAGTCCACAAAATACAAAGTCAAGGGACTGCTTTCTCTGCCCCCATTGCATTTAAAAGTGGATATGTGATCACATCCAGATCAATGAGTAATCTGTCAGAGGGTTCTGGAAAAATAGCCCTTGTCAGATAATGGAAGGGAGAGACCCTTTCAGCTACTCCTCTTCCATGATGATTACGGTGCATGCAGCTTTATCTACAGTGTTCCCATCAGATAGTGCATAAATCAAAAGTGAGGAGGTGGCTACAGCACATCACTGAAAAGGGTCTGACTCGTTGATAATATATTAATATGAAACAGTGTAAGCTAGCCCTGGGTTCTTTCTTATGTAAGGGGAAAAAATCAGTCCTTTAGAAAGTAGATTTGATGGATTTTCTGGTACTTACTGGCAAAAACAACTATAAAGAAAGAGAAATCATGCCTCATTAAAAACATACATATACGCACAAACATGTATTGCTAGGAACATATCAATAAGGTAAATATTAGGGTTTAAAAAATTTATAGGGAAAGAAAGGTAACTTTTAGCTGACTACTGTTAGATAAAATGCCAAATAACTTAAATTGGAAGGAGACAATAAAATTGTCTAAGATTTTTACTATGAAAAGATTCAAGAGTTTCTTGTAGGCTGTTTAAATGGCATAAGGAAAAAGATTTAAAGTAATTTTGATTTTACTTTATAACTAAAAATGGGACAAAATACAAAAGATCTTATTTATGCTTGTGAAAATGTATTACAACAAGTAATGGATTTTATTGAAGAATCATTGTATCTGAGAGTTGTTTTGCAAGTATTTACCAGTAAATGGTCTTTGTTTTTTTACAATAAAGGGTCCTGAGGGAGTAAGCAAAAGCTTAAGCTGTCTTCTTTTTACTACTTTAGCATCTAGCTATCAAATATATTAAAAAAAAAAACAAAACAGCATAAAGATGAAGTACATTGATTTTTCTACTGGTTGAGTTATTGTTTATTTTTGAACTAACTATAGATATTTCATACAGGATAAATTCTAAACTCTTGTCATTGCTAGTAGTTGGATTTAGCCTTTAAAAAGCACGTACCAAAAGTGTATAAAAAACAGTTTTCAGATGGTACTGATCATGGGGAAAGTTTGGTGGTCAGCAGGTTTGGTGTATTGACAACCAGGCCTGTCTAAACACACTTCAGAGTAGTCACAAGACGGTCACTGATTGTACTACCACTGTCAACTGTTCTAGGGTTAACTAAACAAATTACTGCCATTGTATTTCCAGGTTGGAGTAATCTGTTTTGGTTAATATTCAGAATTATACTGGTTGCTACGAAATAACAGAAAACTAATTGAATAGAGCAAGTAATTGCTGCTTTTAGGTGGAAGGAACGGTGCTAAAGCTGAAACTCCAGTACTCTGGCCACCTCATGCGAAGAGTTGACTCATTGGAAAAGACTCTGATGCTGGGAGGGATTGGAGGCAGGAGAAGGGCACAACAGAGGATGAGATGGCTGGATGGCATCACCGACTCGATGGAGGAGAGTTTGAGTGAACTCCAGGTGTTGGTGATGGACAGGAAGGCCTGGCGTGCTGCAATTCATGGGGTCGCAGAGAGGTGGACACGACTGAGCGACCGAACTGAACTGAACTGAACTGAAGCTGTATATTAAACATAAACATTCTTATTTAATTATCTCTTTTAAAAATGATAATTTTACAGTTTTTTCAGAAAAAAATCAATGTGTGTGTGTGTTAGTTGCTTAGTCGTGTCAGAATCTGCAACCGCATGGATGCAGCACCCCCTCAGGGTTCTCTGTCCATGTAATTCTCCAGGCAAGAGTACTGGAGTGAGTTGCTATTTCCTTCCCTGAAAATCAATATAGAAATAAAAAACAGTGAGCATGGGTAAAATTATGAATTTAAAATAAGAATCATAGAAGTGGATAGACCATGTAGATATATGTATGATTATTGTCATTGTTCAGTAGCTCGGTTGTGTCTGACTCTTTGAAGCCCCATGGACTGCAGCACACCAGGTTTCCCTGTCCTTCACCATTTCCTAGAGCTTGCTCAAACTTATGTCCATTGAGTCGGTAATGTCATCCAACCATCTCATCTTCTGCTGCCCTCTTCTCCTTTTGCCTTCAACCTTTGCCAGCATTGGGACCTTTTCTAATGAGTCGGCTCTTCACATCAGGAGGCCAGTGTATTGGAGCTTCAGCTTTAGCATCAAGTCCTTCTAACTAATATCCACGATTGATTTCCTTTAGGATTGACTGGTTTGATCTCCTTGCAGTTCAGGGGAGTCTCAAGAGTCTTCTCCAACACCACAGTTCAAAAGCATCAGATCTTTGATGCTCAGCTTTTTTTTTTAATATAAATTTATTTATTTTAATTGAAGGTTAATTACTTTACCATATTGTATTGGTTTTGCCATACATCAACATGAATCTGCCACAAGTATACACGAACTCTCATATCCATACATGACTACTGGAAAACCCACAGCCTTGACTGTATGGCAAATTATAGTCTTTGTGGGCAAAGTAATTTCTCTGCTTTCTAATATCCTGTCTAGGTTGGTCATAGTTTTTCTTCCAAGGAGCAACAAGTTCATGGCTGCAGTCACCATCTGCAGTGATTTTGGAGCCCAAGAAAATAAAGTCTGTCACTGTTTCCATTGTTTCCCCGTCTAGTTGTCATGAAGTGCTGGGACTGGTTACCCTGATCTTTGTTTTATGAATGGTTAGTTTTCAGCCAGCTTTTTCACTCTCCTCTTTCACATTCATCAAGAGGCTCTTTAGTTCCTCTTTGCTTTCTGCTATAAGGGTGGTTTCAACTGCATATCTGAGGTTAGATATTTCTCCAGGAAATCTTGAATCCATCTTGTCCTTCATCCAGTGTGGCATTTTGCATGATGTACCCTGAATATAAGTTATATAAGCAAGGTGACAATATACAGCCTTGACTTACTTGTATATACACATACACACAGTTAAGTTTAAATAATTTTACAATTGAAATTAAAAGTGAAAGTGAAGTCACTCATTCGTGTCCAACTCTGTGACCCCATGGACTGTAGCCTACCAGGCTCCTCCCTCCATGGGATTCTCCAGGCAAGGGTACTGGAGTGGGGTGCCATTTCCAATTAGTTCTTATTAATTATACTATAGACAATCATATTAATATCATATATCATTGATCTCTTCATTTGTTCTGAAAATATTTATTGTGTTTCCATAGGCTAAATAAGAATAATAATACTAAGTAAAAACTCACCTAAATGTTTTACTCAGAATTTCTCTATAAAAAATGGAATGCCATCTCAATGTATTTAGCGGAAAATGTAGCTCTCCACATTTGTGTGGATATGCACACATGTGTATGTTTAACAGTTTCCCCAGAAGGAGTTACATAGGGAGATAGGACATAACACAGGGGCTAATTCAAGCTCTTTTGGTTGAGACCAGACAGAAGGTACATCATCTGTGGAAAATTCTTAATCCCTGTGTCTCTCATTCTATAATATGCTTCTAAGAAGATGATCCTCCCCATAAATTTGTTGATCAGATTGAATGAGTTCACACATGAAAATTGCTTAGAAGAGACTCTGGCATGTCCTCAGAGCTACTAAAAGACAGCTGTGGTTAGCCTATAATTACTATTATCCAGGAGAGGTAGAGCATTGGTAACTGTCTTTGGGAGGTAGTGCTCTGTTAACTGTCTTTAAGTTGCATATCCCTGCCTTGTCCTTGGATCATTAGAGTACAATTGGCCTCTTCTTTCTCATCTGTAGGAATATATCATGGCTGGTGACACAACAGTGCCCCTGAATCCTGTGTGACTTTGGGACATAAATGAAGCAGTTCTTACTGCTCTTGGTTCTAGCTTCTTCTTTTTTTGACCAGAGAGGTTTTTTTTGTTCTTTTTTTTTTTTTTCATAAAACAAATAAGATGCAGGTTCTGAAATTTGTTTATTAAAAGAGTACTTCCCTCTGTTTTCAGACCTGAGGACCAAAATCAGTTCTCATCTCCCTTATTTAGTTCTGGAACACATTCTAACTAATTCAGATTTTAAATGATGGAAATGGACTGTTGGGAATCATTTATCTGTGTTAATAGCATAAATATATGTATAGTTCTGTGGGTCATATATCCTATATTTGCTGCACTGAACTTATTTTCTTCCAAAGATTTTCTATTAATAATGACTAAAGAGTTAACAAATAATTCTAGAGAAATAACTTTGTTGGCAAGAAAATTTTAAGTTTGTAGCCCTCTTATTATATTTATAGTACATACATTGGGTAAACAAAACAGCTACATTATGAAATATGTATCATTCCTTACAAACTATCAGTAAATCACAACATCGAAGGAAAATATCTATAAACAATGACTCTTCAGTACTGCTCTCTACTTTTAGTCTGTTTATAAATTTATACTTTGAATATTAAAAATCAAATAGTTTATTATCCCCACAGTTCTGAGTAACTCATTTAAGGTGTTACCTGGAAGCTAACAAATAAAATTGAGTGTTACTATTCCCTTCTGTAGTGCTTTTCCCAGGTATAACTCTGCTTTTTCCTATAACATCTATATTATTGAAAAAAATATTAGTATATTTTGTGTCCTCCTCCTCTATAATGAGTAACCTAGATCTCTTTGTAACCCTGTGTTAGTCACTCAGTCATGTCCGACTCTTTGTGACCCCATGGATGTAGACTGACAGTCTCCTCCATACATGGAATTCTCCAGGCAAGAATACTAGAGTAGGTAGCCATTCACTTCTCCAGGGAATCTTCCTGACTCAGGGATATAACCCAGGTCTCTTGTGTTGCTGACAGATTCTTTACCATTTGAGCCACTAGGGAAGCCCATTGTGACCCTAGAATTATGGAATTATATATTTATATAACAGGTCATACCTCTAAATTGTCTTTCAGTTTTCTCATTCTGTGAGCTTTGTGATCAAACTACTTTCTAAAGAGACTCAAATGAAAGGACTTGTTCATATTAGTTTTGATGGGTGAATATAAATGCACCATATGATCTGCTGTTATCTATGCATTTTAAGAATGCATTTTCATTTGCAAGGGCCTTTTTCCTTGTATATAATTTAGTGACTAAATATGCTACCAAATTCTGTGAATATTTAATTTTATTCTATTCATACATATAACATAGATTAAATCCTTTCAAATCTGATATTTTCCCATTCAGATCTCACAGATTGATTTCTGGATGTCTGAACCATAGTTATAACTTTTTGACTTTCAAATTGCTCCCTTTCTCAATGGCCAAAGAAGATGAATGATGCATGTCAGAAAGGCCATAAAACAGGCAGCTTTGTTTAGCAAAATTTAAGTTAAACTATGTATCAGTGTAAGTAACTTCTGAATACCTCAATACATGCAATTTTTTTCATCATTTCCTCTTTTGTTTGCAAATCTTTCAATAGAAAGAATTAGTTATCAAAATATTTATCACTCGATGACTTANCAGAAAGGCCATAAAACAGGCAGCTTTGTTTAGCAAAATTTAAGTTAAACTATGTATCAGTGTAAGTAACTTCTGAATACCTCAATACATGCAATTTTTTTCATCATTTCCTCTTTTGTTTGCAAATCTTTCAATAGAAAGAATTAGTTATCAAAATATTTATCACTCGATGACTTATATTCTTACAGAAGTCACTGTTCACTTCAAGAAGATCCAGTCCATCTCTTTTTCATAAATACTGACATGATATTCAGGATTAACCCTTCCTAAGACACTTCAGTATTTGTATGAAGCTTAATGCATAATAGTACTTCCTTTTTAACTTCTTCCAATTCTTGATAGTTCCTATTGGATTTTAGTCACCAGTTGTATTTTATCAGTGTTTCTGCTTGACTTTTTAACTTCTTTATTAAATTATTATTCCCTGTTGATTTTTTTTAGCAGTTTTCAGAAAAATATTTGAGAGAATGGTCATTTAAAAAGAAATTTCAGTCTTACTTGTGACAGCTTCAAGAAATGGATGACCCAATCTCCTTGATTCTTGTTCTAGAATTTATGATCATTAATTTCATTAGATTATCTGAGGATTTATTTATTTTGTTAGTTGATTGTTTCTTCATTATATGAAATAATATTTCATTATTCTTTGATAAAGTTTTTTAATTTATAAAATGACTCTCCTTCAAATTTATTTTCTTTTTTATATGTCTTCAATAATGTAAGACTATGTTATAAGCATATTATAACCATGAATGGATGGGAAAAACCTTGTAAATAATAGGCATTTTATTTTAGAAGCCATAAAATATAAAACATTTATGTTGACAGGGAATTTTAAAAGCATGTCCATAATAGCAGTTTCATTAGACAAAGTCTCCACTTATCAATGAAAAGTAAATTGAATTTCAGGTCCCTATACACAGGGTATGGCTTCCCTGGTAGCTCAGACGGTAAAGTGTCTGCCTGTGGTGCGGGAGACCCGGGTTCTATTCCTGGGTTGGGAAGTTCCCTGGAGAAGGAAATGGCAATCCACTCCAGCACTCTTGCCTGGAAAATCCCATGGACGGAGGAGCGACTTCACTTTCATACACAGGGTATAAGTGTGAGTGTGTATGTGTGTGTGTATTTAGAGCATGTTGAATTTTTATCTCTTTTCATCAAAATTTAGTGTATCATCAGAAGTGATTAGTATTGCTTCAGGAAATAAAAACAGTGACACAAATACATAAAACATGCAAAGAGAGGCAGTATTAAAACTGTTCCAGCTAGATGATGGTTTTTCTACATCATTTCTTGTCTAATTATTTTTACTACATTTTGGGTATTTAATCTCTTTGAAATTAAATTTTGACTCCACTCCTCTTTTCTTATGCTATGTCATTGTGTGGCATTGTGAAGTATGCATAGGCTAAAATTTTAATTTGAGAAATCCCCCAGGAACCATTTTGAAGATATTGGGTGAGATTTAGAAAATCAAATAAATGACCCTTTCCCTTAGGAATAGATAAAGAAGGCATATTTCATTGGAATTACTGCGGTATAAATCACATGGCAGAAAACTCTGGGTGAATGTTAAGTAACTGAAGAAAATGCTCACAGTTGCCAAGCATTTGTTACTTTGCTATGCCCTTGTCCAGACTTCACAAGTTTAAGTTACTTGCTTGGCTAAAAAATGGAACATTGATTTCAAATATAAAAAGACATACAGTTTCATATTGTGAACTAGGTAATCCATGAATATAAGTTATTTATTAATTTGATGTTGTTTTTGAAAATATTATGTAACAATAACTCAGTACTGAATGTTGTAATTACAATGTGCATGTGTGTGTGTGCTCAGTTGCTTCAGTCCTGTCTGACTCTTTGTGACCCCATGGACTGCAGCATGCCAGGCTTCCACCATCTTTCACTATCTCCCCGAACTTGCTCAAACTCATGTGCATTGAGTCTGGGATGCCAAACAGGTATCTCATCCTCTGTCATCCCCTTTTTCTTCCTGCCTGCAATCTTTTCCAGCATCAGGGTCTTTGCCAATGAGTCTTCATTTTGCATCAGGTGTCCAGAGTATTGGAGCTTCAGCTTCAGCATCAGTCCTTCCAATGAATATTCAGGATTGATTTCCTTTAGGATTGACTGGTTTGATCTACTTGCATCCAAGGGGCTCTCAAGAGTCTTCTCTAACACTGCAGTTCAAAAGTATCAGTTCCTCAGTGCTCAGCTTTCCTTATGGTCCAACTCTCACAACCATACATAACTACTGGGAAACCATAGCTTTGACCAGATGGACCTTTGTCAGCAGAGAGATGGCTCTGCTTTTTAATATGCTGTTTAGATTTTTCATAGCTTTTCTTCCAGGGAGGAAGCCTCTTTTAATTTCATTGCTGCAGTCACCATCTGCAGTGCAATGCAGCAAATCTATTACAGTGACTATCAGATTTGTCCGAAAAATTATTGCTAACTAAGTTGAAAGAAGAAATGAATGAAATTCAAATGTTCATGTAAAATGGTGAAATAGGCAGCTTCCATTCTCTGGCTTTCTTTACTCCAATAAACTTTACATCTACTTTTTTCAGTAGCACTAACTCTGACACATTTTTACAACTTGTTCCAACTTGTAGTATATCACTGATACTAAATTCAAAAAGTTGGATATTGATAGAAACTTATAGTAAACAAGTTGAGTAACTATACTTTTATATTAGTTTCTGTCTTTAAAACCTAATAAATAAAAATTAGCCTTGTTGACTATCCTCTTTAAGATCTCTATTTTTAGCTACTATGTTTTCTAGTATGAGCCACTGAAATTCAAAAGTTCTATTATGAGGGCAAATAATTCCATTATGAATGATCTGTATAGAAAAAGTGTGCTATTTACATTTACAAGAAACATAACCAAATGTAATACATTTCTTTAACAAAATTGATGTTACTATATATAGAATCGTTATAATGATCATCTGAGTTAAATTCATTTATTCCAGTCCATTTTAGTTCCCTGTTCTATTATGAGGGCAAATAATTCCATTATGAATGATCTGTATAGAAAAAGTGTGCTATTTACATTTACAAGAAACATAACCAAATGTAATACATTTCTTTAACAAAATTGATGTTACTATATATAGAATCGTTATAATGATCATCTGAGTTAAATTCATCTATTCCAGTCCATTTTAGTTCCCTGATTCCTAAAATGTCAATGTTCACTCTTGCCATCTCCTATTTGATCACGTCCAATTTGCCTTGATTCACAGACCTAACATGTCACGTTCCTGTGCAATATGCTTTCTACAGCATCAAACTTTACTTCTATCACCAGTCAAATTCACAACTGGGTATTGTTTTTGCTTTGGCTCTGTCTCTTCCTTCTTTCTGGAGTTATTTCTCCACCGATCTCCAGTAGGATATTGGGCACCTACTGACCTGGGGAGTTCACCTTTTAGTGTCCTATTTTTTTGCCTTTCCGTAAGATGGTAGGTGATGCAAGAGGGCATCAGAGGGCAGATACACTGAAACCATACTTGCAAAAAACTAGTCAATCTAATCACACTAGGACCAGGGCCTTGTCTAACTCAATGAAACCGAGCCATGCCTGCAGGGCAACCAAAGGTGGGCGGGTCATGGTGGAGAGGTCTGACAGAACGTGGTCCACTGGAGAAGGGAATGGCAAGCCACTTCAGTATTCTTGCCTTGAGAACCCCATGAACAGTATGAAAAGGCAAAATGATAGGATATCAAAAGAGAATCTCCCCAGGTCGTTAGATGCCCAATATGCTACTAGAGATCAGTGGAGAAATAACTTCAGAAAGAATGAAGGGATGGAGCCAAAGCAAAAACAATACC
>SJYX01003850.1:55443-80230 GCA_006410675.1 Oreotragus oreotragus
TATTTCATTTAAATTAATTTAAATTTTCATATATAAACTGAAGTAATGTAATACTTTTTTTTTCTGTTAAACACAATTATTTTTCTAGGACTACATTTTCCTTTTTTTTTTTCACTGATTTTTACTTTTTTTGAATTGAAGTATAGTTAATTTCCAATGTTGTCTTAATTTCTCGTGTATAGCAAAGTGATTACACATGCACACACATTCATTTTCATGTTCTTTTCCATTATGGTTTATCACAAGAAATTGAATATAATCCCCTGTGCTATGTGGTAGGTAGGACCTTGTTGTTCATCCAGCCTGTATATAATAGTTTGCTCTGCTAATCTCAAACTCCCAGTCCAATCATCCCCCAGTGACCCCTCTTTGGCAACCACAAGTCTCTTCTCTATGTCTGATAGGTTTGTTCAGATAGGTTATATTTTAGATTCCAAGTATAAGTGATATCAGATGGCAATGGTCCTTATATTCCTAACTTATTTCACATAGTATGATAATTTCTAGGTTCATTCATGTAGCAGAAATTGCGTTGTTTCATTCATATTTCACTCATTTTTATAACTAATATCTTATATCTCTATTAAAAATTTAGCATTCTAAATGAAATATACTATAAATTTTAAATGTACATGGTTTTTGAATCCTTCATATGAAAAAGAAAATGTAAACTATCTCAGTAACAATTTTTATTGACTGCTAACATGATAATGATATGGGTATAATTTGACAGTGCAGAAATTGCATTGTTTCATTCATATTTCACTCATTTTTATAACTAATATCTTATATCTCTATTAAAAATTTAGCATTCTAAATGAAATATACTATAAATTTTAAATGTACATGGTTTTTGAATCCTTCATATGAAAAAGAAAATGTAAACTATCTCAGTAACAATTTTTATTGACTGCTAACATGATAATGATATGGGTATAATTTGAGAGTGGACACGACTCAGTGACTTCACTTTCACTTTTCACTCTCATGCATTGGAGAAGGAAATGGCAACCCACTCCAGTGTTCTTGCCTGGAGAATCCCAGGGACGCGGAGCCTGGTGGGCTGCCGTCTATGGGGTCACACAGTCGGACACGACTGAAGCAACTTAGCAGCAGCAGCAGCAGCAGTTCAAATAAAACATTACAATTAAGTTTACCTGGTTTATAGTATTCAGTTCAGTTCACTTCAGTCGCTCAATCGTGTCCGACTCTTTGTGACCCCATGAATCGCAGCATGCCATGCCTCCCTGGCCATCACCAACACCCGGATTTCACTCAGACTCACGTCCATGGAGTCAGTGATGCCATCCAGCCATCTCATCCTCTGTCGTCCCCTTCTCCTCCTGCCCCCAATCCTTCCCAGCATCAGGGTCTTTTCCAATGAGTCAGCTCTTTGCATGAGGTGGCCTAAGGATTGGAGTTTCAGCTTTAGCATCAGTCCTTCCAAAGAACACCCAGGACTGATCTCCTTTAGAATGGACTGGTTGCATATTTGAGGTTATTGATGTTTCTCCTGGTAATCTTGATTCCAACTTGTGCTTCTTCCAGCCCAGCATTTCTCATGATGTACTCTGCATATAAGTTAATTAAGCAGGGTGACAATATACAGCCTTGACATATTCCTTTCCCTATTTGGAATCAGTCTGTATTTCCATGTCCAGTTCTAAGTGTTGCTTTCTGACTTGCATACAGATTTCTCAAGAGGCAATTCAGGTGATCTGGTAATCCCATCTCTTTCAGAATCTTCCAGTTTGTTGTGATACACACAAAGGCTTTGGTGTAGTCAATAAAGCAGAAATAGATATTCTTCTCGAATTTTCTTGTTTACTTGATGATCCAGTGGATGATGGAAATTAGATATCCAGTTCCTCTGCCTTTTCTAAATGCAGCTTGAACATCTGGAGTTCACAGTTTGCGTACTGTTGAAGCTGGCTTGGAGAATTTTGAGCATTACTTCCCTACTTGTGAGATGAGTAAAATTATGTGGTAATTTGAGCATTCCTTGGAATTGCTTTTCTTCAGGCTTGGAATGAAAACTGACATTTTCCAGTCCTGTGGCCACTGCTGAGTTTTCCAAATTTGCTGGCATATTTTGTGCAGCACTTTCATGGCATCATCTTTTAGGATTTGAAATAGCTCAACTGGAAATCCATCACCTCCACTAGCTTTGTTCCTAGTATTGCTTCCTAAGGCCCACTTGACTTCACATTCCAGGATGTCTGGCTTTATTGAGTGATCATACTATCATGGGTGTCTGAGTCGTGAAGATCTTTTTTGTATTGTTCTGTGTATTCTTGCCACCTCTTCTTAATATCTTTTGCTTCTGTTAGATCCATACCATTTTTGTCCTTTATTGAGCCCATTTTTGCATGAAATGTTCCCTTGGTGGAGAAGGCAATGACAACCCACTCCAGTACTCTTGCCTGGAAAATCCCATAGATGGAGAAGCCTGGTAGGCTGCAGTCCATGGGGTCGCACAGAGTCGGACACGACTGAAGCGAGTTAGCAGCAGCAGCAGTTCTCTTGGTATCTCTAATTTTCTGGAAGAGATCTCTCTTTCCTAGTCTGTTTTCCTCTATTTCTTTGCATGATCACTAAGGAAGGCTTTCTTATCTCTCCTTGCTATTATTCAAATGGGTATATCTTTTCTTTCTCCTTTGCTTTTTGTTTCTCTTCTGTTCACAGTTATTTCTAAGACCTCCTTATTATCTCATATGCCCATTAAATCTGTTATGAATATGTGTATAAGCTGTTCAATGTCACAACTACTTGAATACAATTCTTGACTTTTTTTGATAGAAATATTGAATGTCTTACCTCTACAGGTGATTTGTTGGAGAATAATACCTCAAATGGTGGATGTATGTTTCTGCTATATTAAATCTCTTCCAAAATATTGCAAGAATTTTTGTGGCAATTGAAATGTGGTATCAAAAGTAATCAGAATGCAATTAAGTTCTGCACCAAAATTGAATAGATTCACTGTCTCACAATCAGAGTGATTTGTTTTTACTCACATGTTTTTACTCATCAAATTTTTTCCTTTTGAAATAATTTAAGCTATCACTGTATTTTTCTCTAAGAATAAATTAGTGTTAACAGTTGAGAGCAAGTTCATTAGAAAAAAATTGTATGTTCAAATCCTCCCTTCATCACCTGAAAAACTTTTTCTTGTTGGACATGTTATTTACTTTCTTTGAATTTCAGCATCCTCATCTATAAAAACAGGAAAGTAATATTTATTGTCTATTTATACAGAAGAATAATCAGTTAAATTTTTTGTTGTTTTCTGTCAAATCTCAGCATGAATCAGCCATGGGTATACATATATTCTATAAAGCAATTATCCTTCAATTAAAAAATAAATAAAAAAATGATTGATGGGAGAAACATCAGTAACCTCAGCTATGTGGATGATACCACTCTAATGGCAGAAAGCAAATAGGAACTAAAGAGCCTCTTGATGAGGGTGAAGGAGGAGAGTGAAGGAGCTGGCTTAAGACTAAATATTAAAAAAAAAAAGGAAAAACTGAGATCATGGGGCATCCAGCCCCATTACTGCATGACAAATGGAAGGGGAAAGGTAGAATAGTGACAGATTTCCTTTACTTGGGCTCCAAAACCACTGCTGATGGTGACTGCAGCCATGAAATCAAAAAATGATTGCTTTTTGCAGGAAAGCTGTGACAAACCTAGATAGTGTGTTGAAAAGCAGAACTCTGCCGACAAAGGTCCATATAGTCAAGGCTATGGTCTTCATAGTGGTCATATACCATTGTGAGAGCTGGATCATAAAGAAGGCAGAATACCAAAGAATTGATGCCTTCCAACTGTGATGCTAGAGAAGATTCCTGAAAGTCTCTTGGACAGCAAGGAGATCAAACAAGTCAATCTTAAGGGAGATCAACCCTGAATATTCACTGGAAGGACTGATGCTGAAGCTTCAATATTTTTGGTCATCTGATGTGGACAGATAGATGACTCACTGGAAAAGACCCTGATACTGGGAAAGATTGAGGGCAGAAGGTGGAGAGGCCATCAGAGGGTGAGATGGCTGGATGGCATCACTGATGTAATGAACATGAATTTGGGCAAACTCTGGGACATGGTGAAGGACAAGGCATCCTGGCATGCTGCAGTCGTTGTTGCAAAAAGTTGGACATGGCGGGGTGACTGAACAACAGTAACAAGGGAAACTAATTTAAGACTTAATGACATCCAACGTGTGCCTCTGAATGTTGTCAATAATAGTGCATTCTACATTTATTATGATCTGCATTAAAGAGGGAGACAGTTATAGTTTAAAAAATGTTTTGGCAAATAATCATTATATTTCTCTACAATAAATTTTGTCACTGTGACTTTGAAAAATAAATGGATTGATTAGAGTTAGTTTAGATTTTATATAAGAGTGGCACTTTGTTTGGAGCCTAAATATATGGGATATTTTCCTGTTCATTACTATGGTATAATTAATCGATTTTGTTACTCTCTGTCCCTGAAAATTGATGTTGTTCAGCATCATTGCAGAGCTTTGAGAAGATAGTCATTATAAATGAAGCCACTTCACTTTCAAGGGAGATTAGCTACAAAATACGGCTCAGTGATAGAAAGTTTATAAATTCCAGTTTATTCCTACTGTGAATAAGGAGGGGAAAGTTAATGGAATTCCTGGATTTCCTGGGAAATTATTATCCATGATGGATTTAAAAGAGCTTGTTCTCTTATAGTGTAAACCAAATTTAAAGTAATTCCAAGATCTGTGAATTAATATAAAGGGATTAAATCTATGAACTTTGATAGGAGAAATTCAGCTTGTCATTATACTTGATATTAGCAAATCTCTTATGATTATACAGTGGAAGTGAGAAATAGATTTAAGGGACTAGATCTTATAGACAGAGTGCCTGATGAACTATGGATGGAGTTTCGTGACATTGTACAGGAGACAGGGATCAAGACCATCCCCATGGAAAAGAAATGCAAAAAAGCAAAATGGATGTCTGGGGAGGCCTTACAAATACCTATGAAAAGAAGAGATCTGGCGTGCTGCGATTCATGGGGTCGCAAAGAGTCGGACACGACTGAGCGACTGAACTGGACTGGACTGTCCATGGGGTTCTCAATACAAGAATACTGAAGTGGTTTGCCAGTCCTTTCTCTAGCGGACCATGTTTTGTCAGAACTTTCCAACATGTCCCCTCCATCTTGGGTGGCCCTATGTGGCATGACTCGTGGTTTCACTGAGTTAGACAAGGCTGTGGTCCATTTGATCAGATTGGTTAGTCTTCTGTGATTCTGGATTTCAGTCTGTCTTCCCTCTGATGCAGAAGGATAAGAGGCTTATGGAAGCTTCCTGATTGGAGAGACTGACTGGGGGGAAACTTTGTCTTTAATCCAATTTTCTGTTGATGGGTGGAGCTGTGTTCCCTCCCTGTTATTTACCTGAGGCCAAACTATGGTGGAGGTAATGAGGATAATGGTGAACTCCTTCAAAAGGTCCCACAAAGGCACTGCTACACTCAGTGCCCCAAACCCTGCAGCAGGCCACCGCCAACCCACACCTCTCCCGGAGACTTCTGGACATTCATGGGCAAGTCTGCCTCAGTCTCTTGTGGGGTCAGTGCTTCTTTCTCCTGGGTTCTGGTGCACACAATGTTCTGTTTATGCCCTCCAAGACTCTATTTCCTACTATTGTGGGCAAGAATCCCTTAGAAGTGGAGTAGCCATCATAGTCAACAAAAGAGTCCAAAGTGAAATACTGGGAAGCAATCTCAAAAACATCAGAATGATCTCTGTTCCTTTCCAAGGTAAGCCATACAATATCACAGTAATCCAAACTATGTGCCGACCAGTAATACTGAAGAAGCTGAACCTAAACAGTTCTATGAAGACCTACAAGACCTTCTAAGACAAACACCCTAAATAGATATTCTTTTCATCAGAGGAAACTGGAATGTAAAAGTAGGAAGTCAAGAAATACCTGGAGTAACAGGCAAATTTGGCTTGGAGTACAGATTGAAGCAGGGCAAAGGCTAAAGAGTTATGCAAAGAGAATGCACGGTTCAGTTCAGTTCAGTCTCTCAGTCGTGTCCGACTCTTTGTGACTCCATGAATCTCAGCACGCCAGGCCTTCCTGTCCATCACCAACTCCGGAGTTCACCCATACTCACATCCATCGAGTCAGTGATGCCATCCAGCCATCTCATCCTTTGTTGTCCCCTTTTCCTCCTGCTCCCAATCCCTCCCAGCATCAGAGTATTTTCCAATGAGCCAACTCTTCACATGAGGTGACCAAAGTACTGGAGTTTCAGCTTTAGCATCATCCTTTCCAAAGAACACCCAGGGCTGATCTTCTTTAGAATGGACATATGACCTCAATCGAACCCCTTATGATTATACAGTGGAAATGAGAAATAGATTCAAGGTATCAGATCTGATAGACAGAGTGCTCAAAGAATTGTGGTCATAGATTGCTGAAATGGTTCAGGAGGCAAGGATCAAGACCATCCCTTCAAAAAGAAATGCCATAAGGCAAAATGGTTGTCTGGGAGGCCTTACAAATAGCTGTGAAAAGAAGAGAAGTGAAAGACCAAGGAGAAAAGGAAAGATATACCCATTTGAATGCAGAGTTCCAAAGAATAGCAAGGAGAGATAAGAAAGCTTACCTCAGTAATCAATTCAAAGAAAGACAGGAAGAAATAGAATGGGAAAGACTAGAGATCTCTTCAAAAAAGTTAGATACACCAAGGGAAATTTTCATAAAAAGATGAGCACAATAAAGGACAGAAATGGTATGGACTGAATAGAAGCAGAAGATATTAAGAAGAGGTGGCAAGAAAACACAGAAGAACTATATGAAAAAATCTTTATGGCCCAGTTAATCACGATGGTGTTATCACCCACCTAGAGCCAGACATCCTGGAGTTTAAAGTCTAGGGGGCCTTGGGGAACATCATTATGAACAAAGCTCGTGGAGGTGATGGAATTCCAGTTGAGCTATTTCAAATCCTGAAAGATGATGCTGNCTAGAGCCAGACATCCTGGAATGTGAAGTCAAGTGGGCCTTAGGAAGCATCACTATGAACAAAGCTCGTGGAGGTGATGGAATTCCAGTTGAGCTATTTCAAATCCTGAAAGATGATGCTGTGAAAGTGATGCACTCAAAATGCCAGCAAATTTGGAAATCTCAGCAGTGGCCACAGGACTGGAAAAGACCAGTTTTCATTCCAATCCCAAAGAATGGCAATGCCAAAGAATGCTCAAACTACCGCACAGTTGCACTCATCTCACAGGCTAGGAAAGTAGTACTCAAAATTCTCCAAGCCAGGCTTCAACAGTACGTGATCTATGAACTTCCAGATGTTCAAGCTGGATCTACAAAAGACAGAGGAACCAGAGGTCAAATTGCCAACATCCATTGGATCATTGAAAAAGTAAGAGAGTTCTAGAAAGACACCTTCTTCTGCTTTATTGATTGTGCCAAAGCCTTTGACTGTGTGGATCACAACAAACTATGGAAAATTCTGAAAGTGATGGCAATACCAGACCACCTGATTTGCCTCCTGAGAAATCTGTACACAGGTCAGGAAGCAACAGTTGGAAGTTAGAACTGGACATGGAACAACAAACTGGTTTCAAGTAGGGAAAGGAGTACGTCAAGGCTGTTTATAGTCACCCTGTTTATTTAACTTATATGCAGAATACATCATGAGAAAAAAAATACATCATGAGAAATACTTGGCTGGAAGAAGCAAAAGTTGGAATCAAGATTCCTGGGATAAATATCAATATACAATATTGTACCACATATATGCAGATGACACCATCCTTATGGCAGAAAGTGAAAAACTAAAGAGCCTCTTGATGAAAGTGAACCAGAAGAGTGAAAAAGTTGTCTTAAAACTCAACATTCAGAAAAGTAAGATCATGGCATCTGGTCCCAATACTTCATGACAAATAGATGGGGAAACAGTGGAAACAGTGACTTACTTTATTTTTTGGTGCTCCAAAATCACTGCAGATTTTGACTGCAGCCTTGAAATTAAAAGACACTTGCTCCTTGAATGAAAAGTTATGACCAACCTAAACAGCATTTTAAAAGGGAGAGAGATTACTTTGCCAGGAAAAGTCCATCTGGTCAAAGCTATGATTTTTCCAGTGGTCATGTATGGATGTGAGAGTTGGACTATAAAGAAAGCTGAGCACCGAAGAACTGATGCTTTTGAACTGTGGTACTGGAGAAGACTCTTGAGAGTCCCTTGGACTGCAAGGAGATCCAACCAGTCCATTCTAAAGGTAATCAGTCTTGAATATTCATTGGAAGGACTGATGCTGAAGATCAGACTCCGATACTTTGGCCACCTGATGGGAAGACCTAACTCATTGGAAAAGACCCTAACGTTGGGAAAGATTGAAAGCAGGAGGAGAAGGGGACGGCAGATGATGGTATGCTTGAATGGCATCACTGACTCAATGAACATGAGTTTTATTGAATTCCGGGAGTTGGTATTGGACAAGGAAGCCTGGCATGCTGCAGTCCATGGGGTCACAAAGAGTTGGACACAACTAAGTGACTGAACTGAACTGATACATAGAATTGACCTTATAAATAACACACTGGTATGGGTTACCTATAGTGACCTATACAAATATGTTAATGAGTGAACTTTTCTATGTTCTAAAAAATAGTCACCAACAACCTTCCACTGTAACCAGTTATTACAACGCAGGTTCTCCAGGATGACTGAATTTGGGGTATGGCTGTGTGTGTGCTCTGTTGCTTAGTTGTGTCCAACTCTGCGACCCCATGAACTGTAGCCCCCCAGTCTCCCTGTCCATGGAATTTTGCAGCAGGAATACTGAAATGGATTGCCATTTCCTTCTCCAGGGGATCTTCCTGACATAAGGATAAAGCCCTCGTCTCCTGCCTGTCATGCATTAGCAGGTGAATTCTTTACCACTGAGCCACCTGGGCAGCCTAACCCATGGCTACAAAGGTTTAATTTTTAAATCATACAAAGATTTCTCCTGATGCATGAGTATGACTTTTGACTAAGTTAAAACATTTCAGAGAAGAGTTTCTAGATGACCTGTGAGTGAACCCCTCCTCTACAACATAATAAGTAATTTTTCTTTCCCTCGGAGATATTTAAGATACCTTACATATATAATTTCAATCTCATGAGTTATTTGACAGGACATAAGAACACAATAAGTGTATAATTAAGGATGTGTAGTCAAAGCCCAATTATTGGTATCAATTTTTATTATTGAACAAACCTACTCTTTATTGAATGGCTCTGGATTATTAGCACTATTATTTCTATTCCTAATAGTCTAACCTACAGTTAACCCCATTTTACAGAAGGAGAAATTAAGATAGAGAGAGATGGAGTAACTTAAATGGCTGTATGAAGGCTGTGAACCACAAAATTTTTCATTACTCCATGCAATTTGGTTTCCTGAAGTGGTATATCTGTATATATTCTGTCACATTTTTTATTAATTAAAACTTGGGCTTACATCACCCAACCCATTACTTCCTCCAGTCATTTATTCCTTTTTGTCTTGTAATACCATCTGTGACTTCTTTCTTCTAAGTACTTTTCATCTTCATGTGTCCTTAGTTTCATATTTTGTCATCAATTTTGTGTCCTTTGACAATAAGGTATATTGAATTCAGAAAAGCAAAAATAGATTGGCAAACAAATATATGTTAATATTTGTTTATGTTATTCTTAGTTTTATTTTTCCTTGATCTTTATATTTGTTTTCCCTTCAAGTGCAGAGTTCATATCCGATGACTGTATTATTTTGGTTGAATAAGAATTCTGTGATCAGTGTTTTGTGTGATCTGTTTAATTGCTTTTTATGCTTACTGCCATGCTTTTCCCTTCTGAGAATCTACTAATCTTCTTGTTATACAACGCAAGGCTCTTGGTTCTGTTCTCTGCTTCTGTCACATAGCAGTATTAAAATTATGCTCTCTTGTTCACTGAACGTGACTGTTTTACAGACTGAATTTCTGAATGATACCTGTCTCTTATACACATCTAGATGTGTATAAGAGACAGGGCCACAGGACTGGAAAAGACCAGTTTTCATTCCAATCCCAAAGAATGGCAATGCCAAAGAATGCTCAAACTACTGCACAATTGCACTCATCTCACAAGTTAGTAAGGTAATNAGCTCAACATTCAGAAAACGAAGATCATGGCATCTGGTCACATCACTTCATGGGAAATAGATGGGGAAACAGTGTCAGACTTTATTTTGGGGGGCTCCAAAATCACTGCAGGTGGTGACTGCAGCCATGAAATTAAAAGACACTTACTGATTGGAAAGAAAGTTATGACTAACCTAGGTAACATATTGAAAAGCAGAAATATTACTTTTCCAACAAAGGTCTGTCTAGTCAAGGCTATGGTTTTCCAGTAGTCATGTATGGATGTGAGAGTTTGACTGTGAAGAAAGCTGAGTGCTGAAGAATTGATGCTTTTGAACTGTGTTACTGGAGAAGACTCTTGAGAGTCCCTTGGACTGCAAGGAGATCCAACCAGTCCATCCTAAAGATCAGTCCTGGGTGTTCTTTGGAAGGAATGATGCTGACGCTGTAACTCCAATACTTTGGACACCTCATGCGAAGAGTTGACTCATTGGAAAAGACCCTGATGCTGGGAGTGATTGGGGTAGGAGGAGAAGGGCATGACAGAGGATGAAATGGCTGGATGGCATCACAGACTCGATAGACATGAGTCTGAGTGAACTCCAGGAGTTGGTGATGGACAGGAAGGCCTGAGGTGCTGCGATTCATGGGGTCACAAAGAGTCAGACACACCTGAGCAACTGAACTGAACCGAACTGAACTGAAGAATGAAAAGTGGAGTAAGGGGCTTACCCGGCTGCTCAGTAGTCAAGAATCTGCTTGCAATGCATGAGATGCAGGAGACACAGGGTCAGTCCCTGGGTTGGGCAGATCCTCTCGAGAAGGGTATGGCAATCTACTCCAGTATTCTTGCCTAGAGAAGCCCTTGGACAGAAGAGCCTGCCAGGCTGCAGTCCATAGCCATATATGATGGACATAATTGAAGCAACTGAGCACACACACACACACACACATTTACAAAGCCCATTTATGTCTGAGTTTTTCCAATTATTATAATTTTTCCAATATATTATTCATATATGTCGATGCTTTTTTATCCTCACAACAATTCTTTGATGTAGAAGCTTAATATTTCCATGTCTAGGGCTCCCCAGGTGGTGCTAGTGGTAAAGAACCTTCCTGCCGGTGAAGGAGAAATAAGAAACACAAGTTTGATTCCAGGGTCTGGAAGATGCCCTGGAGGAGGGTGTGGCAACCCACTCCAGTACCTTTCCTGAAGAATCCCATGGACAGAGGAGCCTGGCAGGTTACAGGCCCTGAGGTTACAAAGAATCAGACATCACTGAAGCGATAACAGGCACACATGCATGCAAGATAAAGCCATGACATAAAGGAAGACACTCTGGTTCCAAAGTTTACGTTTCTTACTACTACATCATAATTTAGATTTTGCAATCTGAGCGTCTCTTGTTTGTAAATGAGACAGAATCATATACATGATCCTGGCAGGGCTGATAAACTCTTCCCAGTGTGCCTAGTCCTCACATAACCAATCATTATGACCATGGCTGAAACTAAGACTGCCTCACAGCCAAAATGTTTTATACTCTCATTCTTTACAGAAAAAGTTGGCCAACTTCTTGACTGGGAAATTCAATGTAAGCACATCACTGATACTAAAGAGATGCTGAACATCTGATATACCAGTGTGTAATGTTTGAGTAAGGTTATTACAATTTTTTTTCAATGAAAAATTACTGTGGTAAGGATGTCCTGTAAAATATGCAATTTAGAATTCTTATTTTCTCTATAAATAAAAAATAAATGCTGCTAAAGTTATAGTTTAAATGTTTAAAATTTCAAAGTGAAAATCAGGATGATGCAAATGTCTTCACCTTGCATATTATATGATGTGCTGGTTTAGTTGCTAAGTTGTGTCCAATCTTGTGACCCCATGGACTGGGAACCTGTCCATGGGATTGTCCAGGCAAGAATACTGGAGTGGGTTGCATTTCCTTCTCTAGGGGATCTTCCCAACCCAGGGATCAAACCCAGCTCTCCTGCACTGCAGGCAGATTCTTTACCAACTGAGCTATAAGGGAAGCCCCATATTATATAATACTATTTTATAAAACTAATGATTGAAAAACAGTTGGAAATCATACATAGGAGATTGATTATATGGAAGAAGTTGTACCCCAAAAAATAGAATCTGAGTTCTCTCACTTATGATCTATGTATACTTTTTGTAGTTGTTGTTCAGTAGCTAAGTTGTGTCTGACTCTGTGACCCCATGGGCTACAGTATGACAGACTTCCCTCTCCTTCATTATCTCCCAGAGTTTGCTCAAACTCATACCCATTGAGTCGGTGATGGTATACAACCATCTCATCCTCTGTCACACCCCTTCTCCTCCCACCCTCAATCTTTTCCAGCATCATGGACTTTTCCAGTGATTTGGCTTTTAGCATCATATGGCCAAAGTACTGGAGCTTCAGCTTCAGCATCAGCTCTTCCAATAAATGTTCACAGGTTATTTCCTTTAGAATTGAATGGTTTGATTTCCCTGGAATCCAAGGGACTCTCAAGAGCCTTCTCCAGCACCACAATTTGAAAGTATCAATTCTTCAGTGCTCAGCCTTCTTTATGGTCCAACTCTCACACTTGTACATGATCACTGGACAAACCATAGCTTTGACTATACAGACCTTTGTTGGCAAAATGATGACTCTGCATTTTAAAATGTTATCTAGGTTTGTCACAGCTTTCCTTCCAAATAGCAAGTGTCTTTTAATTTTATGACTGGGTTCACAATCCTCAGTGATTTTGGAGTCCAAGAAAATACAACCTGTCATTTCTTTCACTTTTTATTTGCCATGAAGTGAGGGGACCAGATGCCATGATCTTAGTTTTGTAGATGCTGAGTTTTGAATGCTATCAACTGAATATCTGGGATTGTGTATATTTCTCAGGCTCTATTGATTCTAGTTTGAACTTCATCCAACCTGGCATTTCACATGATGCACTCTGCATATAAGTTAGATAAACAGGGAGACAATATACAGCCTTCTCATACTCATTCCTTGAACACATGATTTTAGTTCACAGTTCCTCAGTTTTCTCATCTGTGAAGAGAGTTGGGTGTGGATTTATGAGTAACTTCATCAAACAGCTTTTGTAACTTAAAAGTATTACTTTTCACTCCTCCTCTGATTGTAAGTCAGTTACAAGAAACATGTGAGGCAGAACTGAGATGAAAGTATTCTGTTTATCTCTGATAAAAGTGACATTGCAGCACGTGACTAATTTCTATAGCCAAGCTGATTTGCTAATATTGAGTCTCCAGTTTTGGGAGACTTGCCAATTTCGGGAGACTATCCAAAATCTCTCAATTGGGAACATTTTTTTTTACCCCTATATTGACAGTATGACTGATAGTAATCAAAATCTACTCACATCCCACTGGCCAGTTTCAAGAAGGAAGAGTGAGATATAGATCAAGCTACAGTTTCAGCATTTCCAAAATTCCAACTTACCTGTCAAATCAAGTCACATCTCCTAACTTGGAGATGAATGAATGAGGAGCAAGAGAAATCCATGAAAATGACACAAATGATGCTCTCTTCTCATTAAGGGAATGTATAGATTCCAATACACACATTTACAGGCAAAATTATTTTAAAATTATGTATAAAAACAGCTATGGAATTAAGTGAGATTTTAATTTTCTCTCATTTTTAATATATTTTTCAATGAAAGGAATGCATTATTTTAAAATTGAAAACAGAGTTCAACTTCTACCCTGAAAAAATGTCACTGAACAAATGGAATGTTCAGGGATATGCATCTAGTTACACTGTCTGCTACATAGATTTAATTGCAACTATACTTTTACAGAGTTTCCATAATATTTTTATTTTGTACTATGGCAAACCATACACACACAGACACACACATCACAGAGAAAGTGACAGGGATAAAATTAAAAGGATTCTTTTTTCCACTTATGTAAAATATCTCATTCTTTTAGCTATCACAAGTTTGATCAGGTGGTTGACAGCAAGCCAAAAGTTGGCAAAATCCATTGAGCCATAGAATTTCCTCATCTGTTTTAGCAGAGAGAGCAGAAACACAAATCATGCTGTTGCTCGTTCTGCAAAGCCCAAGATCCTAGTTAGCATCAGGATTCTAAAAAGCCTGCCAGTTTAGCCTAAAGAAGTTCCGGGACCCTCATGCTGACACAGTGCTTGTTACGAAGGTTTTGAAAATATTCGACCTCAGCCTTAGGGGAAGAGAGAGCTGGATACCGAAGCTCAGAACTCTTAGCTCAGGATTATTCAGACAACCAAGAATAGTCTGGTAGCTTTTTCACAAGAATCTCAGCTTTGTTCCCTCTTACATTTGCCCATAACAGTGATCTGTAGAATTTTGCTGTTTTATGAATGTCAAAACCATATGATATATGATGTGTGGTGTTTTTGGGGGTTTCTTGATTAGATGTAATCCAAAAAAGTCCTTAAAAGGGAGGGGGGTTCATGTTTGGGAGTTCGTGTAAAAAAATAAATAAATACAAAAAATTACCCCAAAAAATAGAATCTGAGTTCTCTCACTTATGATCTATGTATACTTTTTGTAGTTGTTGTTCAGTAGCTAAGTTGTGTCTGACTCTGTGACCCCATGGGCTACAGTATGACAGACTTCCCTCTCCTTCATTATCTCCCAGAGTTTGCTCAAACTCATACCCATTGAGTCGGTGATGGTATACAACCATCTCATCCTCTGTCACACCCCTTCTCCTCCCACCCTCAATCTTTTCCAGCATCATGGACTTTTCCAGTGATTTGGCTTTTAGCATCATATGGCCAAAGTACTGGAGCTTCAGCTTCAGCATCAGCTCTTCCAATAAATGTTCACAGGTTATTTCCTTTAGAATTGAATGGTTTGATTTCCCTGGAATCCAAGGGACTCTCAAGAGCCTTCTCCAGCACCACAATTTGAAAGTATCAATTCTTCAGTGCTCAGCCTTCTTTATGGTCCAACTCTCACACTTGTACATGATCACTGGACAAACCATAGCTTTGACTATACAGACCTTTGTTGGCAAAATGATGACTCTGCATTTTAAAATGTTATCTAGGTTTGTCACAGCTTTCCTTCCAAATAGCAAGTGTCTTTTAATTTTATGACTGGGTTCACAATCCTCAGTGATTTTGGAGTCCAAGAAAATACAACCTGTCATTTCTTTCACTTTTTATTTGCCATGAAGTGAGGGGACCAGATGCCATGATCTTAGTTTTGTAGATGCTGAGTTTTGAATGCTATCAACTGAATATCTGGGATTGTGTATATTTCTCAGGCTCTATTGATTCTAGTTTGAACTTCATCCAACCTGGCATTTCACATGATGCACTCTGCATATAAGTTAGATAAACAGGGAGACAATATACAGCCTTCTCATACTCATTCCTTGAACACATGATTTTAGTTCACAGTTCCTCAGTTTTCTCATCTGTGAAGAGAGTTGGGTGTGGATTTATGAGTAACTTCATCAAACAGCTTTTGTAACTTAAAAGTATTACTTTTCACTCCTCCTCTGATTGTAAGTCAGTTACAAGAAACATGTGAGGCAGAACTGAGATGAAAGTATTCTGTTTATCTCTGATAAAAGTGACATTGCAGCACGTGACTAATTTCTATAGCCAAGCTGATTTGCTAATATTGAGTCTCCAGTTTTGGGAGACTTGCCAATTTCGGGAGACTATCCAAAATCTCTCAATTGGGAACATTTTTTTTTACCCCTATATTGACAGTATGACTGATAGTAATCAAAATCTACTCACATCCCACTGGCCAGTTTCAAGAAGGAAGAGTGAGATATAGATCAAGCTACAGTTTCAGCATTTCCAAAATTCCAACTTACCTGTCAAATCAAGTCACATCTCCTAACTTGGAGATGAATGAATGAGGAGCAAGAGAAATCCATGAAAATGACACAAATGATGCTCTCTTCTCATTAAGGGAATGTATAGATTCCAATACACACATTTACAGGCAAAATTATTTTAAAATTATGTATAAAAACAGCTATGGAATTAAGTGAGATTTTAATTTTCTCTCATTTTTAATATATTTTTCAATGAAAGGAATGCATTATTTTAAAATTGAAAACAGAGTTCAACTTCTACCCTGAAAAAATGTCACTGAACAAATGGAATGTTCAGGGATATGCATCTAGTTACACTGTCTGCTACATAGATTTAATTGCAACTATACTTTTACAGAGTTTCCATAATATTTTTATTTTGTACTGTGGCAAACGATACACACACAGACACACACATCACAGAGAAAGTGACAGGGATAAAATTAAAAGGATTCTTTTTTCCACTTATGTAAAATATCTCATTCTTTTAGCTATCACAAGTTTGATCAGGTGGTTGACAGCAAGCCAAAAGTTGGCAAAATCCATTGAGCCATAGAATTTCCTCATCTGTTTTAGCAGAGAGAGCAGAAACACAAATCATGCTGTTGCTCGTTCTGCAAAGCCCAAGATCCTAGTTAGCATCAGGATTCTAAAAAGCCTGCCAGTTTAGCCTAAAGAAGTTCCGGGACCCTCATGCTGACACAGTGCTTGTTACGAAGGTTTTGAAAATATTCGACCTCAGCCTTAGGGGAAGAGAGAGCTGGATACCGAAGCTCAGAACTCTTAGCTCAGGATTATTCAGACAACCAAGAATAGTCTGGTAGCTTTTTCACAAGAATCTCAGCTTTGTTCCCTCTTACATTTGCCCATAACAGTGATCTGTAGAATTTTGCTGTTTTATGAATGTCAAAACCATATGATATATGACGTGTCAAAACCATATGATATATGACGTGTGGTGTTTTGGGGGGTTTCTTGATTAGATGTAATCCAAAAAAGTCCTTAAAAGGGAGGGGGGTTCATGTTTGGGAGTTTGTGTAAAAAAATAAATAAATACAAAAAAAAAGAAGAATATTATATTTACATACAGTAAAGCACATCATTTAATATGGTCAAACAGGTATTATAAAGATATATGTAACTTTAACAGTTTTCCTCATAATAAGTTTTTAAAATTTTAAATATATTTTTGAAAATTAAAGCAAAAGCACTAGATTGCTCAACATTTTAAATGAAATTATTTCTCCCCCAGATAATAGTATTTAAATTTTCAATTACATTTCATCTAAATGTTGGGTCTGTTATCTCATGGACCAGTCTTGCCAGATTTTGATAGTGTCATGTATTTATTGATCTCTGTAGTAATCCTGTTGATAATGACATTATTCTTCTTATTTCTATCTAATTGTGAAAAATTATTACACTTTCTTCACAGTAAACATTTTCATATCATTTACTATGCTTGCAAGTATATTTCTGTTGTTACAAATTATGTTCTATAATGATGTGGCTTACCAACCACTTTCAATAACTTGTCACACTTCACTGATCTCTACGGGGGGAAAAAATGATCCAAAGGAGCCTTTCAGCACAACAGCAATTTAAAAAATATATCCCAAAGTGCATTTTGATACAATAGTAAATTAAGCAAAGCATTGTATGTCAGTTGATCAACTAGAAAAGGTTCTCCATTCATGCAGATGCTAAAGACATCTGGAATCCTGAGACAAAACAAAACACAAAGGCTAGATAATCCACATTTCAATAATTCCAGAGTATTTCTTTAGCAGTTTCCAAATGAAGTGGAATTCTGTCCACCTTTGAAAGCTCTGAAAACATTTGGAAAAATTTATTTTTGAGGTACAATCAGAGTGTTTCCACAATGTATAGGCAGTTACAAATAACGTGCTAAGCTTCAATTTTTAAATAACTTGCTTAAATAGCTGCTGTTCAGATACATTTTGGGTTTGAAAATTTTTTCCTCTAAATGAACTCAACAGTGCTAATGCAGAAATTCCAAACAGCAGTATCACAGGTGTAAAATAATTCCTATTACAAATCAATATTGAAATCTCAAGCCCACTTTATAACATTGGCTACAATAGAGGAAATGGCTAATTAAGAGGAAATCTTATTAAATTAGCCATCAGTTCAGTTCAGTTCAGTTCAGCCGCTCAGTCGCGTCCGACTCTTTGCAAGCCCGTGAATTGCAGCATGCCAGGCCTCCCTGTCCATAACCAACTCCAGGAGTTCACCCAAACTCATGTCCATGGAGTCAGTGATGCCATCCAGCCATCTCATCCTCTGTCATCCCCTTCTCCTCCTGCCCCCAATCACTCCCAGCATCAGGGTCTTTTCCAATGAGTCAACTCTTCGCATGAGGTGGCCAAATTATTGGAATTTCAGCCTCAGCATCAGTTCTTCCAAAGAACACCCAGGACTAATCTCCTTTAGGATGGACTGGTTGGATCTCCTTGCAGTCCAAGGGATCCTCAAGAGTCTTCCCCAACACCACAGTTCAAAAGCATCAATTATTTGGCACTCAGCTTTCTTTATAGTCCAATTCTTTCATCCATACATGACCACTGGAAAACCCATAGCCTTGACTAGATGGACCTTTGTTTGCAAAGCAATGTCTCTGCTTTTTAATATCCTATCTAGGTTGGTTATAACTTTCCTTCCAAGGAGTAAGCATCTTTTAATTTCATGGCTGCAATCACCATCTGCAGTGATATCTGTCTATATAATAAGAGGTTTTTAGAGGAAGGAAACTTAATGTCTCATGTTTGGAATGAGAGGTTACACAAATGCACCTCCTACTTTGCAAGCTATTACCAACTTTATATTGGTATAAATGCTGGCTCAATATAATTATTCACAAAAGTGTCCCTGTTTAAATAGCAGATTAAATGATCAGTATAGAATCCTGGGGATAGAACTGAATGACTTGTAGAACAGGAAGTGAAAAGAAACGGTATGTTGATTATAGTGGGGGAAAGGACAGTCCAGATTTTAGTTATAATACAGTCCACAATAAAGACATGCACACATGATTTAACTTTGATTAGCAAAAGACAGATTGAAACCATAGTGCTTTTGGAAATTGTTTATTTCTAGACCTTGATGATATTTAATTTCTAGACCTTGATGTTGCTGTTATTGCTTCTCACTCCGTGTTATTGGTCTCACCCCTTAAGCTCTGTTCCTCCCATACACTTTTCTACAAGTGAGGATGATTTATATCCTCACATACTTTCTCCTATAACAACTCTTCCTGTTGATCATACAATACTATCATATGAACCTTACTTTCATGGTTTGCCATAATTGGCATTCCTTAAATGAAAGTCTACAATTATTCCTATTCTTTACTGTGAAAGCCAGTATGTTTCATAAACTGGCTAGTTACTATCCAGCATTTTATACCTCTCCTCTCCAATTAAAAAAGTCCTTCAATCCACTTGCTCTATATAATCCATGTCTGTTCCACCCTGACTATCCCAGTACCTCTTCATCTTTGCTCATGTAAAGAAATACCTTAGCTCTCACTTCTCTAATGACACTGATCATACCATCTCACTTCAGTGGCAATCTCTGAAATTTTACATGTCTTACAAACAGTGCTGTACTCTCTGCTGCTGCTGCTGCTAAGTCGCTTCAGTCGTGTCCGACTCTGTGCGACCCCATAGACGGCTCCCCTGTCCCTGGGATTCTCCAGGCAAGAACACTGGAGTGGGTTGCCATTTCCTTCTCCAGTGCATGAAACTGAAAAGTGAAAGTGAATTCGCTCAGTCGTGTCTGACTCTTCCCGACCCCATGGACTGCAGCCCACCAGGCTCCTCCATTCATGGGGTTTTCCAGGCAAGAGTACCGGAATGGGATGCCATTGTCTTCTCTAGTGTTGGGCTAATTACTTTGGTCAGGCTCTCTTGATTTCATGTTTGCTATTTTTTTGTGTTCTTAACTGGATTACATTTTGGAAATGAGTATTTCATTTTAGCATTGATTAGATTTTCAATATTAAAATTCAGACGTTTGCAAAATTAACATGCAAAAAGTTTCAGTGAATATAATATTGATTTCATTTTCTATGTTTTGTATCCTCTTTTTAATTATTCTGAAACAAACTCCTCTATAAGTCCTGAACATCAGAAAAGTTTAAGGTAAAATTTCTTTCTGCTAACTAATCAGTAGAAAGATTTGGCAGAATTTTTTTACTTCAGAACAATTCACTTTTTGTTATAGTCAATATTAATTCTACTTTGGCTGAATGGAAGGGGTCTCTTCCAAATTCTCCCACTCATTCAATTTTTTTTTTTTTTTTTTTTTTACTTTTACGGGCACCCATGTAGTTGTTCTCTATGGACTCACTCATTTATTCATTATTATCATTATTTTTATCTTCTGTTAAATGCCAGGCACTTTTCTAGGCGCTGAATGCATATCACTGAAAAAGAAATTAGACAAGAAAGCAAACTAGAATCCAGACCCTCCCTGTTGTTCGCAGTGGGGAGATGATCAAGNTTTTTTTTTTTTTTTTTTTTTACTTTTACGGGCACCCATGTAGTTGTTCTCTATGGACTCACTCATTTATTCATTATTATCATTATTTTTATCTTCTGTTAAATGCCAGGCACTTTTCTAGGCGCTGAATGCATATCACTGAAAAAGAAATTAGACAAGAAAGCAAACTAGAATCCAGACCCTCCCTGTTGTTCGCAGTGGGGAGATGATCAAGTTGAAAGTAAATGTGTAGTATGTTGGAAGACAGTTCATAACGTGGGAAAGGTAGAAGAAACAGAAGAGAATTGTGGGCACCATACAGGCAGGAGGACAATTTAAATCGGTTGATTTATGACATTTCCATCCTTAGACTCTCCAATCCCAGCTCTCTATCAACACATCCCTCATTCTTCCCAAGATATATAGTTTCAGGCCCACCAGGCTCCACCTTTTTATTCTTCTGATTTGTTGGTGTTCCTAGAATGGGTTGTGTCATAAGAAAGCACCGTAGACTGGGCGGCTTAAACAGCATACATTTATTTTCTCATGTTTCTGTAGGGTGGAAATACAAAATCAAAGTGTCCATAGGTTTGGTTTCTCCTGAGGCCACTTTCTTTGGCTTGTAGATAGTCGTCCTCTCACTAGGCTCAAAGGCTCTTTCCTCTGTATGTGTGTATCCCTGGTATCTCTCTGTGCGTCTCCATTTTCTCTTCTTATAAGGACACCAGTCAGACTGGGTTAGGATCCATTCTCATGACCTCACTGTAAAATTGCCTCTTTAAAATTACCCTATATCCGAGTAATCACTGAGGTACTAGTGATGATTAGAGTTTCAACATGTGAATTTTGGAAGGATATGATGCAGCCCCTAACAGGTACATTGGGCAAGCAAATATAGAGAATTTATCTTGGCTAGTGTAGAATAGCTGTGCAGAGTCAATTATTTACATGACAACCTGAATAATCCTAGTGCCTTTGTGAGCTAAAATACTATGTCTTTTTATTCCATTTTGAGTTTTGTTAGAAATAATTTGTTACTGTTGTCTTAGAAAGTTGATGGATTTGTGCCAAACTCACAAGTTGGGAGGAAAACTAGAAATGATATCATACAGACAAAAGAAAGAGGATATATATATATATACACAATGACTTAACCTCTCAACTAATTAGTGACTATGTATTGTGTATGTATAATTAATCCACTACAGTTTATCCAAGGTTGTTATCATGCTCAGGCAAAAAAAAGACTACTAATATTAAATAAAATTAAGTGCTGCTGCTGCTGCTGCTAAGTCACTTCCGTCATGTCCTACTCTGTGCAACCCCATAGACAGCCCACAAGGCTCCCCCGTCCCTGGGATTCTCCAGACAAGAACACTGGAGTGGGTTGCCATTTCCTTCTCCACTGCATGAAAGTGAAAGTGAAGTCGCTCAGTCGTATCCGACTCTTAGCGACCCCATGGACTCTTAAGAACATGAATTGACATGTATTAAGATTTTACTGTGTAGCAGAAAGTGAGCAAATAATATTTGCCTAAGCATTTTTAATCTTCACAGCAACCATAAGAATTGTTTTTAAGTAAGTTTATTATTATGTATTAAACAAGCCAGTGAAATGTTTATTTTTATTACAAAGGAGAAAAAATGAAGTTGAGTATGTTTAAATAACCCCTTAAACTCTCATAACTTTAGATTTTTAGAGATGAATTTGAACCCAGATTCGCCTTACTTCAAAACCCTGGAACTTATCTCTGTTGCAAAGATGAGTTCAGAGATTAATTTCTACCACAATTCAGCCCATCCATTCAAATGGTATTAAATTGACAAATATATTTTTAAGAGATGCTGCATTTTAGATTTAGCTATTTCCTTTGTGTTAATTCTTCCCTCATTTTGCAAAGATATTCACTTTGTGTCTTCAGACATCAATCATTAGAAGGCACAGTCCATCTTTCAAAGAAAAAAACAATAGAACACTTGAGATACTTTATAGAATTCAGATATTGGAACATTTTGCGATTTCACTCACCATCACGTTACCCTGGTTTTTTCGGTATCCATCCAAGAGGCCAATTTTGCTTCAGTGATTGGGGTCATCACCTGGGGCTGACTGTTTCCCTCCCTCTTTTTCTCTCTACCTTTCTCATACTAATTCTTCAATAGTCAGGAATAATTTAGTGTTGATTTTTTTCATATTTGTCATTTACAAGTGCTATCAATAATTCACATTTTACATTTTTATTCTCTAATTTTCAGTGGCTATATACTGAATCAGTTCTTTAGATCCTACATGCAGACATATCTCTTTTTCTCTCTACCTTTCTCATACTAATTCTTCAATAGTCAGGAATAATTTAGTGTTGATTTTTTTCATATTTGTCATTTACAAGTGCTATCAATAATTCACATTTTACATTTTTATTCTCTAATTTTCAGTGGCTATATACTGAATCAGTTCTTTAGATCCTACATGCAGACATATAAATAATTTTAAGGATACCTTAAAATAAGCTGTCCAAATATATCTNTCTCTCTACCTTTCTCATACTAATTCTTCAATAGTCAGGAATAATTTAGTGTTGATTTTTTTCATATTTGTCATTTACAAGTGCTATCAATAATTCACATTTTACATTTTTATTCTCTAATTTTCAGTGGCTATATACTGAATCAGTTCTTTAGATCCTACATGCAGACATATAAATAATTTTAAGGATACATTAAAATAAGCTGTTCAAATATATCTTTATTTATGTCATTAATATTTTGAATTAAATAAAAACTGAATATATTTACTCATATTTGTCATAAGTATATTGTTGGGGTTTGTGTATATTTTAGTGTCTAAGTGCTATATGTATAGCATTATCTTAAATAAGAGAATGGTATTATGGCCTTTATGATGTGTTCATAATATTTGGTGGTGATCATATACATATTTTTAATACTGATTATATAACAGCTGCTCAGCAGAAACTAAAGTTGAAATTTATACTATTAGGGATGATTCTACTTAAAATTGCCTCAATATGGACCTCTAACATATTTTCTGTCAGACAGTGAGTAACAAATATCTATGGCTAGCAGTATTAAAGAGAAAACCATACATGATAATTATTTTTTTAAGCTTTATAGTATAAGAAAACTTACTGTTTCTCTCCTTCTACATTTGAGGGACAATTTATATTTTGCAGTTCTTTAGTTTTAATCAGGAAGTAAACATTGAGTTGTTTAAACTAAATCAGTGGGGATGCCCCAAGAGTTAACAGTATTTAATAATAACCAATTTATATCTAGTGTTCGAAAATGTGGGATATGGCATGTACCAACATACCCATTTGCCTAAGTGAATGTGGTTGACACTCAGCCAAGTTGAGTATTCATAGTCTTTCCTAGAATATTCTAAGATTGACATTTCTGGATGCTTTAAAATAATTAAGTTGAGACAACTTTTCTTTTGATTGTTCATGTATTACCTTAACCCCTTAGTTGTTGAATTTTTACTCAGCCAGCTTCAGGCTCAATAAGATAGCCAGGTACTGAGAGTAGAGTGTTACCTACCCCCAGTTGCATGATCTAATTCTCCATGATTATTATAGGATTTCAGTTCAGTTCAACTGCAGTGTGGACTTTGGTGTCAAACTCTATAGCTTTGGTATGATTAATGACAAAGAGTTTTTGGAATTATACATTTGGAATTAATTCCTAGTATTTTTAATGGATTTGCAAAAGTTAATTGAATATTGTAAATATTTTTTCTCATTTATAAAATTTACATAATGTTGTAAAACTGAGGAGATTGCTTTGACAAAAGATAAAGAAGGTAATATATGCTAAATAGCATAACATCTACCTAGAACTGAGCTTGGACTTCACAGGACTGCCTTCACCCTCCTCCTTGGAGACTGTGCTCTCAAGGAAAGGAGGTTTACCTGTCAACAGTTTAACTGAGAAATGCCTTGAATTTCTTCAGAAGGACAAAAAAAAATCTGTGATCTCAGACAAAAGTTATCACAATATCAGTGTCTTAAGGCATAAGGAATAGTGGGTGCCAACCTAAAAATAAGTTTAAAGAAGTAAATTCATAACTGAGAAGTTAATATATTCAGTTTAGTTCAGTTCAGTCGCTCAGTCATGTCCGACTCTTTGCGGCCCCATGAATCGCAGCACACCAGGCCTCCCTGTCCATCACCAACTACCGGAGTTCACTCAGACTCACGTCCATCGAGTCTGTGATGCCATCCAGCCATCTC
>SJYX01003850.1:92035-165988 GCA_006410675.1 Oreotragus oreotragus
GACTCTTGAGGGTCCCTTGGACTGCAAGGAAATCCAACCAGTCCATCCTAAAGGAGATCAGTCCTGGGTGTTCATTGGAAGGACTGATGTTGAAGCTGAAACTCCCTTATTTGGCCACCTGATGAGAAGAGCTGATTCATTGGAAAAGACCCTGATGCTGGGAGGGATTGGGGGCAGGAGGAGAAGGGGACGACAGAGGATAAGATGGTTGGATGGCATCACCGACTTGATGGACGTGGGTTTGAGTGGACTCCAGGAGCTGGTGATGGACAGGGAGGACTGGCTCAAAATACTTTTTTGGTCTGTATATTTAAGGTTTGTTGTTGTTCAGTTGCTAAGTCATATCTAACTCTTTGCAACTCCATCAACTGCACCATGCCAGGCATCCCTGTCCATCACTGTCTCTGGGAGTTTGCTCAAACTCATGTCCATTGAATCCGTGATGCCATCCAGTCATCTCATCCTCTGTTGTCCCTTTCTCCTCCCACCTTCAATCTTTCCCATCATCAGGGTCTTTTCCAATGAGTTGACTCTTTGCATCAGATGGCCAAAGTATTGGCGCTTCAGCTTCAGCATCAATCATTCCAATGAATGTTCAAGGTTGATTTCCTTTGCAGTTGACTGTATTTAGGGATACTTAAATGCTTTTAAATAGATAAGACAGATCTTCAGTAATACTACCAATGAAACATTCAATCATATATTGAGTAGACTAGCCCTGAATGTCCATAATTATTCATTCATTCATTATGAGAAATTTATCAAACACCCACTACAGGCAAAGGTCAGCCACATAAGACAATGTTTGTTCTGATGGAGTCTGCATTTTTTTTTTTTTTTTGCCTAAGGAGACTGAGATTGGACAATCAAGTATACATTTAATTCCTTGACTACAAATATGAAAAGTACTGAATATTAAGTTATATGATCTTAAAATTCATAGATCAGGTGAAATATAATCTACTCTGGATGTAGAAGAATGGTTGTTTAAGCCAGATATAAAGTATACAAAGATAGTATTAAAACATTTTGTATAGTGATATGAATGACAGATGGGTCCGGAGATTTATAGACCATTTAAACTGTGGGAAAGCACATGAAAAGTCCTTAGGGTGCAAAGGAGCATGGCACATCTAAGGAGTTAAAGAAAGATGCCATGTTAAATGAGAGGACAGAGTTAGGGCCTGCGAGGTAAGCCTGAACTATACATACGGTCTGACAAATAATGTGTATTTTAGATTCTGTCTTGACGGCAATGAGTAGCCACTAAATTATCTTGAGTACAGGAGAGATACTGTCCATGTGAATTTCTAAATTATCACTTTGACTGATTTTAGAAAAATAGATTGAAGAATGACAAAAATGAATGCAGAAACAAAAATAGTCTAATTATAACAACATGATCAACAAGAATACAGGCATTTATACCTGTCTTTAATATCTGCTGTTTAATTCTGATAGTGGACCAGTGATGAAGTTCTCTTATTCTCCCACTTTGAGGAAAGAAGCTTAAAATATAAATTATCTTGCCTAAAGTCTCTTAGATATGGAAATATCTAGGTGATAGAGTCCAGATTTAATTTCAGACAAATTACCCCAGGGTGAAACAAGAACAAAAATGAACAAAATCAGAATTAGTTGCTTGTCTAAACACTGTCAGATAATACTAAAATTTGAGAAAAATAGAGAAGAATAAGAGAAGCCTATATAATTTCTCATTATGTATCATAAAATTGATGGGAATCTACTTCTTTTTTTATTATGCTTGAAAATGGTATTTCCCTATGGAAAGAATAGGTGTATATACATATGTATTTGTATATGTGTGTAATCTCCCCACAACTAAGTTAATTGTTGTGTGTTTGCTCAGTTGCTCAGTACTGTCCAACTCTTTGCAATCTCATGGAGGTTACAGGTGAGAAAAAATTGCCATTCCCTCCTCCAAGGGATCTTCCAGACCCAGGGATTAAACCCATATCTCTAAAGTTAATTGTTAACTGCTTTCAATTGAAATTACTCTTCTTTTCAAGAAGATCAGATTTTTTATACACATGATCATTTCATTTAAAAAAACAATTCATTTATTCTTAAATCTCCTAATATATCTTACAAAATCCAAATCTTTGCTCCCCCCACCTTGTTTCAGGAGGTTAAGAGCTTTATTTCAAGAGGTTATTTAGCCTAATGAGTAAGAGCATTGACTAAAGTTAGACACTTTCAGCTGGCATCCAGTCCTGTGATCTCACAAAAATTATCCTCTCCATGCCTATTTCCTCACTATTATCAATATCACTTTCCTCATTTAATGCCTCATTTAAGTCCCATGCAGAGTGCTGTAAAACACACCTGGCATATGGCAGGGCTCACTGAATGCTGGATATTAAATACTATCTATCGAAGAAATAGAAGCCACTCTCATACTTTTGTCACCAAGGCTTCATAGTACACATGAGCACCTCTCCCCCTGATGTTCTTTTCTTAGCCTGGAGGAGAAATCCTTTCTCCTGTCAAATGCCATGTATGAACTTAGTCCTCTTAATCCCATCACCACTCTTGTTCTCCAAGATTCCTCTCTTTCAGGAGTCTTCTGTTTCCTAAGACTTTCTCACAATCTACTGAATCTTCTTTTCATGGGCTTGTGAGCATCCATCTTATAACAAGCACATTTCCTAGTCATCTTTTTCTTTGTTCCCCATTACAAGCACATTTGTAGAAAGAACTGTCATATTCTCCATGCGTTTGATCTTGTCATAAATTGTGCCACTCTGATCAGGCTTCTTCACTACCACTTATTAAAACACACTGTTGTCATTTTCCATCTTGCCAAATTCAGAGCTTGCCTGCCATTCTTCCATATCCTGGAGATCAGCAAATATGTATCTGGGACTTACTTTTTTTCAGGTATCCTTGTTCACTTAACAGATGTCTAATTGACATCTCTACTTAGAAAGATGTCTCAAACATATCCATCTGGTGCAAAAGAGAATTGCTGATCCATAATCTACCACCATCATTTACACCGTGAGTTATTCACAATTGTTCAAGAAAGGTCTCGGTCATCATTATTATTATTTAGACTGTGCTAGATCTTCATTGCAGCATTCAGGCTTCCTTAGTTGTGGCAAACTGGCTTAGCTTTCTGCATCATGTAGGATCTTAATTCTCAGGCCAGGGATCAAATTCAAGACCCCTGCTTTGGAAGGCAGGTTCGAAACCACTGATCACCAAGGAAGTTTCCTCAGTCATTATTATTGATTCTGTTTTCCTCACCAAGGCTTGTCCTCCTTCCACCACCTTTGTACTTCTCAGAATGTTTCCTTGCCTCCACTCTCCAAAGTACAAACCCCCTCTGATCACCACTTTCTCCACCTTCATCTATACCAGCATGATCTGCTGCATAGGGTGATCACGTGGTCTTCCAGTTCTTAGATGTTTCTACTCTCACAGAACCTCCTGAAATTTTCTCCACAAAATTGGAAGTGTGATCTTCTCAGAATATACAGTTGATTATGTCATTCTTCTGTATTTAGCATAACAATGGTTTACTGCACATAAACTTCATGTGACTTTACAAAACTTTGCATTTAACACTTAGCATATCGTCTAGTAATGTAGGTATTTTCTGAATCAGAGAATGAATGATTTCTATTATTTTACCATCACTACTTCATACTCAGAGAAGTAAGACTATGGGTGATAATCCCAAAATGCTAGACATAAATCCCAGCTGTTCTACCTACAAATGGAGTCAATTCTCTGGACTTCAGTTCCCTAAGCTCTAAAATGATAACAGTAACAATGGCACAGAATTTACAAAAGGTGTTTTTTAATGTGTTAATAGACACAAATCCATTAGAATCATGTTTTTGAAGTACAATGGTAGTAATGATTCACTAATTTGTCTAGAGGTAACGTTTTTATCCATGTATTTTTTTTTAAGGACAGCATTAATTACTTACAGAGGGACTCTGAATCCTCTGTATCTTAGAAATAAAATGCAATAATAATGCCTACAATTTCAATCTTAAAAGAATAAATTTTTTTTTTCATGAATTGCTCTATGTGTTTATTTCTTGCTTCTCACATCAAGGGATTTCCAAATTAGATGACCACAAGATTTATTAACAACCAGATAAGCAGACAATACCAGAAGCTTTTGGTAACTCATTTGTGGCACAGAGAGGCAAAGTGGAAAGCCAGGGGAGATACTTTCAAAAGAGAAATAAACATTTCCTTTGATTACCCATGTCTCTCAATAGTTCTTCCACACTGAACTCCTGTTCAACAAGGAATAGGAACACACTTGTGATATGAACCATCACAAAAGATAATTTATTAACATCACATTTCACAGTAAGTGAAGCAAATGAAGAAGTTGGTGCCTGACTTTGAAAGCTGGTATTTTCTGAAAAGTGAGCACAAATTTAGCTTAGAAATCTACTGAGTAGTCCCTTTCTTTTCTACTGAGATAACATCTCATGTCTTTTTAATTTTTCTTTCTTTTTTCTCGTTGCAATTATACTAGGATAATTATACTGACATTGAGAGACAAATTTCAGCTTCTTCCTTGTGTATAACAGCCAAAATCATTTAGAGTCAATACAATAGAGGCCACATTTCCCTTTTGTCAACCGTTTAAGCCGACATTAGGATTTAAAAGACCTTCGGTGGCTACTCCAGCCTCATCCAAGGGTGGAAAAAAATCAATTTTCCAGAATTTCTATAGCTCTTTTTTGGTTTCCATAGCAGTCAAGGGCAAGCTGAGAAGAAGAAGGGGAAAAAAAAAAAGATTTATTTCCAACTCTAGTGAAAGCCGAGTCCCAAGATAAAAGAAAAAGCCAAGTATAATGAGAAAAAGGGAAAGTAAAAGAAAGCAAACTCCTATAGGTCTGTACTGAATATGACCTTTGTTCTGAAAATTCAGAGTAATAAATTATAAGAGAACATAGGACATCATTTGTGTCATTGAAGCTCTCCCTCTTGCTTGACTAGGGAGCTGAACGACAATACACAGATGGAGGGCAATGAATTTCTGAAATCCTGTGCCAGCTCCCAGGATAGGGCTTGAAATGTGCACTTGCTGTTGGCACTAGAATTGCGGCTTTGTTGCTCTAATGCCAGGACTGCATGCTCACATTCTGCTTTTTGTGCCAAAGTTAGATGCTCAGATCTGAAAGCTAAAATTTATCAAGTTTTAGCACTGCCTCTCCATAGCCAAATGATCGTGGCATAAAGAAGTGCATTTTTTTTTTACTTCAATTTAAAAGTAGAACTGTCACATTAAAATAAATTCACTCTCCTCAAAAAATTCAGATCTGAAACTGAATGAGCTTCCCTATCAATGAGCTTATCTAAAACAGGCTAGAAAGCTTTTTCTGTCTACTTCTGCTTTTTGTTGGGTAGTATAGCCTTGTGTCAACTTTGTCTGGCTTTTAGATTTAGATAAATATTTATTTTTTTCTGCTCTGGGTACTAATGATATCCCTTGATCTTAAGAACTAGTTTGCCATGAATAATAATTCACAGAAATTAAGGTGGCCATAATTAATGATATAGTGTCCAGCCAGTTATTTACAATTTTTATTGGAGTATAAGTGATTTATAATGTTATGTTAGTTTCAAGTAAACAACAAAGTTAGTCAGTTATACATATATACATTCACTGTTTTTCTTTTAAGATTCTTTCCCCATATGGTCGATTATCCAGTATTGCGTAGAGTTCCCTGTGTTATACAGTAGGTTCTTATTTGTTATCTGTCTTATATAGAGTAGTGTTTATATATGAATCCCAATGTCCCATTTTATTCCTCCCTGCCTCCAGCCAATTATCTAAAATGTGGTTCCATTGTAAGCCACTGTTCTGCTTTGTCCCGAGGGCATTAAATTATTTTTCTTGTTATAATAGTGACGTTTCTCCACATCCTCTTCTGGCGCTGCTGCTGCTGCTGAGTCGCTTCAGTCGTGTCCGACTCTGTGTGACCCCATAGACGGCAGCCCACCAGGCTCCCCCATCCCTGGGATTCTCCAGGCAAGAACACTGGAGTGGGTCTTCTGGCTCTATCATACCTATAATATACGAGGCTACAGAAACTTCCAATATTCTCTATAATAGGAAATTCTTACTAAGTGTTCACATGTTACATCCTCAAAGTCCTAAACCCTGTGTCAGCAGTTCTCACCCCCTTGTTGCACCACAGAATCATCTGAGGAACAACACAGGAAGTACCATTGCCCTGGTCCCATGCTAGACCAACTAAATCCGAATCTCTGAAAGTAGGATGTAGCCATCCGTGCTTTTTAAAGCTTCCCAATTGATTCTAATGTGCCATTAGAGTTGAGAACACTCTCCTATGTAAAGGGATAGTCTGTGTCTTTGTGGAAACAAAGCAAGGATGTAATTGAGGAAATACAACCACATAAAGACTAATCCTAAATCAGTGATCCTAAAGATATAAGAATATGCATGAGTATACGTAACCTTTCTAGTAACTTGCTAATTTTTAGCAAGACTATAATTAAGGATGTTAAAAAAAAAGAATTCTTGATTTTGCTTTACTTTGCATTTCTTTTACAGATTTTTTTTTCATGGAAACATAAACAACTTAAATATTCAAGAGTACTGGAGTTACTTGTATGTAAAAAGGGAATGTGTGAGAGTGAATATCGTTCTATAACTGTACAGAGTGAATTTATTACTGAAAAACAGAATCTAAAATACCTTCTTTGCCTGTTGTGCAAGCAAGGGCAATAGAAAACAGGACTCACCTGATGTCTGCTAGGGAAACATTTTCAGGGGAGCTTAGAGCAACAGCTCTAGGTGTGTGGGCTCCAAGGCTCACTCTAGAGCAACGCTCAGGTCTAGCACAGTTGTTTCAGAGTCGGAAGTAGTGGCTGGCTCTTGAGCTGGAGGCCTGTTAATGCTGCACGATTGGGGAAGTCTAGAGCTCTTTTGGGGATTTCCCTGGTAGCTCAGCTAGTGAAGAATCCACCCACAATGCAGGCGACCCTGGTTCAATTCCTGGGTCAGGAAGATCTACTGGAGAAAGATTAGGCTACCCACTCCAGTATTGTTGGTCTTCCCTGGTAGCTCAGGCAGTAAAGAATCAGCCTGCAATGCAGGAGACCTGGGTTTGATCCCAGACTGGGAAGACCCCCTGGAGGAGGGCATGGAGACTCGCTCTGGTATTCTTGCCTGGAGAATCCCTGTGGACAGACGAGCCTGGACTACAGTCCGTGGGGTTACAGAGTCAGGCACCTGTGAGCAGCTAAGCACAGCACAGTACAGAGCTCTTTTTGTTATGATCAGGGTTGTGACACAAAAACAATATGACATATTGGAAGTTTGGCTCTGACTCTAACTTGCGGCCTAGTATTAGTGTTTGGGTTTAACACCCACACGTCCTTTGGTATCATGAAGGAAGGGACCAGTCTTTGTGGGTGAAGTTATGTGAACTGACAAGCTAGTGACAGCATTTGCTTTGTCAGTGTTCATAATGGGGAGAAGCTGAGTCTCTCTCTGGTGTTATAGGGCCTGGAATCCTTTGATGTGGCCAAGATTGATAGTGTTAAATCCAGGGCCACTGCCAGTTTTGCCCAGGACTTCATTAGAAGCCAAGTCCTTTTTCTGGGAGGCTGACCAGACGAGATCAATCTTGAACAAACAAACGCTAACCATCACTCAGTCTATTTCTCTCACTCAAAGGACAGCTTGGTACCTCCTGTGTGAGCAACCCATTTGGTGTGGCTTGTGAGAGCTGTCAGGATAACCATTAACACCACAAGAATTCTGAAAACTGGTTATAAATAGCTCAGAATCACCCTGGTGATACAGACCATACATAGCTCAGGGTGACAGAGAGTGATTTTTAAAAAAAGCCTATGGGCATGCATTGCCTAGTCTAAAATATTATAACGAGGGTGGCCTTCTAGGAGAATCAGTATCTACATCCTGACTGTAAGTGTCCTGCAATTCCCAGGGGCCCCAAATCATTCTTGAGCATGAAAGAGCCGTTCTGAGCTGCTTGCTCAGCTCCAGGTACTAGTCCAATACTTCTACATAGTAGGCATTCAATTAAAACACATGGATGCAGTAAAAATGTTAGCTGATATTTACTGAGCACTTAGCATGAATTGGGAAGCATTCTTCAAAACAATCCTGTGAAAGAGTAATTATTATTATCTCACTGTTAGAGATGAAAAGAGGTAAATTCACTGTGCATGTGTTTAGTCATTCAATCATGTCCAACTCTTTGTGACCCGATGGACTGTAGCTGGCCAGTCTCCAGCTCCTGCTTCTCTGTCCATGGAAGTTCTCCAGTCAAGAATATTCCAGTGGGTTGCCATGCCCTCCTTCAGGGGATCTTCCCAACCCAGGGGTCAAACCCAGTTCTCCCACATTGCAGGTGGATTCTTTACTGTCTGAGCCACCGGGAGAGCCCAAGAATACTGAAGTGGGTATCCTACTCCTTCTCCAGGGGAATTTCTAGACTCAGGAATTGAACTGGGGTCTCCTGCATTGCAGGCCGATTCTTTACCAGCTTAGTTACCCAGGAAGCCCAGTAAGTCACTAGCTAAAGATTATGAGACGTGTGGGTAGCAGAGCTTGATTTCAAATTATGCCCTGTTGATTGAAGCTCTCTAATGCTGCTTGTCAAGGCATGAGTGAATAAGGTTTTTAGACAGTGAATTTTTTTGGAGCTCTGATGACCATGAGAAGACTAGTTAGAACGCAGTTATTATGGTGAATGTGACTTAGACAAGGACATGTCTATGGAATAGGAAACAAGTGGACAGATTCAAGACACACTTATGGAATTAGCAAGACTTGGTGATGGAGTGTTTGCTTGTGGCAAGTAAGCAAGACAGATATATCAACCACTGTTCTTGATTTCCTATCTGGTGAGTTGAGATAGAGAGCCCTGGAAATAAAGGAGGTATGTGTCTGGAAGATCATGCAGTTAGTCTTGGATGAGGCCAATTTGGGGGAACTATAACATTTCAATTGGAGTAATCAAATAGGTTGTTGTGTATATTATTTATATTTCCTCTGATCATGATGATCAAAGAAGTTGCTTTGGCTGGAACTTTGAATTGAGTATCCTAGTGAATTTATGTAAGGCTAATAAATTACAGAAAAAGGAAAACAGAGAAAAATTATTCAGAGGGCATGTTTGTAACTTGCTGGCTTAAAATTCAACATTCAAAAAACTTAAGGTCAGGCATCTAGTTCCATCACTTCATGGCAAGTAGATGGGGAAAATGAAGACAGTGGCAGATTTTATTTTGGGGGGCTCCAAAATCACTATGGTGACTGCAACCATGAAATTAAAAGATCCTTCTACTTGGAAGAAAAGCTATGACAAACCTATACAGCATATTATTAAAAATCAGAGTTATCCCTTTGTTGATAAATATCTGTATAGTCAAATCTATTGTTTTTCCAGTAGTCATGTATGGATGTGATAACTGGACCATAAAGAAGACTGAATGCCAAAGAATTGATGCTTTTGAACTGTGGTGTTGGAGAAGACTCCTGAGAGTTCCATAGATAGCAGGAAGATCAAACCAGTCAATTCTAAAAGAAATCAGTCCTGAATATTCATTGGGAGAACTGATGCTGAAGCTGAAGCTCCAATACTTTGGCCACCTGATGGGAAGATCTGATTCATTAGAAAAGACCCTGATGCTGGGAAAGATTGAAGCGGGAGGAGGAGATGACAGAGGATGACATGGTTGGATGGTATCACTGAATCAATGGACATGAGTTTGAGCAAACTCCAGGAGTGAAGGAAAGGGAAGCCTGATGTGCTACAATCTATGGGATCACAAAGAGTCAGACATGACTTCATATCTGAACAACTTAGAACCCAGTCAACAAAGAGCAACTCACTTCATATTGAGAAAAATGACCTAGAGGAGAAGCAAAATGATGCCTATCATTAGGGAATCACAAGTACCAATGAGAAGAAAGAAAGACAGAATATATTTTCAGAAATAGAAATAAAAAAGAAAATGAAATTTAAAAAGCTTGAAGATTGCCAAAATTGTTGCTGGGGATCAAGGGAGAATCCAAAGATATCTGCATGACTTATTGTCTAGATGTTTTAGAAAACACTACTGAAATGCTTGCAAATTTTATAAGCTGGGGAAAGGAGTAATTTTGACATAATTTTTAAGTCCTAATTTCATTTATGTTTACTTATTTGATGATAAAGTAAATGAGAATCATGAGGAAACTAATTTTGACAGCTAAGCATATATCGATGATCTGATTTTTTTTTATAATTAGGAAAATGGCATATCTAAATATATAGAAGCATGTTGGTAATGTTGGATTTTATAGAACTTACCATAGGAAATCAGGTATTAAGTTACCCTAAGCAATAACCAAAATCAACTATGTTAGTTCAGACATCTGCTAGTTCATCCACAGAAAATATTCAAAGGTGTCCTTCTATCATTTAATAGCTACTGATTTTTTCTTTCTTTTTAATTGGCTGTTGTTCAATCACCAAGTCCTGCTGACTCCTTGTGGACCTTTGGACTATAGCACACTTGGCTACCCTGTCCTTCACTATCTTCTGAAATTATTATTTTTTTTTGTTTGGGTATGTTGAAATAAAATACAAAACAAACAAAGAACAATGTTGCCTTAATTTCTTCAGTATAATTAAGTGAATCAGCTATGTGTGCATGCTAAGTCGCTCTGTTGTATCTGACTCTGTGCAACCCTATTCCAGAAGGAAATGGCAACCCAGTCCGGTATTCTTGTCTGGAGAATCCCAGGGACAGAGAAGCCTAGTGAGCTATACCCAATATGGTCACAAGGGTCAGACACAACCGAGCAACTAAATCGTGGACTGTAGCCTGCCAGGCTCCTCTGTCCCTGGGATTCTCCAGACAAGCAGACTGGACTGGGTTGTCATGTTCTCCTCCAGGGGATCTTTCTGACCCAGGGGTTGAACCAGCATCTCTGGTGTCTCCTGCATTGGCAGGTTGGTTCTTTGCCACTAGAGCCACTGGGGAAATCTGACTCAGCCTTATGTATACATATATCTCCTCCCTTTTGGACCTCCCTCCCATTGCCCCTCCATCTCACCTTTCCAGGTCACCACAGAGCACCTGAGCTCCCTTTTCTATACAGCAACTTCTCACTCACTATCTATTTTACACATAGTATATATATATATAGTCAATCCCAATCTCCCTATTCATCCTGGCCCCCCTCGTCCCACCCCTCATGTCTACATGTCTGTTCTCCTCTGAGTGTCTATCCCTGCCCTGAAGATAGGTTCACCTATACCATTTTCTAAATGCTGTAAGAAAACTACAAATAGAACTACCATATGACCCAGCAATCTGACTATTGGGCATATACCCTGAGAAAACCATAATTCAAAAAGGCACATGCACCCCAAGGTTCATTGTAGCACTACAATGTATCACAATAGCCAGGACATGGAGGGGACCTATTGACAGATGAGTGAATAAGGAAGATGTGATACATACATAAATTTATTCTTTGTCAAACATTAATGTTCAGATTTCATATAACAGTGCTTCCCTCCAATGCCATTCTATTTGTGCATTAATATTGTTAAAACTGTTATCAAATTCCTATTGACAATAATTACATAATATATACTATGAGAAATATGAATCACTATGGAAATAAGATCTACATAAATAAAGATGGGTATGCATATGATATAGACACATATATAGAATGTCTATTCACAATCATTGTCCAATACTCAGTACCTGTGGGACATTAGATTGAGAATTGAAACATGTGTGCTGATCTCCAGACCCTCAATTCATTTTCTTTTAGAAGAAGAATGCTCTTAGTTGATTCTTCCTTTCACAGTAGATTTTTCTGGAACATACAATGCTGTTTGATGACATTTTACCCATGGTAGAATTTCTTTTAAAGTTGGAGTCAGTTTTCTTAATTGTCACAGCTTTATCAACTGAGTTAATGTAATATTTTATGTCTTTTGTTGTCATTTCAATGATCGTTGTAGAATCTTCCCAGCACTAGATTACATCTGTAGAAACCACTTTCTTTGCTCATCCATGAGAAGCATCTCCTCATCCATTAAATTTTATCAGAGATTGCAGCAGTTCAGTCACATCTTCAGGCTCTGCTGCTAATTCTAGCTATCTTGCTATTTCTAGTACATCTGGAATTTCTCCATTGAAGTCTTGAATCCCTCAAAGGCATCCAAGAGAGTTGTAATCTTATTTAAAAGCCCTGTTAATTTTGATATTTTGACTTCTTCACATGACTCACAAGTGATATTAATGGCATCTAGAATGATGAATTCTTTCTGGAAAGTTTTCAACTGACTTCTGAGATCCATCAAAGAAGTCAATTTCTATGGCAGCTATAGTCTTGCAAAATGTATTTCTTAAAAAATAAGTCTTGAAAGTCAAAATTGCTCCTTGATCAGTGGGTTTCAGAATAGATATGAGTTAGCAGATGTGGGGGCTTCCCTGCTAGCTCAGCTGGTAAAGAATCTGCCTGCAATGCAGGAGATCCCGGTCTGCCTCCTGGGTTGGGATGATCCCTTGGTGAAGGGATAGGCTACCCACTCCAGTATTCTTGGGCTTCCTTGGTGACTCAGACAGTAAAGAATTCACCTGCAATACAGGAGACCTGTGTTGGATCCCTGGGTTGGGAAGGTCCCTGGAGGAGGGCATGGCAACCCACTCCGGTATTCTTGCCTTGAGAATCTGCATGGACAGAGGAGCCTGGTGGGCTACAATCAATGAGGTCACAAAGAGTTGGACACCACTGAGCACACAGCAGGTATGAAAGCAACCAGCTCACTGCACATCTCCATCAGAGCTCTTGAGCACCCAAATGCACTGCCAATGGGCTGTAATACTTTGAAAGAGATCCTTTTTTCTGAACAGTAGGTCGCAACAGTGGGCTTAAAATAATCAGTAAACCACATTATAGGTCAGTGTGCTGTCATTCAAGCATTGTTGTTTCATTTACAGAACACAAGTGTAGTAGATTTAGCATAATTCTTAAAGGCCATAATTCTTAATGGGGTTTTTGGAAAGAATGATACATGAGAACAGGTTTCTACTTAAGTCTCCAGTAACAATGACACCTAAATAAGGGAGTCAGCCTATTCTTGAAAGCTTAGAAGACAAGCACTGACTTCTCTCTAGCTATTAAAGTCCTAGATAACATTTTCTTCCAATAGAAGGCTGTTTTGTCTACATTGAAAACTTGTTGTTTAGTGTAACCATCCATGTTCATTAATTATTTTATTTTTTTCACTTTTTTTTTTCATTTCTTACATGATAGTATACATATTTAAATGCTATTCTCCCACATCATCCCACCCTCTCCCTCTCCCTCAGAGTCCAAAAGTCCGCTCTGCACATCTGTGTCTCTTTTGCTGTCTTGTAAGTCTTGACAATTTAGGTACAGCTTCTGCATCAGCATTTGGGGCTTCATCTTGCATTTTCTTTAAAAAAAGATGGCTTCTTTTCTTAAATTTCATGAACCAACCCCTGCCAGTTTCAGACTTTTCCTTTGCAGTTTCCGCTGTCAGCCTTCATAGAATTAAAGAGACCTAAAGCCTTACTCTGAGTTAGACGTTGGCTGGAAAGAATGTTGTGGCTTATTTGATCTGCTATCCAGACCAATAAAACTATTTATTGGTCAGCAATCAGTGTTGTTCTTTAAAAGTTCTGTTAATGTTGGTATTTTGACCTCTTTCCATGAATCACAGTGTCATTAATGGCATCTAGAATGATGAATTCTTTCTGGAAGATTTTCAATTGACTGTCAGTTTTCTTATCATTTATGTGTCCCCTGGAATAACACTGTTAACTTCCTCCAAGAATTTTCCCTTTGCATTCATAAGTTGACTGCTTGGCATTAAGAGGCCTAGCTTTGGGCCTGGCTTGGCTTTCTACATGCTTTCCTCACTAAGCTTATTTCTAGCTTTTGATTTACAGTGAGGACCATGCAATTCTTCCTTTCACTTGAATACTCAAAAGCCATTACAGGGTTATTAACTGGCCTAATTTCAGTATCGTTGCGTCTGAAGGTTTAGGAAGGCCTGAGGAGAAGGAGAGAGTGAGGAAGATGCCAGTTTGTGGAGTCGCCAGAACACACCATTAATGGATTAAATTTGCCATCTTTCATGGCTACCCCAAAACAATTACAGCAATAACATCAAAGATCACCAATCATGGATCACCATAACAAACCAACAAAAAAGAAAAGAAAATGTTTGAAATACATAAAAAATTACCAAAATGTGATACAAAGACAGGAAATAAATAAGTCCTATTGGAAAAATGGTGCCAATTAGCTTGCTGGACACAGGCTTGCCACAGAAGTTCAATTTGTAAAAACTGCAAAATCTGTGAAATGCAACAAAACAAAGCACAATGAAATGAGATATGCCTATGATAAATAAATAAATAAATATCTCCCGACTCCAGTGGACCCAACCTCTTTATTTGGGGAGAATAGAACAAGAAAATAGAATCTTGAAAGGCTGGGAAAACTGAGTCCTGCCCTCAGTACCATCAACTATGAATTGTATCACCTTTGTGAAGTTACATAATATTATCAGAATCTTAGTGTCCTTTCCTGCAAAAAGGAAATGGGAATGCCTAGTTGAGGATGTTATTAGAGAATATTTTTCAAGTTCCTGATACAATACTTGGCACAGAGCAGTAACTCAATCCTGCTCCCTATTGTGTTACAAATGATGGCCACACAGAGTGATGAACAGGGTAATATAACCAGTGCTTCAGAAACTGAGAAAGGCAAACTTATTTCTGACAAGGCTGAAGAAGGATCTGTTTTAAATTAGCTCGAGTTTGGAAGGAGGACCTTTTAGGCAGAGACACCTAGTTTGCACCTGTCTGTACCCAGAAGTCAGGTACAGATGCTGGGAGCTGGGGGGACCACTGGAGAGGGCAGGGGCTGGTAGCAGGGGAGGTATCTTCAAAGCTATTTTTGTCCTCAGATCTATATTTCTAATTCTTACCAGGCATTTTTTTTATTGATTGTCTTACAGACACTTCAAATTCAATATACCTGCGAAGAAACTCACTGTCTTTTCTCCCAATACATACACCCCTTNTACAGAGATAAACTTTGGCTTACTTGATGCAGAGCCAACTCACTGGAAAAACCTGATGCTGGAAACAATTAAGGGCAGGAGGAAAAGGGACCAACAGAGGATGAGTTGATTGGTTGTCACCACTGACTCAGTGGACATGTGTTTGAGCAATCTCCAGGAGATAGTGGACAGAGAAGCCTGGCATGCTGCAGTTTATGGGGTCGTAAAGAGTTGGACAGAACTGAGCAACAACAATTGAGACAAACACCCTCAATATCCTTACTTATAATTCTCAAGGTTCCAATAAGAGCATATATTAAGTCTATGAAAAGTTAGCTTAAGATCTTACCAAATAGTTAAGGAAATACAGGTTTCTCCTGCTATTTGAAGGCAGAGTGTTTCTATGAAAATTTTCTCAAGCTGAAAGAGAATACAGCAAATCGATATTCAATTTTTACCTTTTTTTTTTTCCCCATAAAAGTGGAAATCCTCTTGATTTATTTTGGCTCTCTGCAACAGGTACTAATGAGGTCTTCATTTTGTAAAAGTGAAGTGGCACAAAGCAAACTTGAAAAGCAAGGATACCTGCAATCCAGTTGAGGACATTAAATTTGACAATTTCACATTTAATGCAACCATCTTCTTTTGATTTAAATGACTTCTTTCTTGTAAGTTGCCACTTAGTAATTAATATACTTTTTTAAATTCTGAATCTGATGACGTACAAATTAATGTTTTCCGTTATGCTAGCACAGAACACTTGTGGAGTGAGTCCTTTAATTTTATACTGAAGTCCTTCTTTTGAAATGGTAACATCAATGACTTAGGCATATTAATTATATGAAAGCATGAACAAATGAATGAACACTTTAAAATCTAACTTACACTGTTGAAGAGAATTGCAGAACTGAAAATTTAGGTAATTTTTCCACTCTTTCCAATTATTACTAACTTTTGGTGTTTTTTGAATACATATTCTATCTATATGTTGATCTTAAAGTTTCTTAGTATTTTACTGTGTGCTGATGCTTTAAAACAAATTCATTTGCAATTAAATACTGTATTATAATTTAAAAGCATTCTGTCTTTGAATGTGTATCTTAGATTTAACATTCTTGTGGGTGGCAGGGAAAATGATATCTTTGAAATATTTCCTTATTTTAAAAAAGTTTTTTTGCTGATGTATATAGAAACTTTAGATATATAAACTATAAAATAATAACAATGGCAATAGAAATACTAGTCATATAACTTTCAATGCAGTCATTTCTAAAAATGGCAGACTTGCCTGACAGATAGAAATATGATGTTAACATATTTAATCTGCTAATTGTGTCATCTTGAACACATGCCTAACAGTTGTGATGAAGGATAAAACCAGAGTTTTTATGCTATGGCTTAGATTCAGCCATAAGGGATATTCCACCTGGAGCAGGAGGCATTGTATGCACGGTCTTATTTAAAAATCTTGCCATTTGGCACCTAAGCTCTCAGACAGAATTCCAACCCAATTGTAAGCAGGAAGGATGCCAACTTAACAGATGAGCGGAAAGTGCCAAGGCCAAGAGTCCAGGTTCACATATCAAATGTGCTTACTTAGGGCAGGATTCCCAGTTATAAGTCTTCAACCATGTTCAGAAAAACTGTGCCAGCTTGGAGAGGTTGCCCTGCTTTTAATCCCCATAGAACTAGAATTAACCTTGAACTTTGAGAGATGCAATTTAGTCACTAATCTCTGAGGAAGAATAGGTAGCTTTGGATTGATGTATTTAATTGCCAAATCCTTACTCTGTTGTTTATCTCATTGCTCACTATGATTGCAATAATTTAAACACCATTAATTCAAAACTTTGTGTTGACTGCACTCATATTGAACTATCGTTTATGAATGATATGGTAACATAACATATAGGACAGATTTTTTTAAAAGATGTTTACTGGTTTTCTTAATAGTCTCACAATATTCACTCAAAGCTGAAAGTTAATATGAATAATGTGTGAATAATTATGTACATTTGACCTTTACATGATAGTGAAAATTAATAATTCACTGGGTCATTTTACCCATGGATGATTGCTGATGAAAATGTATGATAAAAATACATTTTGTTGAGAGACTCAGTATTATGGTCCTTAAAAAATTGCATTATATTTTAAAAATATGTAACTAGGAAATCTTTCAAGAAAACTGTTGCACAATTTCTGGTGTTTACTAAAATGAGCTAGTATGCACTTCTAGTTCAAGTTTGTTGGGTGTATAATAAAAAGTGCTGAGACTGAATCTGATTCACAAAGGTAGTTAGTACACTTAGACACTGGTGTTCTTTTCACATAATTTAGCAATTGACAAAGCAAGAAAATTAAAAAATATATATATACAAGTATTTAAAGGCCACAGTTTACAAAGAAATTAAATGCTAAAAGAAAGATCTCTTTTAGATGTTTCCAGTGTAAAACAACATGAACTCTCAAAAGGCAAGATAGCTATAAAAGTAACGCTTCCAACTACTTTATAATCCATGTGAAAGACAAATGCTAATCTCTAAATTGTTTTACTAGAGTGCCTCAACACAAGATGCCATTGTTATGAAAACCTTTATGATTTTGTTAAATAAGCAAAGCACGCCAGTTATAGGAGTATTAGACAATACAGACACTGACCCTGGTGATTCACTTCCCTGGTGGCTCAGATGGTAAAGCACCTGCCTGCAATGTGGGAGACCCGAGTTCGATTCCTGGGCCAGGAAGATCCCCTGGAGAAGGAAATGGCAATCCACTCCAGCACTCTTGCCTGGAAAAATCCCATAGGCTATACTTCATGGGGTCACAAAGAGTTGAACACAACTGAGCGGCTTCACTTTTACTTTCACTAATGCAGGAACCATTTGATCCTTGGGTCAGGAAGATCCCCTGGAGAAGGAATTGGCAACCCACTCCAGTAATCTTATCTAAGAAATCCAATGGACAGAGGAGCATGGTAGGCTAAAGTCCATGGGGTTGCAAAGAGCTAAGCATGACTGGGCAACCAACAACAGCAGACAGTATAGGTATGCATTATAGGTTGACGAGCAAAATAGATATGGAGGTAATTTCCTATCCTAAAAAGCAAATATATTTATTTGCAAAATATGTCCTTATTGATTTAATATAGGGCTATCAACATAATTATTTTCTAACTAAATCATTAAAATTATTTTAAAAAGAAATAGGAAATTAAATACTCTCTCTCTCTTTAGTGGCTAAGTCATGTCTGACCCTTGTGACCCCCATGGACTGCCTCTGTCCATGGAATTCTCCAGGCAAGAATACTGGGATGGGTTGCTATTTCCTTCTCCATGGGATCTTCCTGACCCAGGATTTGAACCTGGGTCTCCTGCATTACAGGCAGATTCTTTACCAACTGAGCTATGAGGGAAACCCAGAATTAAATGCACTTTCTCCAAAATAAATCTCAAATGCATATTGAAGGAAAACATGGGGAAGATGACTCAAAACAACTTGTAGTATTACTTAAATTTTGCTCTTTGGACTGTGAAAAATGGAAAATGTCATTTGGTTACCATTTCCTTTTCTTTTGTGCTTCCATAAGAATGTTATGTGTTTATGACCTTATAATTAAAGATATATCGGCCATGGTTTGGGGTGATTTAATCACTAAGTCATATCTAACTCTTGTGACCCCATGAACTGTAGCCTGCTAGTCTCCTCTGATCATGGGATTTCCCAGGCAAGAATACTGGAGCGTGTTGTCATTTCCTTCTCCAATATTGGCCATGAGTTGTACATAAATAATAAACTTGGTGCATATCCACACATATACAGGTAAAACTCCAGATGCATAAAAATTTAGCTGCAGATACATAAAAATAATTTTCCCTTATCTTAAAATACTGTTTAACAACCAAGAAAATGCCTTGTGAAGTAGAATTACTCTTCACATAGCTAAAGTAATCCTAATCAAAGTTAATGAGCAATACACACTTTCCAGTCTTTTATGTCAGTGCAGACTAAGTGTTCTTACAAAATAATTAAATGTCAAGGCAAACAAGTGTAAGATTTGCATGGTCAAATCATACCTTTGAAGTGAGGTATTGTAACTGAAAGAGAAAATAACCTCTCATTCAGCCACAGGCTATGCTGAATTCACATGTGAAATGTTGCCTGCAGATGAGTGTAACATTTCAAAAAAGATACATCAGGTTTGGAAAAGCCAAGAGAACAAAAATATAATGGTCAAGGACTGGTCGTTGTTTTCACGGAGGATACCCTTGGAGTTGCTAGGTGTGGGTTTCTGACACAGATTTGTGCCGTTTATCAGCCTTAAATGGAGTACCACATTAACACAACCACAAAATCTCACTTTCATTAGTCTACCCTGTTAGTTGCTCGGTTGTGCCCAACTCTTTGTGACCCCATTGAACGTAGCCTATCAGACTCCTCTGTCCATGGGATTTTCCAGGCAAGAATATTGGAGTGTGTTGCCTTTCCCTTCTCCAGGGGATTGTCCTGACCCAGGACTCAAACTTGGGTCTCCTGCATTGCAGGTGGATTCTTTACTGGCTGAGCCACTAGGGAAACCCTTCATTAGTTTAGACGGTCCAAATTTGCTGTGTGGGACATTTACTTGGGGAAGAAGGAATGGATTCAGAGGTCTGGGAAAGCCTTTGATGATGATGGAGGTCTCACCCCTTAAATAACAGAAGAAAGAAAGAAAGTGAAGCACGGTTTTAAAGAAGTTCTAGTAGAGGTATCAGGAAGTCCTGGAGTGAATGCCAGTTCCCAGATACAGTCCCTAGGTTAGTACACCTGTCATGTTCAGTCATTGCCTAGGAGCAGCTGTGAACATTATCACAGCCATGCAAACATATTCTGCCTCTTAACTGGCAGGCAGCACCTGAGGCCACCGGTCATGTATGTAGGAGATTGATAGACAATAGATGTAGTGTCATGTCAGCCAAAATATTGAATACCTGCACCGACCCCCATGTTTGTCCTTCCACTCTGGATACCACTGCTCTCTTTCTAGACAGACGTGTGACCCTTTGTGATCTCAGTTGTTCAGTTACACAACCCCATGGACGATAGCCTGCCAGACTCCTCTGGTCACCATGAGATTCTCCAGGCAAGAATACTGGAGTGGGTTGCCATTTTTTCCTCCAGGGGATTTTCTGGACCCAGGGATCAAACTTGTGTCTCTTATATCTCCTGCATTGACAGGCAGGTTTTTATTACCACCGAGAAGCCCCTTGGTTAATTCTTCATTGAAGGGTAAATTAGAAAGCTCAGGAGTCAAGTGAGAGAGTAAATATATGATGATATATGATTAAAGTGTATTCACAGTGTGAATTATGTAATGTACAAGTGTGGATAAATTTAACAGAGACATATTAAAGTATATCCCGAGTAAGGAGAATCCCCTCAATTTAAATCAGTTAATGTGAAATTTCAAAGAAATGCTTTTCCTGTAATTAGACAGCAAAGTGTCACTAACCACTTTTATGTTACCTTTAAATGCTTATTTTAATGTATTATTTATATTGTTTTGTTCTTTATCAAGGGTTTAAAACTTTCTCAAAAATAATTCTGAAAACTCTTTCATAGTAGAGAGGCTGCTTTACTTCTGATGCCTATAATGTACTTATACTTTCTTTTAAATAACAATTTAACCTTATAGCTGATGGATGCAGGAAGCTAAACACATGTCTCCTTAAAAAAAAAAAAAAGAATTTTCAGAAAAGCAAATTGAGCAAGGAACTTTAAAGAAATCTAAGAACTCGAGAATGTTAATCATGGTGGGCAGAGGACTCTATAAGCGGCCAGTGTATAGGGAAGGCTGTCTACGTTCGTTTCTATTTTTCGTTGCTGTGGGAGAAAAAATGAATGGATGCTGGAATTCGGGAGGTGCAGCTAATCCAGTGTGCCAAAAAAGACAAATTACAGCTTTCAAGAGCTGGGAAATAGTCACGGAAATGAATCACCCTTGCTAAGGTGGTGATGGCTGATTGCTGTATGATAAGCCATTCCAGAAAAACTTTGTTGCCAAGAACCTGAAGGCTGAGGAAAAACATGAGAAGGAGTTTCTGACTGACTACCTGAATTCCAGGTGAGTCAGAAGAGAACGTTCTAATAAAAGGTGATGGGTATGATGAGGATAAATTAGGAAGCCAGATCAAATAGGATTTAAAATTATGTGGACTATTTATTGTTATTTAAGTTGTTCTAGGGGATGATAGCCTCTTTTTATGAATTTTGAGTTTATGTGATTTATTAATATATTTAATTAAAGCACAGAAATGATGACTAGAACCCTATTAACAACCTAAAATATGGTAAGGTTAGATGTCTGTCTTCTTGAAAAGCAGTCTTTGAAACGCATCATTCTGCTGACAAGCACTTGTTTGCAAACTGGAATCTTGAATACACGCACTTGGGGACTTTGAGCGGAGCTGCCAAAGGGCAATGGCCCCCCACTCCAGTACTCTTGCCTGGAAAATCCCATGGACGGAGGAGCCTGATGGGCTGCATTCCATGGGGTCGCAAAGAGTCGGACACGACTGAGCGACTTCACTTTCACTTTTCACTTTCCTGCACTGGAGAAGGAAATAGCAACTCACTCCAGTGTTCTTGCCTGGAGAATCCCAGGGACGGGGAGCCTGGTGGGCTACTGTCTATGGGGTTGCACAGAGTCGGACACGACTAAAGTGACTTAGCAGCAGCAGCAGCAGCCAAAAGGAAATGAGGAAAATCAACCTTCAATTGCTGGATGGAGAAGCAATGCGGATACTGTTATAACTTACTCATGAGTGAGGAACAGAGGAAAGTATTCTAGTAGACACCACAAGAGCAGAATAAATCTCATGACTTGTATGTAACCTTCTTTCAATAATTAGAACCCAAAAATGATTCAACACAAAAAACTGTCTTCTCATTACCCTTTGTAATATATTTAGAACAAAAAGTGTGGCATCTTTGTTAAAAAGTTTCTTTCTATTAGTATACATGACAGATGTTGTTTTGTGTTATCCAATTTTATAAATTCCAGCTTATTATATAAGAAGATACTTAGCAATAAAGATGTATGAACAACAAAAAAATCAATAGCATCAACAGAGCACATTAGGTTCTATACATAAAATGTTAATATTAAAATAATTATGTGTATTTAACCACTTGTATGAGTGATACAAGGGTTTCCCTGGTGGCTCAGAGGTTAAAGCATCTGCCTGGAATGCAGGAGACCCAGGTTCAATCCCTGGGTTGGGAACATCCCCTGGAGAAGAAAATGGCAACCCACTCCAGTACTCTTGCCTGGAGAAACCCATGGAGGGAAGAGCCTGGTAGGCTATAGTCCATGGGGTCACAAAGAGTCGGACACGACTGAGCAACTTCACTTTCACATGAATGATAAATGTGGATGTTTACTGAATATTTTTGGTAAGTGAATACATAGGATACTATGGAAAGGGCATGAGTATTGTAGTCACATCCATGTGGAGTTAAATCTTCTATAAATGTTGTATTCCTTATCGGGATCTTGTCAAAATTCTCGTTCTCTACTTGCCCATCTGTGCTATGGGGAAAGATACTATTATTGTAAAAATTGGGGAAATTTTTCCATGTCTGTTTTTGAAGATATCAGCAGTCATTTGATAAGTATCCAAAAATTGCTTCTTCCATGTTGCTGAGTAAGGATGTGGCTACTTTATATGCTTAGTTTAGAGCCACCCTCTAATTCTCTTGTGGCTAAGATGAGAAAGCATCTGCTTGCAATGCGGGACACCCAGGTTTGATCCCTGGGTCTGATCCCTGGGTCAGAAAGATCCCATGGAGAAAGCAATGACAACACACTCTAGTATTCCACCTTGGTAATCCCATGGATAGGGGAGCTTGGCAAGCTAGAGTCCATGGGGTCACAAAGGGTTGGACATGACTGAGTGACTACACTTTCACTTTTTAGTTTCCTTAAGCTGAAGTGCTTTGTCTTTATGAAAAAGTTGAGAAACTGTCATTGCTTCCTCTCTCACTGACAGTTTAGCCCTTTAGGAAAGTTTGCCTCAATGGAACATCTGGATTCCATAATTTCCAGGGCAGCATAAAAATTTTGAAAAATCATAGCAAATGATACCAAAAAATGTAATTCAAAAAGATACATGCTCCCCATTGTTTATCACAGAACTGTTTAGAATGGCCAAGACCTGGAAGCAACGTAAGTGTACGTCAACAGATAAATGGATAATGAAAATGTAGTATGTATGTTCATGTACACACACAGACACACACACACATACAGGAATATTACTCAGCTTATCAAAAAGAATGAAATAAGATGATTTGCAGCACCATGAATGGACCTGGAGATTATTATACTAGGCCAAGTAAGTCATACAAAGATGAATATCATATTATATTGTTTACATGTGGAATCTTACAAAATCATACAAATTAATTTATATTCAAAATAGTAATAGACCCAAGACAGAAAAAAAATTTAAAGTTTCTGGTTACCAATGGGGAAAGAGAGGAGATGAATAAATTAGGAATTTGGAATTAACATGTACATACTACTGTATACAAAATAGGTAACCAATTAAGACCTACTATATAGCACAGTGAACTGTATGCAACATGTTATAATAATATATAAGGGAAAGAATCTGAAAAAGAATAGGTATAAATATAGATATACATGTATAACTGAATCATTTTACTGTATACCAGAAAGTAGCACAACATTGTAAATCAACTATATTCCAAATAAATGAAATAATAACAAAAACTATAGATTTTATCTCACTAATAGCTGTCTAGTAGACATATAACTTGATTACAGGACACAGTCAGTGAATCCTACATTTTCACAATGGGCTTTCATATCATGACCATTATATGCTCACACTACTAAGTTTTATCTATCATTTGTAAAATTGAATTTTCATATAGCAGCTGGTCAAAAATATGTGTGCTATTGCATAGCAATATCATCCAGTCAACAGAGACCTCATACATTTTATAATACTGAAAATTAAAAATAAAATATATGAAGAAATAATTAGGTGTGCTGAAAAAACAAACAAACAAACATTTTCTGCCTCATTCAGATGGTCTGTGCTTCCATCTCTACGAGAACTTCAAGCAGAAATTACCTTTCTAGAAAGCCAGATTTTGGANTTATCCAATTTTATAAATTCCAGCTTATTATATAAGAAGATACTTAGCAATAAAGATGTATGAACAACAAAAAAATCAATAGCATCAACAGAGCACATTAGGTTCTATACATAAAATGTTAATATTAAAATAATTATGTGTATTTAACCACTTGTATGAGTGATACAAGGGTTTCCCTGGTGGCTCAGAGGTTAAAGCATCTGCCTGGAATGCAGGAGACCCAGGTTCAATCCCTGGGTTGGGAACATCCCCTGGAGAAGAAAATGGCAACCCACTCCAGTACTCTTGCCTGGAGAAACCCATGGAGGGAAGAGCCTGGTAGGCTATAGTCCATGGGGTCACAAAGAGTCGGACACGACTGAGCAACTTCACTTTCACATGAATGATAAATGTGGATGTTTACTGAATATTTTTGGTAAGTGAATACATAGGATACTATGGAAAGGGCATGAGTATTGTAGTCACATCCATGTGGAGTTAAATCTTCTATAAATGTTGTATTCCTTATTGGGATCTTGTCAAAATTCTCGTTCTCTACTTGCCCATCTGTGCTATGGGGAAAGATACTATTATTGTAAAAATTGGGGAAATTTTTCCATGTCTGTTTTTGAAGATATCAGCAGTCATTTGATAAGTATCCAAAAATTGCTTCTTCCATGTTGCTGAGTAAGGATGTGGCTACTTTATATGCTTAGTTTAGAGCCACCCTCTAATTCTCTTGTGGCTAAGATGAGAAAGCATCTGCTTGCAATGCGGGACACCCAGGTTTGATCCCTGGGTCTGATCCCTGGGTCAGAAAGATCCCATGGAGAAAGCAATGACAACACACTCTAGTATTCCACCTTGGTAATCCCATGGATAGGGGAGCTTGGCAAGCTAGAGTCCATGGGGTCACAAAGGGTTGGACATGACTGAGTGACTACACTTTCACTTTTTAGTTTCCTTAAGCTGAAGTGCTTTGTCTTTATGAAAAAGTTGAGAAACTGTCATTGCTTCCTCTCTCACTGACAGTTTAGCCCTTTAGGAAAGTTTGCCTCAATGGAACATCTGGATTCCATAATTTCCAGGGCAGCATAAAAATTTTGAAAAATCATAGCAAATGATACCAAAAAATGTAATTCAAAAAGATACATGCTCCCCATTGTTTATCACAGAACTGTTTAGAATGGCCAAGACCTGGAAGCAACGTAAGTGTACGTCAACAGATAAATGGATAATGAAAATGTAGTATGTATGTTCATGTACACACACAGACACACACACACATACAGGAATATTACTCAGCTTATCAAAAAGAATGAAATAAGATGATTTGCAGCACCATGAATGGACCTGGAGATTATTATACTAGGCCAAGTAAGTCATACAAAGATGAATATCATATTATATTGTTTACATGTGGAATCTTACAAAATCATACAAATTAATTTATATTCAAAATAGTAATAGACCCAAGACAGAAAAAAAATTTAAAGTTTCTGGTTACCAATGGGGAAAGAGAGGAGATGAATAAATTAGGAATTTGGAATTAACATGTACANGATCCCAGGGATAGACTGGAGAAACATGTTTTTCTTTTTCTCTTTGTCTCCTGTCCTCCATCTCATCTCTTACTTCGATGGTCTGAGTTTCTACTGAAACCAGAGTAGTCTGAGGTCATATTGAGACAGTTGTCTGGACCTCCACGTGCGCAGCTTGAATCTCAGTTTGGATTTCCACTGAGATCAAAGCAGCCGTTCTGAGGGGGGCTCTCTGGTTTTCAGTTTGCTCAGCTTGGAGTCCCGGGTACGGGGGCAAAGTAGGAGGACAGGAGGGAGCTGAAGGTTTCACGCCCAAATCTATACCCTTAGGACATAAGTCTGGCATATTTTGCGAAGAGAAAAAGGGCAACACATATGCTACTTCTACCCACTTCCCTTGTTCCTTACAGAACCGGTCTAATTGTAAAACAGTATTATACTTAAGAGACCCTCCAATGGATACCATGGCCATGCAGTATCGCATAGGAAGACCAGGTGTGTCTTCTTTAAGCCCTGGGGATCAAATCTATCCCGGTTTTTTCAGGATAGAGTTCAAAGGAGTGAGACTGGAATTGTTAGCTCCCATCTGTAAGAGAGAAAAAAAGCGACCAGGGCCATTTTTCTACCGGAGGCGTCCCTCCCTGCTCTAGATGGGGGTGTAGACAGACTTTTCTTTCCTGGTCAGACTTAGTCTGTCCCTTACCAATGCAGGCACCATCTCGACACTCCCAGTTCTACCACCAAGATGGGGTCGGGATGTACCAGGGGTAGACCTGATAGCATCTTCACCTTTAACCTTGTTTGCCTCAGATACCACCCGGGGTGCAATCAGAGTAACCTTCCAGAATGCCTCCCAAGCTAAGACCGCTGGGTGAAACATTTGTCACCTAAGTGCCTGTGCATGACCCTGAGTATATTCCTGACCACAATAAGACCGATATGAACATAAAGCTGAGATGTTCTTTTCAAGCATCACCACACCAGTATGAGAGCCTCCTCTGGTCCACTAAGAGCCAGCGTTACCAAAGGAAAAAACCCATTGCAGTCCCAATCTGAGTAACCTTTAACCTCAGAGATGTTCTTGGAGCTAGAGCTCCATCTAGTTTCCAAACTTCCAATTCCTAGCGAGGCTAGACACGTTTTTGACTACCAATCCAAGTTTGGGACCTAAGCCACAGTACACTGTAACAGTATAGATCACAAGTCCCTTGAAAGTCTAAGATCCGATAGATTAGGATAGTACTTCTAATTCCCAAGGAGTTATGTTTTTTCAGGATAGAGTTCAAAGGAGTGAGGCTGGAATTGTTAGCTCCCATCTGTAAGAGAGAAAAAAAGTGACCAGGACCATTTTTCTACCGGAGGCGTCCCTCCCTGCTCTAGATGGGGGTGTAGACAGACTTTTCTTTCCTGGTTGGACTTAGTCTGTCCCTTACCAATGCAGGCACCATCTCGACCCTCCCAGTTCTACCACCGAGATGGGGTGGGGATGTACCAGGGGTAGACCTGATAGCATCTTCACCTTTAACCTTGTTTGCCTCTGATACCACCCGGGGTGCAATCAGAGTAACCTTCCAGAATGCCTCCCAAGCTAAGACCGCTGGGGGAAACATTCGTCACCTAAGTGCCTGTGCACGATCCTGAGTATATTCCTGACCACAATAAGACCGATATGAACATAAAGCTGAGACGTTCTTTTCAAGCATCACCACACCAGTATGAGAGCCTCCTCTGGTCCACTAAGAGCCAGCATTACCAAAGGAAAAAACCCATTGCAGTCCCAATCTGAGTAACCTTTAACCTCAGAGATGTTCTTGGAGCTAGAGCTCCATCTAGTTTCCAAACTTCCAATTCCTAGCGAGGCTAGACACTTTTTTGACTACCAATCCAAGTTTGGGACCTAAGCCACAGTACACTGTAACAGTATAGATCACAAGTCCCTTGAAAGTCTAAGATCCAATAGATTAGGATAGTACTTCTAATTCCCAAGGAGTTATGAAATGGTCAAAGAGACCGAAAAGTTTAACTGAGAAAGGAGAGTTCGGTCGACACACTTCAGCTACCCATAGAGCTCAATTGGTAAAGAATCTGCCTGCAATACAGGAGACCCCAGTTCAATTACTGGGTAAGGAATATCTGCTAGAGAAGGGATAGGCTACCCACTCCAGTATTCTTGGGCTTCCCCTGTGGCTCAGCTGGTAAAGAATCCACTTGCAATGTGGGATTCATGGGTTGGGAAGATCCCCTGGAGAAGAGAAAGGCTACCCACTCCAGTATTCTGTCCTGGAGAATTCCATGGACTGTATAGTCATCAGGTCACAAAGAGTAGGACATGACTGAGCTACTTTCACTTTCACTTTTTCACTTATCAACTACATAATTCAGAATATGCCACATGATCTATCTGACTATATAATAATTTCATTGTATTTAAAATGTGCTTTCATCCAAGAAGTCATTTTGAATATGCTTGCAAGCATATATTAAAGTTCACTGTTCATTTTGCATTTATAGATAGTTATATCAGTAAAAATATATTTGACATTTAAATACTGAAAGTATGCTCTTAAATTGTGTCCTTTTAAAAGCCACAACATGGAAAGATAACATGTCTTTATGAAATAAACAATTAAGTGATTCACCCTCCATTATAAAAATACAAATGGGGTATCTTTATTTTGGAATCTCAATTGTACTTTCAAGTCAAGGAATGTGAAATTATATTTAAATACATGCTTCTTTACACAGCTGTAAGCAAGGACATTCTCTTAACTTAGAATTTATTCTATTCTGATTTTGCAGAAATGTAAAGATGTGCCTGGATATTTATTGTATGATTTGCTTGGTTCTCAGAAAAAGAGGATGAAATTCTAAAAGCAAAAACAAAAATGTTTAACTGATTTGGGTTAGTATATGCCAGACAAAAATGTTAGGTAAATGCTTTATTGTGTTACCTACTGTTAATAGAAAATTAATTTTGCTGCCTAAAAATTGCTGTGATTCTCTATTACATGTGTAACTTCATTCTGATATCTTCTTCAGGATAGTCTTTTTTTAATATAAAAACACTTTATCATTCATAAAATAAAAGAGTTCATTAAAATATTTAATATGAAAAAAATCAGTGTACAAAATATATAGCAGGAAATATAGAGCATTCTAAGATTTGTTTAAATTTTCTCTTCAAAGCAAAGCATAAATAAGTAATCAAAATAAAATGCTAAAAAGTTAAAAGTCAATGAAATGCTGTTGGTGCCTCTCTCTCTCTCTCTCTTTCCCTGTCTCTGTCTTTGCCCCTGTTTGCTCTCATATTTCTTTTCCATCATCTCCTTTCTCTTCTCTCCTCTCTTCTCCAAGGTCAAAATTTCTAAGTTAAATGGAAGGCTCTAATTAATGCCTTATCTCATTACAAAGCCAAAGAACTTCCAATTAGTCCAAATTTAATAAACTTGACAGCTTCTATTCAGAGGAAGAACTGCTTCAAATTACCACTACACTTTTCACTAGATTAAAGTAATTATGTATTAAATAATACACAATTTAGTTTTTTATAAGATGCTAATACTAGCCAGCGTGGAATTAATGGAAGGCTCTAATTAATGCCTTATCTCATTACAAAGCCAAAGAACTTCCAATTAGTCCAAATTTAATAAACTTGACAGCTTCTATTCAGAGGAAGAACTGCTTCAAATTACCGCTACACTTTTCACTAGATTAAAGTAATTATGTATTAAATAATACACAGTTTAGTTTTTTATAAGATGCTAATACTAGCTAGTGTGGAATAATCCAAATACTGTTATTACAATATTTATTTACAACCACAATGTCATAAGCTGTGATGTGATTAAAACAAACAGACAAACGCATATTGCTATTTTCAGCTGTTTCTTAACGACATCATTTTTTAGCTTTTTAAATCACTTCCTACCTCAATAATGTCATTTGTAGAAGTTTACAAATTTCCAATCAAATAAAAATTGAATAACATAAACTAAGGAAATTAATACTTTTCAAAAAGAAAGATGACTCTCCTAGTATATCAGAACTCTTCAATTTGAGTATGTCTAACTCAACCTCCTCATTTTGTTGAAAGCAAAATTGGGACTTCTCTGACAGAGAATACTGAGCTTCTCTTTCATGGGGCATGGGTAGGATCCCTGGTTGGGGGAGCTAAAGATCCCACATGCCAACAGCAAGGCCAAACAAACAAACAACAAAAACTATAGAAAACAAAACTGAATCCCTGGAGAGTTTGTGAGTCTTGCCAAATTCATCCTGTTGATTAGAACAGTCCAGCTTCCCTGGACTGGCTTTAGACTGGCTCAGACAGTAAAGAATCTTTCCTGGAGTGCAGGACCCTGGATTTGATCCCTGCACTGGGAAAATCCTCTGGAGAAGGGAATGGCTACCCACTCCAGTATTCTTGCCTGGGAAACTCCATGGACGGAGGAATCTGATGGGCTGCAGTCCATGGTGTTGCAAAGAGCTGGACATAAATAAAGTGTCTACCATGAAAAATTGACTGTTTTTTGAGACATTAGTTATGAAAAGATGGTAGATCTGGGAGTGAAGTTTCAAGCACAGGGAAAAGAAGTATGAAATTGGCAAAATAGGGATGAGCGTGGAAAGTTGTTCCAGAGAATCAAAAAGTTGTCAAGTTTGGTACAGTGAGTTAGAGGGAGATAAGAGATGTGTCCTTCAGGACTTTGTAGACCTTTGTTAGAAGTGAGAGTGTTATGTTGTGATTTGGGACAGAGTTTCAAGATTCTGTGGAAGTAAGCAAAATACTAATGAGAAAGCAAAAGAATGCAATCCTGTGGCTATTTACTTATTTTAGTTCTAGAACACTGTTGACTGATACTTGGTGAGTGGATTTCAGGAGAATATTGGGTTTAAGAAAACAATTTACAGGCATCTGCAATTTTGAAGCAGCTGAAATAGAGAAGAAGAATAATGTATGGAGTTAAGATAGAGCTTGGGAGTAAAGCCAGCAGAAACCAGGGATAGTGAAGAAAAAAGAAAAATTATGAGCTCCTTCTAAATTTTTGGCATTAGACACTGGGTACATGGACGTGTATTTAGTAGGGTTGAGGGTATTTAATAGAGTATGCAAGTAAACTAATAATAAAGTAAAAAAAAAAGTTGAAATCAAGACAAGTTTTATTTTTGAGTTTTGTTTGTTCCTAAACTTATCTAAATAATCGTAACTAGGCATCATGATATATTTTTGTCCAATAAATAAATACCATTGGCAATAACAATCTGGCTATTAATGTAGGTAAAATTGTTCAATGATTCATCTTCGTTTGTGAAGAGAATAGACACTCTTCATGAAGAAGAGCATTGTAAAATACTGTTCTTTTTTTCAATGAAATTCTTCAACATCTTTTTAAACTTTAGCAATTATTAAATATTGATAATCAATAATTATTATTATCAATGGTTACTTACTACTGTGTGTCATTGTGTAGTCATCTATTGAATCAACTCTAAATATTCAGAGATGTGAGTTAATAAATATATCAATTCACAGAAAGATGATGATATGGTTTATGAATGTTAAAAAAATTGATTAGCATATTATTTCCTAATGTTCCTATCTATCCTATAAGCTAATCTCTAAGGAAACAAGTTTGTATGTACTCAGAAAATAAGGAGATCAATATTGGTAATTCCTATAAAGAAGATGCCTCAGACTGTTTATCAATAACAGGTCCATACACATAGATATCCCAAACTAGCCAGGTTTTAATTCACTTTCTGTTAAAGTGTTGTTAAGTGACCAAAATTTTTTGAAATTTTCTTTATCAGTTGTTCCTCTTTCAAGTTGCATGCAGGAAAAAGAAGAGATATAGTGGATGAAGCGATTGCATTTAAACAAAACAAAAATTAGAGGTAATAGAGGATTCAGAGCTATAACAGGAACTTTGCTACCAAGTTTGTATAGTGTGACCTATATTTTTTAGGTAAAGAAACTAAGACATAAAGAACCTATAGACATAGATATTCTTGGCAGAAGGTCTAGAACAGAAACCCTGCGATTTCTTATATTTCAATTCAGTAGCACTGTACAAGCTTAATCTTCAGTAATTTTAAGTTCAAGATCTATGTATGTGCTTTATTGGTTCTATTTCTAATGTAATGTAGGGATACCAGAATTGAATTAAGAGTCTCTTCTGACTCTTGTTGTGAAGAGTCAGACACGACGGAGTGACTGAACTGACTGACTGACTGAGGGATTCCAGATATGTGGTTGAGGGAACATATGAAATAAAATGTATTAATTCCAGAAAAGAAATTAATGTAAAATTTACTTGAGATTAATCAAAGCTGAATGAATCAAATGATAGGAAATGGATTCCTTTTGTATTTCTGGCATTAGTGTTTAAGGATAGTAGAGTTAATAAAAGTAGAGGTGGCAGATGAGTTTTATTCATGTAAGAATAAAACTCTTTTGCTCAGTAAAGGCAGCATGTCTGGGTTAAATGAGATATATATAAGTTAACAAAGTTAATAGGAAACACTTTTTTTCAAACCCAATCAAAATTCTGCTGTATCTGCTCAATGTATTATTACATGCACAATCTACATGTTAAGCACTTTAGTCAAAAGGTTTTATCATGACATTTAAGTTAAGTAAGACTTTATCAATACAAATCATTACTGTTTACTATTACTAAGAATCCATGTCTATAATTGGTGAATCACAGTTTTACATAAAAGAAATAATAATTTATTAAAAAGAAGAAAGTTAAAATGATATGAAAGATAGCTCAAGTTTAGAAACATGGGTGAATCACCCTCAGATTTGGGGAACAGAATGAGAACACTTGAAAAATGAGAATTTTTTTTTCCAGGTCATCTAAGCCATCTTTCAAACTGTAATAGAAATTGTGGCTTGATATTAATTATTATAGGAGTAACAGATATACAGGGGATTTTGGCTTCAACATGGCAGGCTTAAGGAGACCTGGACATTTTTGAGCGATGGTTATATGAGTTGTGTATGTGTGACGGCCTTGGGAAAGTTAAGGTTGGAGCAAAAAGTCAGCAAGTTTTGAATGGCCACTAAGTGAACCTTCCCTGGTGGCTCAGAGGTTAAAGTGCCTGCCTCCAATGCGGGAGACCCAGGTTCGATCCCTGGGTTGGGAAGATCCCCTGGAGAAGGAAATGGTACCCACTCCAGTATTCTTGCCTGGAAAATCCCATGGACGAAGAAGCCTGGTAGGCTACAGTCCATGGGGTCACAAAGAGTCGGACACGACTGAATGACTTCACTTTCACTTTCACTAAGTGAACAAGTGAACAAATAGTTATTTCTTCATCCAAATGCCAAGAATCAAATAAGTGGTAGAAATGCAGGATCAAATGCCAATCTCTGTGACTTTTTTGTCTTTTATTTGTAAGTTAAATGAATTAAAAAGAAAAAAATACTGTAGCATCTTGATAACTTAATTACAGAAATTAATCATCACAAAGGAAAGAAAGGAAATCAACTTAGGGTCATTGTAACAAGCTAGGTTATGTTGGAGAATCAGACAGACTCAAAATCTCAATGGCTGCTGATAATAAATGTGTATATCTTGCTCATCACTAGTCCAGTGTGTAAACTGAGAGCTTTAATTCCTGTGTCCAGCTATTACCCAAGCTAACAGAGCAGCCATCACCTTGCAAGTTGATAGCTGTTGTAACAGAGGGAAAGAGAATGCTGACAATTAAATATAACATGTCACATCCCCTCAAAGTTCAAGGGCTGACACTATGTACATGACCTTACACAAAGGATGGGGAAAGGTGGGCCTGCTATTTGTTCAGAAAAGAGAGAGTTTGAAATACTTCCTAGGTGTCTATGGTGAGATGAGTGAGAGGCCTTGAAGGAAGCAAAAGTATTTTCTAATTTTCTAGGGACTGGGATATATAAAATATTGAGTTTGAGGTCTGATAAATTTAACAACTCTTCTAAAGGAAATAAGGGAGTATGGATCCATATTGTTATTAATACATGAATTGGAGAATTAAAAAGTAAGTGAAATGAAAATTTGGTTATCATGAGTATAATTTATAGATGAAGCTATAGAATGGGAATTTACAGGGACATGAGAATCCAGAGAGGTAACCAAAAGGGTGAGGACAGAGTGTTAGTAATTGGTGCTGAGGGAATGTGGAGGAAGAATACTTAACAAACAGAACAGGGGAAAGAATAGAGTAGAAAATAGCTACTGCATTCAAGTGTGTTGTAAATAAAAAGAAGAGTTTCAAGAAGTGGCAAGTAGTTTCAAACACTGAAAATTAACTGGGACAAAGGAGACAACATTATTGGAATTAGCACAATTATAATCATAGATAACTTGCAATCTGTACTTACTCTAGGCCAGAATCTCTTTTAAGAGATTAATGCATATTAACTCATCTCATTTTAAAATTCCTCTGACAGATAAAGGGATAATGAATGAGGTTAAACAAAAACAAGCAAGTGAAAAGTTGCATAACCAGTAAATATCAAAGACAGGATTTGAACCAGGCATTCTGTCTGCAGAATCCTGGCCTACTTTTAATCAATGACATATATTCTCCTGTCGGTTGCTAGGCATTTTTTTTCCCAAATGAAGCAGAGGAATACAATCTGGATTATATACTAGTAATAATGATGAATGGGGCATGGAAACAACAATTATAGTTTGTGTGCTTGTAGTGTTTAAATATGAAGGGCATAAGTTTTAAATGATTGAATGGAGTGCANGACATATATTCTCCTGTCGGTTGCTAGGCATTTTTTTTCCCAAATGAAGCAGAGGAATACAATCTGGATTATATACTAGTAATAATGATGAATGGGGCATGGAAACAACAATTATAGTTTGTGTGCTTGTAGTGTTTAAATATGAAGGGCATAAGTTTTAAATGATTGAATGGAGTGCGCAGTAAGAAAAGGTTGAGGTTTTGGACCTGATTCATTTTTAGAAAAGAGGACTCTAACATAATTAGCAGAAGGGAGGAGAAAAACTGAGTTAAACTTTGTAATAGTACATTCACTATTTATCATGGATTTCATCTAGTACTTAATGCATTTCTTTATTCAGTTCATTGAAAAATTAGAAACCTTCTTTAGTTTGCACAGCAATTAAGAGACAGCATCACAACTCATGCCCAGATCCCCTTGGTTTCAGAGCCCATATTCTTTTTATCATGTTAGCANAATTCAGATGGCTGTTTTACATCTCCTACTGTGGGCAAGAATCTCTTAGAAGAAATGGAGATGCCCTCATAGTCAACAAGAGTCCAGAATGCAGTACTTGGGTGCAAACTCAAAAATGACAGCAAAATGGTTTCTAAGGCAAACCATTCAACTCACAGTAATCCAAGTCTATGCCCCAACCACTGATGCTGAAGAAGCTGAAGTTGATCAGTTCTGTGAAGACCTATAAGACCTTATATAACTAAAAAACCAAACTATAAAACAGCAACAAAAAAGGATGTCCTATTCATTATAGGAAACTGGAATGCAAAAATAGAAAGTCAAGAGATACATGGAGTAACAGGAAAATTTGGCCTTGGAGTACAAAATGAAGCAGAGCAAAGGCTAACAGAGTTTTGCCAAGAGAACCCACAGGTCATAGCAAACACCTTCTTCCAACAATGCAAGAGAAGACTCTATAAACATGGACATCACCAGATGGTCAACACTGAAATCAGATTGTTTATATTATTTGCAGCCAAAGATGGAGAAGCTATATACAGTCAGCAAAAACAAGACTAGGAGCTGACTGTGGCTCAGATCATGAATTCCTTATTGCCAAATTCAGACATAAATTGAAGAAAGGAGGGAAAATCACCAGACCATTCATATATGACCTAAATCAAATCCCTTACAACTATACAGTGGAAGTAACAAATAGATTCAAGGTATTAGATCTGATAGATGGAGTGCCTGAAGAACTATGGATGGAGGTTTCTGACATTGTACTGGAGGCAGCAATCAAGACCATCCCCCCGCCCCCCAAAATGCAAAAAAGCAAAATGGCTTTTGAGGAGGCCTTACAAATAGCTGTGAAAAAAAGAGAAGCTAAAGGCAAAGAAGGAAAGGAAAGATATAGCCATTTGAATGCAGAGTTCCAAAGAATAGCAAGGAGAGATAAGAAAACCTTCCTCAGTGGTCAGTGCAAAGAAATAGAGGAAAACAATAGAATGAGAAAGACTAGAGATCCCTTCAAGAAAATTAGAGATACCAAGGGAACATTTCATGCAAAGATGGGCTCGATAAAGGACAGAAAAAGTATGGACCTAACAGAACAGAAGATATAAAGAATTGGTGACGACAATACACAGAAGAACTATACAGAAAAAATCTTCATGACCCAGATAATCATGATGGTGTGATCACTAATCTAGAGCCAGACATCCTGGAATGTGAAGTCAAGTGGGCCTTAGGAAACATCACTACAAACAAAGCTAGTGGAGGTGATGAAATTCCAGTTGAGCTATTTCAAATGCTAAAAGATGATGCTATGAATGTGCTGCACTCAGTATGCCAGCAAATTTGGAAAACTCAGCTGTGGCCACAGGGGTGGAAAATGTCAGTTTTCATTCCAATTCCAAAGAAAGGCAATATCAAAGAATGTTGAAACTACCACACAATTGCACTCATCTCACGCCATAGCAAAGTAATTCTCAAAATTTTCCAAGCCAGGCTTCAACAGTACATGAACTATGAACTTCCAGATGTTCAAGCTGGATTTAGAAAGGGCAGAGGAAGCAGAAATCAAATAGCCAATATCCCTTGGATCATCAAAAAATGCAAGAGAATTCCAGGAAAACATTAACTTCTGCTTTATTGACTACGCCAAAGCCTTTGACAGTGTGTATCACAACAAACTGTTGAAAATTCTTCAAGAGATGGGAATACCAGGCCAACTTAATTTATCTGCATGCAGGTCAAGAAACAACAGTTAGAACTGGACATAGAACAATAGACTGGTTCCACATTGGGAAAGGAGTACATCAAGGTTGTCTATTGTCACCCTGCTTATTTAACTTACATGCAGAGTATATCATGTGACATGCCAGGCTGGATGAAGCACAAGCTGGAATCAAGTTTGCTGGGAGAAATATGAATAACCTCAAAAATGCAGATGATACCACCCTTATGGCAGAAAGTGAGGAAGAACTAAAGGGCCTCTTGGTAAAAGTGAAAGAGGAGAGTGAAAACGTTGACTCAAAGCTCAAGATTCAGAAAACTAAGATCATGGCATCCAGTCCCATCACTTCATGGCAAATAGATGGGGAAACAATGGACAAAGTGAGTGACTTTATTTTTGGGGGCTCCAAAATCACTGCAGATGGTAACTGTAGCCATGAAATTAAAAGACACTTGCTCCTTGGAAGAAAAGCTATGACTAACATAGACAGCATATGAAAAAGCAGAGACATTACTTTGCTGACAAAGGTCCATCTAGTCATAGCTATGGTTTTTCCAGTAGTCATGTATGGATATTAGAGTTGAACTATAAAGAAAGCTGACTTCTGAAGAATTGATGCTTTTGAACTGTGGTGTTCAATAAGACTCTTCAGAGTCCCTTGGACTACAAGCAGATCCAACCAGTCCATCCTAAAGGAAATCAGTGCTGACCATTCATTGGAAGGACTGATAACGTAAAAGTAAAGTGAAAGTTACTCTGTCATGCCTGAGTCTCTGCGACCCCATGGACTGTATAGTTCATGGAATTCTACTGGCCAGATTACTGGAGTGGGTTGCCTTCCCCTTCTCCAGGGTATCTTCTCAACCCAGGGATTAAACCTAGGTCTCGCACATTGCTGGCAAATTTTTGACCACAAGGAAAGCCCAAGAATACTGGCATGGATAGCCTATCCTTCTCCAGCAGATTTTCCTGACCCAGGAATCTAACTAGGATCTCTTGCATCACAGGCAGATTCCTTACCAACTGAGCTCTCAGGATCATTGAAAGGACTATTTCTGAAGCTGAAATTCCAATGCTTTCGCCACCTGATGCAAAGAACTGACTCATTCGAAAAGACCCTAGTGCTGGGAAAGATTGAAAGCAGAAAGAGAAATGGATGACAGAGGATGAGATGGTTGGATGGCATCACCAACTTGACAGATATGAGTTTGAACAAGCTTCAGGAGTTGGTAATGGACAGGGAAACCTGGCGTGCTGCAGTCCACAGGGTTACAAAGAGTTGGACATAACTGAGTGACTGAACTGGACTGATATTGTGTTAGAAGATAAAAAGGAATAAAAAGAAATAACTGCAGAGAATGTCTTTTTATGTATGCTGCTACTGCTAAGTCACTTCAGTTGTGTCCAACTCTGTGCAATCCCATAGACGGCAACCCACCAGGCTCCTCTGTCCCTGGGATTCTCCACACAAGAATACTGGAGTGGGTTACCATTTCCTCCCCCAATGCATGAAAGTGAAAAGTGAAAGTAAAGGCACTCAGTTGTGTCTGACTCTTTGAGACCCCATGAACTGCAGCCTACCAGGTTCCTCCGTCCATGGGATTTTCCAGGCAAGAGTACTGGAGTGGGTTGCCATTGCCTTCTTTTAAGTATGCTGCTGCTGCTGCTGCTAAGTCGCTCCAGTCGTGTCCGACTCTGTGTGACCCCAGAGATGGCAGCCCACCAGGATCCCCTGTCCCTGGGATTCTCCAGGCAAGAACACTGGAGTGTCTAGTGCTGGGAAAGATTGAAAGCAGAAAGAGAAATGGATGACAGAGGATGAGATGGTTGGATGGCATCACCAGCTTGACAGATATGAGTTTGAACAAGCTTCAGGAGTTGGTAATGGACAGGGAAACCTGGCGTGCTGCAGTCCACAGGGTTACAAAGAGTTGGACATAACTGAGTGACTGAACTGGACTGATATTGTGTTAGAAGATAAAAAGGAATAAAAAGAAATAACTGCAGAGAATGTCTTTTTATGTATGCTGCTACTGCTAAGTCACTTCAGTTGTGTCCAACTCTGTGCAATCCCATAGACGGCAACCCACCAGGCTCCTCTGTCCCTGGGATTCTCCACACAAGAATACTGGAGTGGGTTACCATTTCCTCCCCCAATGCATGAAAGTGAAAAGTGAAAGTAAAGGCACTCAGTTGTGTCTGACTCTTTGAGACCCCATGAACTGCAGCCTACCAGGTTCCTCCGTCCATGGGATTTTCCAGGCAAGAGTACTGGAGTGGGTTGCCATTGCCTTCTTTTAAGTATGCTGCTGCTGCTGCTGCTAAGTCGCTTCAGTCGTGTCCGACTCTGTGTGACCCCAGAGATGGCAGCCCACCAGGATCCCCTGTCCCTGGGATTCTCCAGGCAAGAACACTGGAGTGGGTTGTCATTTCCTTCTCCAATGCATGAAACTGAAAAGTGAAAGTGAAGTCGCTCAGTCGTGTCCGACTCTTAGCGACCCCATGGACTGCAGCCCACCAGGCTCTTCCATCCATGGGATTTTCTAGGTAAGAGTACTGGAGTGGGGTGCCATTGTAGAGTGTAAATAATTAGATAGCAATAGTAGAGTTCAGTGCAATTTAAAAAATTATTTCATTACTGCAGCAAAAGTTACCAAGAATATGGGACTTGTAATTTGCTGAAATTACAATGGTTATATAAGAGGATGCAGGCTGAATTCATAGTAATAAAGCAAACACCGAACATCTAATTCAACACTATTGCTATTACCAAAGTGAGCTTGGGTGTGTGCAGTAAAGCCAATGTGCTGATATCAGATTATTGTGAACAGAACTGTAACATTTATCTCATGGTGCCAAGCAAGGAGTCTAGGTAGCTGGTGCTTAAAAGACCCAAACTTTCTGAAGACTTTCAAGATTTTTTTTTTTTTCTTTAAGGACAGAATGACATAGGCAGATTGTTGTATGTGTGATAAGCTCTTGGATATTCTTCTGAGTGGTTGGTGGTGAGGTAACTAGGAGTCAATATCATCACACTCTGGTTATAACTATTCTGGAGTCTATTTGTTTGTGGTCAGTAAACAGTTAACTTCTTCCACCTGGTGGGGTTTTGGTGTCTGTTAAAATATTTCAAAGAATATGGCTCAGAATATTATCTATAGGCCCTGAGGAGGAATTAAAGGTCCTTGACTTTGTTTAACAGCTGAACTATCATTACTTAGTCTTGCTTGACTGTTTTCCCTACATTTTCTCACTTCTCTGATTCAGTTTATTCTCTAAAGTTTTTCTGCAGACAAAAGCCAGGCAGAGGACATGGAGGGATGTGTCTTGTTCTGGGAAAGATTCATGAGGTCCTGCTTCATTACCTTGCTACCGAGCTATGGGTTTATAGTGTATGTTTTCCTACACGTGATTTCAGTAAAATTTTATCAAGAAATAACTGGAGGCATTTCTGCTGTGCTTAAGTCTTGTCACATATCACATATACAATAATAAGATAGTTTAGTTAATTTTTTTCTTCTTCAGTTTAGGAAGCAGCTTCACTGCCTTCAGTTATAGTCCAATAAGAAAAAAAAAAAACTTTCAAGGATGAATCTTCACAATTATCAAGTCAGGTGTGAGTTATTATTTTATGTACTTTTTCTTAATATTTTAAAAATTATTATTTTTGGTTATTGTCAATACCATAACACAGGGACTTCCCAGGAGGTGTTTTGGTAAATAATCTGCCTGCCAATGCAGGAGACACAACAGATATGGGTTCAATCTCTGGGTCAGGAAGATTTCCTGGAGTAGGAGACGGCAACATATTCCAGTGTTCTTGCCTGGGAAATTCCATGGATTGAGGAACCTGGTAGGCAACTGTCTATCAGGTTGCAAAGATTCAGACATGACTGAGCAACTGGGCAAACACACATCACAAAATCAATTTAATTTTTGGATGATTTGCCGGTTCTATTTTGGTTGGAAACAAACCACAGGAACTAGGACATATGTATTTCCTGCCTATTTAGATAATAATATTCTGATCTAGGCTTGTATAAGATGGAGAGGCCAAAATGAAGGGAAGGAGGGGCATCTATTTGCCTAAAACAAGACCCCATATATTCTTTTCTGTTTCTTTCTTCTTTCAACATGTTAGCAAGCCAATTCTTCTTGCAAGAGACATGAGCTAGGATATCACCAGCAAGTAAATCAACCTGTCACTACGACCTCTCTACCCTAAGAGGTTTTGTCTGGAACAATTACTGTGTGTGTGTGTACATACACATGCATATGCAAGCATGTGTGCATGTAGGCTTAATTTTCTTATGAGTATCCAGCCGTCTATGGCATTTAGGTTAACATTTCAGATTAGACCAAACCCTCCATCTAATGTCAATAAATCAAATACCTAATTTTGTTGTTCCTATGTGTGAAAGCAACATCACATGTGATTTAAAGACTCTGTGTGATTGCTGGGATCACTGAGTTTTATATACAACAAAATGCAAGATTACAGAAAAAGTATAACAAGGAATTTTCTGTATCTGTGAACTGTTGATTGTGGATTCTTATGGCTGAGGTACACTAGTTCTCTCACTATTCAAAGGAAAGTCATTTAGTACTGCCAATTTGTGGACCTTTAAGATTTAGAAATATAGGAAGAACTCTAACTTTTTCTGCAACTTCTGTACTGCTTTATAATGCTTGTTTATTGAAGCACTTTCCTTCCTCATTTGTTAGTTATTCTTGGTGTTTATAAAATTTATTAAATCAGTGCACCAGTCTCCCTCCCTGTTTTCATTTCCACCTACAAAAGTACTTTAGAAATAGAAATGAAATCTTCATTTTGACTTTCCAGCAACACAAATTTAGCAGATTTAAACTCTTTAAACAGTTTGCTATGAAATATAGTTTGAAGTGCAGTCAACAAAAGCAGCAGTTTTCAAAGAGGCAAATAAACAACTCTAGGCATATATAATATATACTGCTTTGGGGAAAAACAAAAAAATTCTTTTCATCCTAATGTGTACTTTTTTCTAAAAAACCCTCAGCTTACCTAAAGGCAATACCAAAAGTGTTCTAACTTCCAAATTAATTACATATGAATTTTCATTAATACTTATATATGTAAAAATGTGCATGTTTAAGGTTCATGTAGAACTGAAACTGATCATTGTGAAAAAATGCAGATAAGATAATGTTAGACCGTGTCAGTGCACACTGCTATACTCAGCGAAGACTATTTTGTGAGTATTCAAGAAAGTTTTAGAATAATGATCACACAGTATCTTCTCTCTTAATTATAGCTTGGGATATCTGTTGCTTAATGAGAAAATAAACAAATATCAAGGGATTGGAAATATTGTTTATTTTTCTTTCTGACTTCCATTTCCCCATTTTACTCTCATCAGTAGGCAACGCATATAAATGAAATACTATACATGTGGTGGAAATGGCAACCCACTCCAGTACCCTTGCCTGGAAAATCCGATGGACAGAGAAGCCTGGTAGGCTACAGTCCATGGGGCCGCAAAAGTCTGACACAACTGAGTGACTTCACTTTCACATACATGTGGTTAACTTGAATTTTTTCGCCTTACTGCTATTCTTTTTAATATTTGTGAATTAGATTATTTTTCTATTGCTGGCCTAACTTGAATTTGTAAGACCTGTTAGGGTTTTGATGTGAGAGAAAATCTGCAAAATTCATATTATGTATTAGATATGTCTCACTGATAAATTATCTGAGTCTAAGCTATTATCAGGCTAACAGAACTCCTACACTTTGTGACCTGAGACCTATTTTCAACCCTCAAGCCCAAATATTATTTTAAAACATAAATCCATTCATATCATAGCCCTACCAGAATCTCCTTAATGTATTTTCCATTATGCTTAGGATAAAAGACTTCATGTCATGCATACGCTCCTTGAACTTGCCCTCCAACCACACTGGTTTCCTTCTTTTTGATTCTTTTATATTGCCAAGCACTTCCTCCCTTAAGATTCATTATATTATATAATTTAATGTGGGTTTTCAGGAATTCATCCCTGACCCCCAAACCTAGAATTGGGCTCCATATTCCTTATTCTTAACATATCCTGTATCTTACTCATAACGTATGAGAGTTGGTAAATATCTATTTAGTTGGATGACTATGCTACAACTAGGCTGTATGGTCAGTGATGATAATGACCTTGTTTTTCACTCATCCTTTTATTCCCAGAACCATGCAAATTACAGACCAACAATAAGGAATCTTCCTTAAATTAACAAATCTTACCTATGTAAGATTGTTAAACTTTATGTTCTATATTTGTTCTAATAATGTTCTAACAAACATTATTAAATTTTATGTTCTATTCTGAACTTTTTTTTCAAAAATATGTTTTTTCTGAATTTTGCTTTTATGTATCACTACTGTTTCATATGGTCTTTTTAAAAAGTCAACTGATTCCCAAAGGGATGAAGAAGGTCAGAATATGCTTAGATTTTTAAAGTAGTGTCAAGGAGCGAAGTAAGATGACCATTAGGAGCAAGATCTATAAATGTCAAACTTTCATATGTAAACTAGATAATTCAGGCTAATCAACCATAAGTTCTATTTGCAATGCAGTTTAACACTTGTTATTTATGAAATCTGGAATATATTTATTTTGCTGTTGCTCAGTCTTTCAGTTGTGTCTGACTCTTTGTGACCCCATGGACTGCAGTACACTAGGCCTTCCTGTCCTTCACTATGTCCCAGAGTTTGCTCAAACTCACGTCCATTGAGTCGATAGTACCATCCAACCGTCTTATCCTTTGCCATTCCATTCTTCTCCTGCCCTCAATCTTAGCCAGCCTCAGTGTCTTTTCCAATGAGTTATCTCTTCACATCATGTGGCCAAAGTACTGGAGCTTCAGCTTCAGCATCAGTCCTTCCAGTGCATATTCAGGAGTGATTTCCTTTAGGATGGACTGGTTGGAGTTCCTTGCTGTCCAAGGGACTCTCAAGAATCTTCAGCACCACATTTTAAAATCATCAGTTCGTCAGTGCTCAGCCTTCTTTATGGTCCAACTCCCATATCCTTACATGACTATGAAAAAAACCATAGCTTTGAGTAGACAGATCTTTGTCAGCAAAATGATATCTCTGTTTTTTAATATGCCATCTAGACTTGTCATAGCTATTCTTCCAAGAAACAAACATCTTTACTTTTATGGCTACAGTCACTGTCCACAGTGACTTTGGAGCCCGAGATATATGGGAATATGATAATCTAAGTTTATTACTAAAATGGAATTGGAAGTCATATTTCATGTCCTTTTAAATAACTGTCTCCTCTGCCTTGACTGGAGAGCAGTGAACGTAGTTGATGTCAGTTTAGAAATATGGTGCTTTGCTTGTGCTCTTGAGCAGCTTATCCCAGTTCTCAGATGAGGATTCTGAAAAGAATCTGAGGTCAAAGCCAAGGGGCTCCTACTTCTGGAACAAAACATCTACATGTTTAGTGCCTGCAGCCTTGCCTGATGGTCTGAAATCTTAAATAGTCTCAAACCAATAAGTAGAACTTGGAAGTAACTGTGTCATTAAAAAATATTATTTTCTTAAACTGTCTACTTGGTACTTGCATAGCACCTCCTAGACCATCACACTCTAAACACAGCAAGTTCAAGGTTCCAGATTCCTCTCGACACTGAGGCCACTTAGACCTTGCAACATGGATGGATCTTCATGGTTTTCCATGAATAACAAAGGGAGATTCCAGGGATCCTCTGCCACCTCTATTCTTTATCTCTCTTATAAACTTTGCACTGTTGTTTGAATATAAAATAGAAAGTAAAGAAAGCCTGAGTTTTAAATTATGCTGATCCTCAAACAATTCTCATGTTGGAGTTTTTCAACAATTTTGATTATAACATATCTAATTAAGTCCTTTGAAATATAGACAGAAACACATCTAATATTGAGCTTTATTCTCTACATACACAGGAAAATAAACACATTATGCAGAAGAGGTTTGCTATTCTTTACCCCCTCTGTCAGAAACATTCCCTTAGTTCTTGTAGGTATGGCCCTAGAGAATCTTCTGTTTATAGACAATCCAACGGACTTAACAATCCAACAGGTTTAACTGCCTCTTCAGTTAGGTATTTCTCACAACAGACATCATATTTGATTTACTGGAATAATGCTGCTTCCTGACATTTCAAACCAGTCAAGTCACAAATTAATTTAGTGTTGAGTTAAATTTGCAGAAGAGGTTTGCTATTCTTTACCCCCTCTGTCAGAAACATTCCCTTAGTTCTTGTAGGTATGGCCTTACAGAATCTTCTGTTTATAGACAATCCAACAGACTTAACAATCCAACAGGTTTAACTGCCTCTTCAGTTAGATATTTCTCACAACAGACATCATATTTGATTTACTGGAATAATGCTGCTTCCTGACCTTTCAAACCAGTCAAGTCACAAATTAATTTAGTGTTGAGTTAAGGTGCATGGTCTCTAACATATAGAGCAATTAGATGAGGCAAATCATATCAGCAGAGTATCAAAAGCCGAGTGTGGGGTAGGATGGTAGATTAGGAAAACAGAATTTAAAAGATGCCTGTGTATCAAAAGTCCCTAGCCTTTGAGATTCTATCTATAAGCCAAATAATTTCAGTAGAACATTCTTAGCAACACTAGTACAACCACTAATTCTGTTACTGCTTCTAATCGTAATAATAATATTACCAACAATTATTTTGCTAGAGGTTAGTTAAGTATGAAAAGAAAAAAAATGACATTAAAAATGACCATGAATTTATAATTCTAAGCATTTGAACACCTTAACAGAAATAGTCACAGTTACAGATTTGAAGAGAATTCCTTACATTGAAGCATATCCTAAATATTTTCCTTTATTTCTTGATCGCTATGGACCATAAAAAAACTGAAGCCAGAATTAGTATTTGTCTGGATAGACTTTCAGGAACCAAGGCTCCAAGAAGGTGTCTCCAGAGCGTCTTCATTGCACTGAGTCTCATGTAATCAGCAAGAGATTTAACATGCTCCCCAATTCATGTGTGTTTTGTAATAATAAATTATGCATGTATACTTTACACTTTCCTAGTGGCTCAATTGTAAAAAAAAAAAAAAAAAAAAAATGCCTGCAATGTGGGATACATGAGAGATCCCTGGGTCAGGAAGATCCCCTGTAGAAGGAAATGGCAAACTACTCCATTATTCTTGCATGGGAAATCCCATGGACAGAGGAGCCTGGTGAGCTACAGTCCATGGGGTCACAAAGAGTTAGGCACAACTGAACATATGAACATCATAACACCAATTTAATTTTTTGATGATTTGCAGGTTCTATTTTGGTTGGCAACAAACCACAGGAACTAGGACATATGTCTTTCTTGACTATTTAAATAATGAATATTCTGACCTAGGTTTGTATAAGATGGAGAGGCCAAAATGAAGGGAAAGAGGGCCATCCATCTGACTAAAGCAAGATCCCATATGCCCATATGCTCTTTTCTGTTTCTTCCCCTTTTCACCATGTTAACAGTCAATTCCCTTTACAAGTTACATGAAATAGGACATCACTGTCATGCAAATTATCCTGTCACTACAATCTCTCTACCCTAAGAGGTTTCGCCTGGAGCAGCTACTGTGTGTGTGTGCACGTGCATGTGTACATGCAGTCACATGTGTGAGCATGCTTTTCTTATGAGTGCTTAATTTTCTTATGAGTATCCAGCAGTCTATAGCATTTAGCTTAGTACTTTTGATTAGACCCAGTACTGTGTTACCCTCCTAATAAACCCCATGCTTCCTCCATTGCCCAACCCCCCAGACTGTTGATATATATCATGATATTTCATTTAAATCTCCCTCAGACCATTTTGGAGCCCTATTCAAATACAGCCAAAGTTTTCCCATTTCAGAGTAAAAGAAAGAAAAAAAAAATTCCTTACATGTTTCATAATCTCTACATTGCCTTCCCCTACCTCTCACTCCTTATGTTTCTGACTTCATTTCCTACTGCTCTCTGTCTACATCACTCCTCTGCTCCAGCCACGCTAACTTTTTTTGGAAATCCAAGATGTCTCTGTCTAGACATCCTTGTGCAAGTTGTTCTCTTCCCCGAAATGCTCTCCCCTTATCCAACATGCTTTCTTCCTCTGTTCCTTCAGTATTCATCGTACCTCACATTGCATCTTCACTGAAAAGTTCTGTTTCTCTTTCGTACTTGTATATTCACCATGTATATCATACTTCATAATTTGTTTATCACTGGATATTACTATTTGCCTTCCTCACCAGAATATAAGGTGAGATATCTTGGTCTGTATCTTTGGAACAGTGCCTGGCATAAAGTAAACACTCAACATATGTTGACTGAATGATTTTTTTTTCTCATTTTGGAATTTCCAAGATCTTAGATCTTAATGCTAATTTGAGAGTCAAGAACATGGCCAGGTACTCCCTGTTCTGACTTTTAAATTTGAAGTTGAATGCCTTTAGGTGGTGCTAGTGGTAAAGAACCCACCTGCCAATGCAGGAGATAGAAGAGACAAAAGTTTGATCCCTGGATTGGGAAGATCCCCTGCAAGAGGGCATGGCAACCCACTCCAGTATTCTTACCTGGAGAATCCCATCAACAGAGGAGCCTGGGGGACTATGGTCCATTGGATTACAGTTGGACACAACTGAAGTGACTTAGCACACAGGCATGTTATCCTTGATGAATTAATTCTGCAGAATGAGGCAACTTGCTTTGAGTAGACAGCCTAACCAAACCAAGGATTTTCAGTTTCTTTAGACCATCGATCTTCTAGACCCCTCTAGAACTCTTTTTGATAGCAGTCAATCTCTTGGATTTTCTTTTGTCATTCTTTGTAGTATGATCAGTTGCATAAGTGAATATATGGGGTTTAGTTACTGAAGATGGTATGAGTTTAAAAAACAATACTTTTCTAGATTGAATTGTCTATAGATTTCTTTTTCAGCTACCTGAGAGATCATATGGGAGAAAGATTTTGTTTTCTTTCCCCGTTATGGGATTGAGTTATGAACACACCTCTTTATCTCATAATCAGAAACTTCTTAAAGCAGAGTCCTGGCTTACCCACAGTATACCTCTCTGCAGAGTCAAACTGGTTTTCTAGCCAGGCAAGTTCCCTTTTATTCCATTTTCCTAAGAAAATACGAGAATTCTAAAGCTGGCTAGCTCAGATGACTATACAATGATAGAGGCTATAGTAATTTAGAAAGATAGGTGACTTCTGGTTACTTATCAGAATAAAAATATTATAGGTATTATCAAGGAGACTGATCTCAACCTTAATGCTGCACAATGCTTGATTGAGAGGATAGTCTGAAGGAAACTGTTTTATTCTGTACTTCATCCTGTAAATTATTCATGATTTCAGCAATTGCTCCAGAGAGGTATTTATTTGAATCACACCACCCAACAACAAAAACAGCAACCAAATGATCCTTGTCTTAGAATTGTGCTGTCATTGCTGACACTGAAAACTGTTGTAAGAAAAAGTGATTGGACACTAATTCCATTCACTGTGATGATGCTCGTGAGAAACTTTACCTTATATTATGCAGTATCCAGTTTATGAAGACTCAGAGGGTAATGGTTTTATGCTCTTGGTGTTTCTTCTGTGTAATTGACCTGTTTTTGGATTGTGAATGCTGTGACACATCAAATGGATTTCATTAGTTTTGTAATAAAAACCAAAGCCCAAGTTATGGTTATCCTCTAGGAAAAAGTTGGAAGTCCCCTGTCCTAATTGAGATCATGCTTTGGAGTCAGCCTTGCTGAATTTCAAAGCAGCCTCTGCCACCTATCATAAGTTTGAACTTAGCTGGTGGCTCAGACTTTCTGTGCATCAGCTTGGTGAGTGAGCATAGCTCTGGAGGGAAGTCATGATTATATGTGACAATTTGCAAAAATGCTTAAAACTGCATTGTATCAAAATGAGAGAGGTCATTGTATATTTTGTGTATTGACATTTTGAAGTTTTTAATTCACGCTACTGCTTTTTTACTTTACCCTGTTTTCTTCATTTACTTCTTTTAAAATAAGTTATTATTCAAAGTGTATTGCTGTGCTTAGTCGCTTCAGTCGTGTTTGACTCTCTGCGAACCCATAGAGCATGGCCTACCAGGCTCCACTGTCCATGGGATTCTCCAGGCAAGAATACTGGAGTGGGTTGCCATTTTCTTCTCCAAATGTGTATTACATATTTTAAATATATATTCCTATTTTGTTAAAAAAAACTGCAATAAATTCCTTCTCATAGAGATAGATAAATAGAAGAGGTAGATAGAATAGATCCAAATGGAAAAAAAAAATATATATATATGTCCATCTTATATCTGCTGCTGCTGCTGCTGCTAAGTTGCTTCAGTCGTGTCTGACTCTGTGCAGCCCCATAGACGGCAGCCCACCAGGCTCCTCTGTCCCTGGGATTCTCCAGGCAAGAACACTGGAGTGGGTTGCCATTTCCTTCTCCAGTGCAGGAAAGTGAAAAGTGAAAGTGAAGTCGCTCAGTTGTGTCCGACTCCTCACGACCCCAAGGACTGTAGCCTACCAGGTTCCTCCATCCATGGGATTTTCCAGGCAAGGATACTGGAGTGGGTTGCCATTTCTTTCTTAACATAAATATAAAACACATGTTTATACCAAATATTAAATTCTTATTTGCATAATAAAAATCTTTATTTTCATAGATATATGAGACTGTGTCAATAATCTGAAGAGTTTCTTCATTCATTTATCTCATTCTAAGCAAAATGGTGAAGATATAAATAGCAAAGTGAGGTTATTGTTTTTTCAAACTAAGAGAGAATACCATGTTTTCTGGAATCATATATTGGGTTCAGTATATATAAAATGCATACAAAAATTTAAGTGAATTTAGATGCCACAAAACCTTAATGAATAATGCATCACAAATATTATATATTAACTTACTTATAGTATATTATAATGAAGTAGATTTAGATCATAGAAGCAGATTTGATTTTATAGTAATTTTGTAGCATTATAATCTTTGATACAACGTTTTAGTGGAAGTACTGTGAATTTTTCAGCAGATTGATGTGGTCCTGTCAAATGTGATTATAAATGTAAAGTATAATTCATTGTGTGTGTGTGTATATATGTATATATGTATGTATATATGTTTGGAGATTTTCCAAAGTTTACTCTACCCTATAATCCTTATGTAATTGGTAATCTTCCAAGAAACTGTTTTAAAATTATTTTCTGTTTATTCATTGTCTGTTATGGGTCCTCTGGCTTCCTTCCAACAAAATCTTTACTGTTTATTCCCATCACAATTATATAAACTGATATTATAACTCCCTCACAGAGATCCAAAAGTCTATGGTACTAAAATTCGATAAACAAACTGATACACAATAGTATAAAATTATAAAACATCTTGTTTTTTTATTGATGATGTTCTTATTGTTCTAAGATAATTATACAAGTAAGGCCCAAAGTACTTTTGAAAGTATGCATGTGCCATTTGTTAATAATCCTCACGGTGGAGAAATTTGACAGCTTTAATTAGTGGAAAATCTAATATATTATACTTTTCTCTTTTGAATTTTCTTTTTGCTGACAAAAAATAACCAAATTATCCCCCCAACCATACACACGTGGAATTCAAAATCAATTTGAATATTTCACACTTTGCTTATTGCTAGAGTTAAGTGACAGCCTTTGTTACCATGCTTAGGAGATATTTCCTATAAGGTTTTTTTTAATGTAATTATCTATCAATTGAGAGTTAAAGGAAATGAATTAGCTATATTTTATCTAATGTACTTTGACTTTTTTTCTATAATTTTTAGCCATACTCTTCAAAAGGCTGTGGATAAGCTTACAAAGTATAAGCATATATGTAGTATGTGCATGTCTGTGTCTTGTCTGACTCTTTGTGATGCCAAAAACTGTAGCTCACCAGAAACCTCTGTTCATGGGATTTCATAAGCAAGACACTGGAGTGGGTTGTCATTTCCTTCCCCAGAGGATCTTCCCAACCCAGGAATCAAACCCAGTTTCCTGCATTGGCAGGTGGATTCTTTAACCACTGAGTCACCTGGGAGATTATACCTATAGGAGACAATTTTAAATTAAGATTAAGAGAATCAGAAAACAAAAGCAGGACAAATAAAATGAAGTTAGATGCAACATAATTTGAATAGCATTACTACTTTAAACTAAATAATATAATGTATTTTTTACTGGTATCACTAATCTCCTTGTTACTGTGATATTTTTATTACACATAAATAAGTGTTTACCATTACACTTAGTTGTAAGGCATAAAGGCTATTCCTTAGCAGCCCCTCTTATCATCTCTCATTTGAGGGGAAACCAAATCAAAACCTATAAACCACACTGAAAAGCAAACAGTGTGTATTTATAGTACAAACTGCTTAGTTGATAGATTTTATTGCTTTCTTATTTTGAGCTAACAGGATACATTAATTCACCTTTGAAGCTTAATATTGTGCCAGGGAAATGGGAAAAATGTTTGATAACTTTTGTGGGATGTGGGTTCTAAAATTGCATATTTATTAGACAAACAGCCATTTGGGGTAGATAAGAGGATCAATACTGGTCTTAAAGTGCTTCTTAACTGTGTAGTGCTCAAGCCAGAACTTACATATGCAAAATATGACAGGTGGTAAATATTAGACTCTAAAGCAATGGATATTTGCTGAGACTCAAAATGTGTATAAACTGTCTATACTATTATTTAACAATTAATGCACATTCACTAAAGAAGTGTTTATTGAGGGCCTACTAGATGCCTGTTAATTAGAGGAAAGTAGACAGAGAAAATTCAAAAGTGTCCATTATATAACTATGTACATTAATGAAGTTGAGTCTATCTTCAGTTCAGTTCAGTTTAGTTCAGTCGCTCAGTTGTGTCTCACTACTTGTGACCCCATGGACTGCAGCATGCCAGGCTTCCCTGTCCATCACCAACTCCTGGAGTATGCTCAAACTCATATCCATTAAGTCAGTGATGCCATCCAACCATCTCATTCTCTGTCGTCCCCTTATCCTCCTGACTTCATTCTTTCCTGATTTGAGGATCTTTTCTAATGAGTCAGTTCTTTGCATCAGGTGGCCAAAGTATTACAGTTTCAGCCTCAGCATCAGTCCTTTCCATGAATATTTAGGACTAGTTTCCTTTAGGATTGACAGGTTTGATCTCCTTGCAATCCAAGGGACTCTCAAAAGTCTTCTCCAACACTACAGTTCAAAAGCATCAATTCTTTGGTGCTCAGCTCTCTTTATGGGCCAACTCTCACTCCGGAAAAACCATATTTTTGACTAGATGGATCTTTTTGACAAAGTAGTCTCTGCTTTTCTACACACCGTATAGGTTTGTCAAAGTTTTTCTTCCAAGGGGCAAGCATCCTTTATTTTGATGCCTGCAATCACTATCTGCACCGCTTTTGGAGCCAAAAAAATAAAGTCTGTCACTGCTTCCATTGTTTCCCATCTATTTGCCATGAAGTGATAGGACTGGATGCCATGATCTTAGTTTTCTGAATGTTGTTTTAAGCCAACTTTTTCACTCTCCTCTTTCACTTTCATCAAGAGGCTCTTTAGTTCCTCTTCACTTTCTGCCATAAGGGTGGTGTCATCTGCATATCTGAGGTTATTGATATTTCTCCTGGCAATGTTGATTCCATTTGTTGTTAAATTCCACATATAGGGATGTCATACAATATTTTTCCATTTCTGATTTCACTCAGTGTGATAATCTCTAGGTCCATCTGTATTGCAACAAATGGCATTATTTCCTTTTTTATGGCTGAGTGATATTCCATTGTACTAATGTATATGTACATTATGATGTACATATCATACTGAAATATGGTACACACGTAGCATACTGAAAGATGATGCTGTGAAAGTGCTGCACTCAATATGCCAGCAAATTTGGAAAACTCAGCAGTGGCCACAGGACTGGAAAAGATCAGTTTTCATTCCAATCCCAAAGAAAGGCAATGCCAGACAATGCTCAAACTACCGCACAATTGGACTCATCTCACACACTAGTAAAGTAATGCTCAAAATTCTCCAAGCCAGGCTTCAGCAATACGTGAACCGTGAACTTCCAGATGTTCAAGCTCGTTTTAGAAAAGGCAGAGGAACCAGAGATCAAATTGCCAACATCTGCTGGAGAGTTCCAGAAAAACATCTATTTCTGCTTTATTGACTATGCCAAAGCCTTTGACTGTGTGGATCACAATAAACTGTGGAAAATCCTGAAAGAGATGGGAATACCAGACCACCTGACCTGCCTCTTGAGAAACCTATATGCAGGTCAGGAAGCAACAGTTAGAACTGGACATGGAACAACAGACTGATTCCAAATAGGAAAAGGAGTACGTCAAGGCTATATATTGTCACCCTGCTTATTTAACTTCTATGCAGAGTACATCATGAGAAACACTGGGCTGGAAGAAGCACAAGCTGGAATCAAGATTGCTGGGAGAAATATCAATAACCTCAGATATGCAGATGACACCACCCTTATGGTAGAAAGTGAAGATTAAAATTGCATATTTATTAGACAAACAGCCATTTGGGGTAGATAAGAGGATCAATACTGGTCTTAAAGTGCTTCTTAACTGTGTAGTGCTCAAGCCAGAACTTACATATGCAAAATATGACAGGTGGTAAATATTAGACTCTAAAGCAATGGATATTTGCTGAGACTCAAAATGTGTATAAACTGTCTATACTATTATTTAACAATTAATGCACATTCACTAAAGAAGTGTTTATTGAGGGCCTACTAGATGCCTGTTAATTAGAGGAAAGTAGACAGAGAAGATTCAAAAGTGTCCATTATATAACTATGTACATTAATGAAGTTGAGTCTATCTTCAGTTCAGTTCAGTTTAGTTCAGTCGCTCAGTTGTGTCTCACTACTTGTGACCCCATGGACTGCAGCATGCCAGGCTTCCCTGTCCATCACCAACTCCTGGAGTATGCTCAAACTCATATCCATTAAGTCAGTGATGCCATCCAACCATCTCATTCTCTGTCGTCCCCTTATCCTCCTGACTTCATTCTTTCCCGATATGAGGATCTTTTCTAATGAGTCAGTTCTTTGCATCAGGTGGCCAAAGTATTACAGTTTCAGCCTCAGCATCAGTCCTTTCCATGAATATTTAGGACTAGTTTCCTTTAGGATTGACAGGTTTGATCTCCTTGCAATCCAAGGGACTCTCAAAAGTCTTCTCCAACACTACAGTTCAAAAGCATCAATTCTTTGGTGCTCAGCTCTCTTTATGGGCCAACTCTCACTCCGGAAAAACCATATTTTTGACTAGATGGATCTTTTTGGCAAAGTAGTCTCTGCTTTTCTACACACCGTATAGGTTTGTCAAAGTTTTTCTTCCAAGGGGCAAGCATCCTTTATTTTGATGCCTGCAATCACTATCTGCACCGCTTTTGGAGCCAAAAAAATAAAGTCTGTCACTGCTTCCATTGTTTCCCATCTATTTGCCATGAAGTGATAGGACTGGATGCCATGATCTTAGTTTTCTGAATGTTGTTTTAAGCCAACTTTTTCACTCTCCTCTTTCACTTTCATCAAGAGGCTCTTTAGTTCCTCTTCACTTTCTGCCATAAGGGTGGTGTCATCTGCATATCTGAGGTTATTGATATTTCTCCTGGCAATGTTGATTCCATCTTGCGCTTCATCCAGCTTGGCATTTCACGTGGTGTACTCTGCATCTAAGTTGCATGTAAGGGTTACAATATACAGCTGTGAAGTACTCCTTTCCCTATTTGGAACCATTCCATTGTCCCATGTTGGGGTTCTAACTGTTGCTTCTTCACCTGGATGTGGATTTCTCATAAGGCAGGTAAGGTGGCCTGGTATTCCCATCTCTTTAAGAACTTTCCAGTTTGTTGTAATCTTAAGACACCATAAAGCAGCCCAGAGTCATTTCTATCCTATTTACAATTATTTTAGATTTTGATAATCCTGTGGTTTTATGTATTAGCTTCAGATTTTATATCATATGTGTATAATATAAAATCCATCAAAAGAAGTGACTTATATGAATTAATTATTCAAAAGCTAAATAGATGGGGAAACAGTGGAAACAGTGTCAGACTTTATTTTTTTGGGCTCCAAAATCACTGCAGATGGTGACTGCAGCCATGAAATTAGAAGACGCTTACTCCTTGGAAGAAAAGTTATGACCAACCTGGATAGTATATTCAAAAGCAGAGACATTACTTTGCCGACTAAGGTCCGCCTATTCAAGGCTATGGTTTTTCCTGTGGTCATGTATGGGTGTGAAAGTTGGACTGTGAAGAAAGTCCACAGAAAGCTGAATGCCAAAGAATGGATGCTTTTGAACTGTGGTGTTGGAGAAGACTCTTGAGAGTCCGTTGGACTGCAAGGAGATCCAACCAGTCCATTCTGAAGGAGATCAACCCTGGGATTTCTTTGGAAGGAATGATGCTAAAGCTGAAACTCCAGTACTTTGGCCACCTCATGCGAAGAGTTGACTCATTGGAAAAGACTGTGACGCTGGGAGGGACTGGGGGCAGGAGGAAAAGGGGACGACCGAGGATGAGATGGCTGGATGGCATCACGGACTCGATGGATGTGAGTCTGAGTGAACTCCGGGAGATGGTGATGAACAGGGAGGCCTGGTGTGCTGCGATTCACGGGGTCGCAAAGAGTCAGACACGACTGAGCGATTGAACTAAACTGAACTGAAAAAGCAATTGTTTACTACCATTTTATTCATTTACTCACATATCTCCAATTCTTTTCTAAAATTGATTAATCAGACATTTGTATTTTAAATTTTATTTATTGCTATCTACCCCTTATTGAGTAATACATGAAAATTATGTTTTTGCCATGGAAACCTAAACATACCAATACCCCAGAGGAAGCATAATTATTCTGAGGTTTAAGTCAAGCATCTATCATTCTCTGCTGTGAATTCTTTTTTTCTCTTATGTAAGAACATCCTATTAGTGTTCTTTTTCTTCCCTCAGCACACACCTCTTTCTTATTACACCCATTGATGGGTGTCTTTGGATATTCTGCAGCCATTGTCTTTGTTTTCAACCTTTGTCTACAGCCTCCCTGCCAGCACCCTGCACAGCTCTGGCTCAGTCGTTTCAGCTGCCAAAGATTGAGTGGTATACCCTGAGAAGATATGTTGAAGTCCTAACCCCTGGTACCTGTGAACGTTATTTGAAAATGGGGTCTTTGTAGACAGAATCATTAAAGAGTGGGCCTTCATGCAATATGACAGACATACAGAGAGGAAGATGACATGAAGGGAATACAGCGAAAGTGTCTTGTGATAATGGAGGTAGAGTGGTGCTTTTACAAGGCAACGATTCCAAGGGTTGCCAGCAACACCAGGGACTGAGAGAAAGGCATGCAGTATATTCTTCCCCAGAGCCTTCTGAGAAAGCATGGCCCTCTGACACTTTGATCTCAGATTTAGGGGCTAAAGAACTCTGAGACAATAAAATGATTGTTTGAAGCCACCCAGTTTGTAGCTCTTTGTCATGGCAGCCTTTGGAGGTTAATATAACAGCCATTGGCTTCTTCAACATCTACAAACACAATGTGAAGCCCTTTCAAATCAATGGCAAATAAAATTGGAGCTAGTCCCACCATAACATTAGTAAGGCAGCATGTGTACTTGGTGATCATTCTCTCCATCTTTGAGTGGGGCTATGTCTTTCCTGTATTTCTCTCTTTCAGCATCTTTCACTTCTCAATTCCAATTATATTTACCCCCAACATTGTTTCACAGTCTTAGAAACTGATAAATGAGAAATCACTGCCTTTTAGACCGTCCATGTTCATTCTTATCCCTCATTTTCACAAGTAATTGATATAAACCGAAGCAAACAAAAATCCTCTCATTTTCTGCCAAACACTTATGTCTCCATTCATCTTCTGATATAATTTCTACATCATTATCGGCATCCTAGTTTTGACCTTTGCAGAAAGTTCAGTACTGGACTTAGTCTACCTTAGCTGAAGAGAGTATTTGAGGTCTTCAAAGAGTTACTGAACTGAAACATTCTGAAAATTGGATATGATGGCCTGACAATGACAGAGAGGAGGCTATGAAAGAAATTACTGGAGAGTGGAGGTCAAATCATTGAGGGGAATCAGAGTAAGCAATATGACTAGAGAAGCCAGTAGGGCCAGAGGAGATATTTGGAACATAAGAGTTTGCCCTATGGTAAAATAAATAAAATAAAAGCAGCTTGGGATCTATGAGTGCCTTGATAAATTGGTTTGGACTGTTTTGCTTTGGGGACCTACTTGTCATGACAAATCAAAACTTGATGCTTTGATGGTTTGCCTTATATCTTTAATTATTTTCTCTTTCTGGAAACTAAACATTTTTTTTTTCTTTCTGCCAGCTCTTTTTGGCATGAAACAAACCTGTTTAAAAACCTTCCATCTTTTAAAAACTAGACATTAAAAGAGATTACCACACAAGAAATAAGTATAAAACAAATCAAACACAAGTCAAATGCACTTTCTAAATTATGCCTTTCTATATAGCCGCACAATTTCCTTTTATTCCTCAACCTTTTGAAATATTTATTCAGTTTTCTATGAACTAAAATTTTTGCTGATTCTTCAGTGACCTGTGTATTGTCAAAGGGAAGACAGTTTTTAGTTTGTATCTATTAAAAAACTTTATGCTCTTTCTATTTGATGCATGATACTGGATGCTTGGGGCTGGTGCACTGAGACAACCCAGAGGGATGGTGCAGGGAGGGAGGAGGGAAGGGGGGTTCAGGATGGGGAATATGTGTATACCTGTGGTAGATTCATGTTGATGTATGGCAAAACCAATACAATATTATAAAGTAATTAGCCTCCAATTAAAATAAATAAATTTATATTAAAGAAAGAAAAAATATTCAAAATCAGAAAAAAAAAGGACAATTCCTCATGTGTCTTCATGCTCTTCATTCATTTTCTATTCCCTCTGTCTGTCTCAGCTTTTTTTCTGATGGCCAATTTCTCTCGATTTTTGAGAATTCTCATCAATTACTATGCGATTAGCTATTATCTACTGGGTTGGTCCAAAAGTTCTTTTGAGTTTTTCCATAAGATCTTATGGAAGAAGCTGAAAAAAGCTTTTGGCCAGCCCAATATTTGCTGCTGCTGCTGCTAAGTCACTTCAGTCATGTCTGACTCTATGCGACCCCATAGATGGCAGCCCACCAGGCTCCCCTGTCCCTGGGATTCTCCAGGCAAGAACACTGGAGTGGGTTGCCATTTCCTTCTCCAATGCATGAAAGTGAAAAGTGAAAGTGAAGTCACTCAGTCGTGCCCAACTCTTTGNAGTCACTTCAGTCATGTCTGACTCTATGCGACCCCATAGATGGCAGCCCACCAGGCTCCCCTGTCCCTGGGATTCTCCAGGCAAGAACACTGGAGTGGGTTGCCATTTCCTTCTCCAATGCATGAAAGTGAAAAGTGAAAGTGAAGTCACTCAGTCGTGCCCAACTCTTTGCGACCCCATGGACTGCAGCCTACCAGGTGCCTCTGTCCATGGGATATTCCAGGCAAGAGTACTGGAGTGGGTTGCCATTTGCTAATGGCTCTCAAATTAGTATTTCTAACCCAGAATTTTCCTCTGAAATAAAAACTCCTGAATTTACTAATTCCTAAGCAATGTGAAACTTGGCATGCTCCAAACTAAATACATTTCCTCTCAAGAATATATCTTCTCTCTACCATAAATATTGGGCATCCTGGTGTCTCAGATGATAAAGAGTCTGGAATGTGGGAGACTTGGGTTTGATCCCTGGATTGGGAAGATCCCCTGGAAAAGGGAATGACTACTCACTCCAGTATTCTGCCCTGGAGAATTCTATGGACAGAAGAGCCTGGAAAGCTATAGCCCATGGGGTCACAAAGAGTTGGATACAAAGAGTGAACTGAAATGATAATTCAGTATATCTGTGGCATGATTAAATATCTCTGCTGCTGCTGCTGCTAAGTCACTTCAGTCGTGTCCGACTCTGTGTGACCCATAGATGGCAGCCCACCAGGCTCCCCCATCCCTGGGATTCTCCAGGCAAGAATACTGGAGTGGGTTGCCATTTCTTTCTCCAACGTATGAAAGAGAAAAGTGAAAGTGAAGTCGCTCAGTCTGTCCGACTGTTAGCGACCCCATGGACTGCAGCCCACCAGGCTACTCCGTCCATTGGATTTTCCAGGCAAGAGTACTGGGGTGGGGTGCCATTGCCTTCCCCATAAACCATATATTTTAAATTCTTACCACTACTCTCATAGTTTAAGATTATGTTTTCATTACCCTTGTCTGTTTCAATATTGTCTTAAATGAACCCTCTGCATTCAAGTCTTGCTCTCTAATTCATCCCACATTCTGCTCCTGAAACCAGAATCTCAAAACATTGCCACCCTTCTTGAAATTTCTCAGTGTCACTCATAAGCCTCATTGAATCAAATCCAGCTTCATAGGATGACAGACCACATAGTGGTCTTCTGAACTAAGTCCAAGCTTTCAATTCCTCTCTCTCAACTCTTGTATATGCGTTTTCAGTTTTGGTTATAGAGAGTTTTGGCTATTACTGGTAGTTTTCCAAATTAGGTAAACTTCCTCCTGGTGCCATGGCATTGAACATGTTACCTCTGCTTGAGTTGCCTTTCCTGTCAAACATTGTTCAGAAGATTATCTCCTAAAGCTGACATGTTTGTCAAGAGGAAGCACAAATAACACCTTCTTCGGATTTGTTGTAATCTTTCCAGGTGTGATGAGTTGTCTTGATTTGGAAACTGGCATGATTTACAGTCATAGCAAACACCCTCCTCCAACAACACAAGAGAAGACTCTACACTTGGACATCACCAAATGGTCAACATTGAAATCAGATTGATTATATTATTTGCAGCCAAAGATGGAGAAACTCTATATAATCAACAAAAAAAAGACTGGGAGCTGACTATGGCTCAGATCATGAACTCCTTATTGCCAAATTCAGACTTAAATTGAAGAAAGTAGAGAAAACCACTAGACCATTAAGGTATGACTTAAATCAAATTCCTTATGATTATACAGTGAAAGTGAGAAATAGATTTAAGGGCCTAGATCTGGTAGATAGAGTGCCTGATGAATTATGGACGAGGTTCATGACACTGTACAGGAGACAGGATCAAGACCATACCCATGGAAAAGAAATGCAAAAAGCAAAATGGCTGTCTGAGGAGACCTTACAAATAGCTGTGAAAAGAAGAGAAGCAAAAAGCAAAGGAGAAAAGGACAGATATAAGCATCTGAATGCAGAGTTCCAAAGAATAGCAAGGAGAGATAAGAAAGCCTTCCTCCGCAATCAATGCAAAGAAATAGAGGAAAACAACAGAATGGGAAAGACTAGAGATCTCTTCAAGAAAATTAGAGATACCAAGGGAACATTTCATGCAAAGATGGGCTCAATAAAGGACAGAAATGGTATGGACCTAACAGAAGCAGAAGATATTAAGAAGAGGTGGCAAGAATACACAGAAGAACTGTACAAAAAAGATCTTCACGACCCAGATAATCATGATGGTGTGATCACTCATCTAGAGCCAGACATCCTGGAATGTGAAGTCAAGTGGGCCTTAGAAAGCATCACTACGAACAAAGCTAGTGGAGGTGATGGAATTCCAGTTGAGCTGTTTCAAATCCTGAAAGATGATGCTGTGAAAGTGCTGCACTCAATATGCCAGCAAATTTGGAAAACTCAGCAGTGGCCACAGGACTGGAAAAGGTCAGTTTTCATTCCAATTCCAAAGAAAGGCAATGCCAAAGAATGCTCAAACTACCGCACAATTGCACTCATCTCACACGCTAGTAAAGTAATGCTCAAAATTCTCCAAGCCAGGCTTCAGCAATATGTGAACCGTGAACTCCCTGATGTTCAAGCTGGTTTTAGAACAGGCAGAGGAACCAGAGATCAAATTGCCAACATCCGCTGGATCATGGAAAAAGCAAGAGAGTTCCAGAAAAACATCTATTTCTGCTTTATTGACTATGCCAAAGCCTTTGACTGTGTGGATCACAATAAACTGTGGAAAATTCTGAAAGAGATGGGAATACCAGACCACCTAACCTGCCTCTTGAGAAATCTGTATGCAGGTCAGGAAGCAACAGTTAGAACTGGACATGGAACAACAGACTGGTTCCAAATAGGAAAAGGAGTACGTCAAGGCTGTATATTGTCTCCCTGCTTATTTAACTTATATGCAGAGTACATCATGAGAAACGCTGGACTGGAAGAAACACAAGCTGGAATCAAGATTGCCGGGAGAAATATCAATAACCTCAGATATGCTGATGACACCACCCTTATGGCAGAAAGTGAGGAGGAGCTAAAAAGCCTCTTGATGAAAGTGAAGGAGGAGAGCGAAAAAGTTGGCTTAAAGCTCAACATTCAGAAAACGAAGATCATGGCATCCGGTCCCATCACTTCATGGGAAATAGATGGGGAAACAGTGGAAACAGTGTCAGACTTTATTTTTTTGGGCTCCAAAATCACTGCAGATGGTGACTGCAGCCATGAAATTAAAAGACGCTTACTCCTTGGAAGAAAAGTTATGACCAACCTGGATAGTATATTCAAAAGCAGAGACATTACTTTGCCGACTAAGGTCCGCCTAGTCAAGGCTATGGTTTTTCCTGTGGTCATGTATGGATGTGAAAGTTGGACTGTGAAGAAAGCTGAGCGCCGAAGAATCGATGCTTTTGAACTGTGGTGTTGGAGAAGACTCTTGAGAGTCCCTTGGACTGCAAGGAGATCCAACCAGTCCATTCTGAAGGAGATCAACTCTGGGATTTCTTTGGAAGGAATGATGCTAAAGCTGAAACTCCAGTACTTTGGCCACCTCATGCGAAGAGTTGACTCATTGGAAAAGACTCTGATGCTGAGAGGGATTGGGGGCAGGAGGAGAAGGGGACGACCGAGGATGAGATGGCTGGATGGCATCACTGACTGGATGGACGTGAGTCTGAGTGAACTCTGGGAGTTGATGATGGACAGGGAGGCCTGGCGTGCTGATTCATGGTGTCACAAAGAGTCGTACTTGACTGAGCACCTGAACTGAAGGTAGGGATTCCCTTGTGGCTCACCTGGTAAAGAATCCTCCTGCAATGTGGGAGACCTAGATTTGAACCCTGGGTTGGGAAGATCCCCTGGAGAAGGGAAAAGGCTACCCACTCCAGTATTCTGGCCTAGAGAATTTCATGAACTGTGTAGTCCATGGAGTCACAAAGAGTTGGACATGACTGAGTGACTTTCACTTTCACATGAAAAAGTAAGGCTAATACTTCATTCACTTTTGCGAGCTCAGCCCTCAGTTCAGGTGCAAGTCTAGACCAAGCCTCTGAATACTTGTTGAATTAATGTGGCCATCTCTGCTCTCACCCACTTTGGATCTTCACACACATATCCATCTGTAGAGACACATATTCACTACTGATGCACTGCTTATTCTGTGACATGAAAAGTATGGTGTCTTTGGTGTTGGGTCTAAGGAATCATTTTCCAACATTTGTGTGTGTATAGGAATCTCCTAGAGAAGGATGCCCAACCTCTAGGATCTAATGCCTAATGATCTGAGGTGGAGCTGATATAACAATAGTAATAGAAATAAAGTGCACAATAAATGTAATGTACTTGAATCATCTGAAAACCATCCTTCCCCAACCCCTCCATGGAAAAATTGTGTTCCATGAAACCAGTCCCTGGTGCCAAAAAGGGTTGGGGACCCCTGACCTAAAGATTTTGTTAATGTAGTTAACCTGTACTCATATGCAAAGGTTTAGATTCAGGAGGTCAAGATTTGTTGCACAATATCATAACATGCTCAGAGGTATTTCTGCTTCAACAGAATGTTTCTGAAAACCACTGATGTAGAATATGCTGATAGTTGAGAGGAAAGAAAAAAAGTTATTTTCCCCTGCCTTTGGAGAACAGTCAGGCAAGATATCTGAAGTCCCTTTGTGAAATTGTTACTTTTTAATCACCTTTAAACTTTCAAAATTGGATTTGTTTCGTCCAATTGTCTTGTGGGTAAAGTGGTAATAATGCTAACAGGGTTAGGTGATGAGAATATGAAAATAGACACAGCACTCTATGTTTGCCTTTCTACAGGCTTCCCTTTGCCTGTTCCATATAAGTGCACTGCCTTTTCCTGGCTTATATTGGAGTCTTGACTGAATCTGTAGGTTAATGTCTATCTAGTCTGTAGAGTTTTCTTTGGTTCTATTAGTACTAGTACATTTGAGAAAATGTTAAAGTATATGTAAAAGTATATTTGCCTCTAGATCTCATTTGATGTCAGTACAAACTAGAAGGTTTAACAAATTAGATGGTTTTATGCTCACTTCACAAGTGAGAATGCTAAGATTCACAGAGACAAAGATGTTGACTATGGTCCTATGATTAGGACCATAGATCCTATCCATAGATCCTATGGTTCTAAATTTGGTACTACCTGCCTCCAATGTGAGAGACCCGGGTTCAAACCCTGAGTCAGGAAGATCCCCTGGAGAAGAGAATGGCAACCCACTCCAGTACTCTTGCCTGGAGAATCCCATGGACAGAGAAGCCTGATGGGCTACAGTCCATGGGGTCACAAAGAGTCAAGACACAACCCAGCAACTAGCACACAATACACAAATTTGGTACAAATTTGTAGATTGTCACCTACAAATTAGGGGGCATTCATCAGATGTAATGGGTGCTTATGTCATTTATGTAGATCAAAGTGGGCACAGGTCATGCTAATATTGACATCTTTAGTGATAATATTTACAGTTGTAAAGGACAGAGCTTTTAGAGCCAGACTCCTCTAGCTCAGGTTTAGCTCAATAATTCCTCCTTACTGTACATCACTAAGGAAGCAAGTTAACATCTCATAATGAGCTTACCTCATAATCAGCATTTGTAAGATGTAAATAAGGATTTTTGTGACTCTTAAATGAGTTACTATACAGACACTGAATTCTGAAAGATAGCTTTAGTGCAGAAGAGAGATCAGACACAAATGGGTTTTATGAATAGGAAAGAAGTCAGTTAATTAAGGACATGATCTGATGCCACTGATCAAATAGAATATGGAGAAAATTTGACATGATAGATGTATAAGGACAATATAATTCATATGATATTGCTAAAAGAGACATCATGATTTTAAAAATTCTAATTAAATGTGAAAAAAGTTGCTTAATTTCTGGAAAATTAAAATTAAGACATATGTAAATTTCTTTTGAAATGTATTTTGTAAAAATAAATTATAGCTGTTTTAAAATTACAGTTATTTTAAAACATGAAGTTTTTTCTTTTAATTTTTATGTCCCTGAAATACAATCCATATTACTCATTTGTTATTTATTTTAATTGGAGTAATAGGGGAAACATTTAGTTTTATCTTGATAAAGCCTTTATTTGACAGTAAGTTTTATACATACACACACACCTGCATACATGCAGATAGCATATCCATTTACACTTAAAAAATGGATAATATGTCAAGATGGAGGGGATATATTATTCATTTTTTAACATAAAGAAATATGTTCATATATGCAGGAGTGTGTGTGTGTGTAAAATTCACTATCACAACAAAGGATTTTTCAATATAAAATTAAATGTTTCCTCTATTACTACTTGTTTTTATATGTTTAGGTCTCTCTTTATTGATAGCTAAATTATTTTGATGTTACAATATACTAATTATGTGCCATGAAATTAGAGTGGGGTTATGCTACACTTAGCCGAGGAATAAGAAAAGATTTGATCAGGAGGGGGAAAAAAATGGCCTAGTGCCCATTAATTTTTATCACTGGGTCATGTTTTTTTCCCCTTAATTTAGAAGGGACATACTTGTCTTTTATAAAACAGTTTGACACCAGATCTTCTTCACCATATTTTTAATTTGTGCATTCACGTTCACAAACATGCTTACCATTTTATAAGTGATTTCTGCTAGAGTTAAAGATTTCAGTCTACTGAGAAGATGCAATGCAGTGAGATTCTGCATATGAATTGGTAGCAGTCCATTCTTTTTATATTGCAAAGTCTGTTCTTATAGAAATGGAATTTATGCCATCACTTTCTATGTAGGTTGCATGGCATCTGATCCACAGTGGCAGGAAAAAAAATGATTCCAGAATATCTGCAGTATATTTTGCTGAATGTTAACAGCAGGTTCAGATGTGTTTCAGTTCTGACCTTGTGAAATGCTTTCTTGCTTATGCAACGCTTTATACATCAAACGCACAAACTGCGACCAGGGCTTCAACTGCTCACACAAGGATTCATTTCTGAAAACAAATGTTGTTCAGGTCAGTTTCATCAATGTCATTTTTCTTCTATTATTTTGTGGCATGAGAAATGCGTGATATATGATATTACATTTTAAATGTGATGCAGAGAAATCATAATGCTGGTTTGTTTCATGTGAATGCTCCTTGTTCTACAGTGTTAAGAAAAATTTATTCAAGCTATCAAAACAGCTATTATTTCCAATCAGATTTAGAGAATATTGTTTCAAGGATGAACTGCTCATAATAATTCAAAACGTGTGTATGTGTCTGTATGTGAGTATGAGTGTGTGTAAATGGCATGTTATTTGAGCTGAAAAATTCAATTATCTAAACATTGTAAACATCAGCAAAATTCTGAGGCTGTGAGTGTTTGATATTTGTATATGTTTAGAATATTTGAAATACTTAAATAGGGAAAATATTTAGTTCTCTAATAAAAGCAGAAAAGTTTTAGATTATTATCAAAACTTATGATAAACAGAAAAATAATCAAATATGAGAATCAGAGGCACCTCTGAAGAATGAGGCACAACTTTCACCTTGAAATTAGATTTGAATAAATATTCTTTGGATCTTTCTATATGTCTAACATTCTAAAGTATGTGACTCAGAGACTGTGATCAATTCTGATTTGGTTATAAGATATTACAGAAAAAGTAAGATAAATTTCTTTTAAAGTATTATTTCAGAGTCAAGTTGGTGAAATCTTCTACAAATTTAAAAAAAAAATCACACCTCTAGTTGCATTATTTTGCCTAATACAGATATCAATCCACTTAGGCACAGAATCACAGTTCATGTACAATAAACCTTAGGAAATTTTCTCAAAAGGATCTTTGTGTGAAAACATGACCTATATTAGCAATGACATAGCATGATGGCATTTTGCTCATTTAATTTTAAAAAATCTCAAAAATAACTACTGTCTAGGCTATAGGAGCTATGGAAGAATTAATGCAGTTTGTAACTCTTGAGAGATGCTGTGATATAGGTAAATGATTTTTGTCTTATCCAATCAGCGCCCTCACTGCACCTGTCATATGTGTTTGGGGAATATACAAGTTCCCCTTAAATTTCAGTGAGCCTCACCATGAACTTGGTCACAAGAGATGAAGGCAAGAAATAAAGAAATATTGTGCAACCTGGTCTGCTGAGTCACTTCAATACACTGAACTCCCAAAGCTGTCACTATTTAGACGAAAGTCCCATAGATCTAGACAATTACATTAATACAGGGCACATTATAAAAAAGTTAAAGCACAGCAAGATTTGAACTATTTTCTCAACAAACAATCATGAAGAAAAAGCATGAATTATTCTTACACAAAGAAATACACCCAAATAGCAAGGTTTATTTTCATGTAGCAATTTTTCTCATTTACTCCTCATTCTTTTTGCAAATGAAATATACACTACGGTAATTTAAATTACTAATTCATTGTACTTTTTTCTCACAGTGAAAACTATTATTTCCCCTTTAACATAAATATAAACATTGTTATTGGTATTTCGCCTCTATTATAAATGGCAACTACACAATACATATAGTTTATCAAAAACTGATGGACAGGGAGGCCGGGCATGCTGCGATTCATGGCATCGTAAAGAGTTGGACACGACTGAGCGACTGAAATGAACTGAACTGAACTGCTCCCTAACTAAATATTGAAATTGTTTTCATTAATATCAATATTTTAATTTATAAAATATTTGTTTTACTGACAATAGTGGCAAAGTGAACAATGATATTTTAGAGCAACTACCCCAAATATCATATTTATATCTTGGTTACAGGGCTATAGAGTTTGCATATAATTTCTTGCTTACATGCCTGGTTCTTTCTTTGGACTTTGAGCTCCCTCAGTACAAAGGTAGTAATTAATGTCTTTACTGCTAACATTAAGTATAATGTGTGGTATATCCTGGGTAGCAAACACAAATATGCAAGGGGAAGTTACTAAATACATTGATATAATTTCATAGAATATTATTTTAAAACAATACTGTTAGGCGTGCTGATTCAATTGGAGAACTGAATGACAAGATACATTGTTTTTTATTTTCAATAACCAAAGTTAGTCTTTAGAGAATTCAGTTCTAAAAATAAAGCATATAATTGAAGTTCTAGGTTATCATTAAGATGGGTACACATTGATTATGGGAGAGTCTACAAACTGTATTTTATTAATATTTGTGCTGTACTACTAGGAAAAGTCCAAATTAATGCAGACAGGGCTCTTTTTTGAGGAAAGATGACTATAGGCAAAATGCAGAAATACTACTGTCTAAAAAAATAACTTCTATGATGAATTGGCTGTCTTAAATAATAAAATATACCAATATTTATGCTTGTTTTTTCCTTGGAAGAGTTTTTCAAGTAGCTCATAAAGAGTACAACATTAAAATCCATGTGGTATCGTTGAGAATTAACTTTGCCCAGTATAGCTGTGGCACAGACCTCAAATGCAGTTTGACTTCTGGTCCTTACATTGTGCAATGAGATCATATAACAATTAATCTCAGATAATTGAAGTCATAAAGATGTTAGTTAAAAATGTTAGTTATAAAAGAGAACTCCCTGGTGAAATCAGCAGAATCTCAGAGAAAGTCATTAGTCCATGAGGTCAAGTCTGCTTGTAGTCTGATACTGAGTGTTGTTCATCAGGTCAAAATTTAGGTTTTTGTATAGATCATACATCAATTGGTCGTACAGGAATAACTGACGTCACCGACAAGAAGGATGTTCACCTAACTCAAATTTCACCCTTCTGATTTTAGTGGGAAAAAAAATATCATGAAAGGACCATGATATACATGTTGATTAACGAGCATGTTATCAGTCTCATAAAATCCATTATAACAGACCCAAGTTATAATCTTAATGACTCTTAATGGACTCAAAGCAAGAGAAGTAATTGAATTAATTTTAGTGGAAAATCCCATAAAGAGTACTTGTCCCCTATCATTGTCAAATAGAATATATATTCCCAGGTCCCAGCATCATTTCTCCTCAGGAGGACTGTGGAAATGCTGACCTAAAAAAATCTTTAAAAGTTTTTCTTTTGTTTAGCCCCTATACTGTGGACTGTTGTTGAAATAGTGTTTGACTCTTTCAGACCCCATGGACTGCAGCACGTCAAGCTTCCCTGTCCTCTACTACCTGGTAGATTACTTATTAGTAAACCTAGTTTTCTTTAGATAGCATTAACATAGTTTTACTGTTGTCATAATTGTTTAATGAAGAATTTCCAGACATTTTTTCCCCCAGGACATGTGGTAACATCCCAAAATACAAGAATAGTGTTCTTGCACTGAAGTTCATATTTAGCTTTTGCATTGATTAAAATATCCATTTACTGATCTAGCAAAAGCATGCTTTTTCTTGTTTGTTAATAATAGTTTTATTGAAATATACTCAACATACTACAAACTACAAATACTTCAAGTTTACAATTTGATAATTTCTAGACACTTGTACCCATCCATGAGACTATTATCACAATAATGATAATGAATATGAAAAGATGTCTATAAACCTCTTTGTTATCACTCCATTCTGATCCAGGCAAACACTGGCCAGATTTCTGTTACTATACATTCATGACTTCTAATACTTTATATTGAATGTAACAAAGGTTTGTTTGTTAGGTGGAGGTGGGGCTCCAGTGTATTTCACTTAGCATAATTATTCTACGATTCATCCATGCTGTTTGTTTGAGTGCTAAACTGTATTCTATTGTATGGGTGTGCTAAGTCACTTCAGTTGTGTCCGACTCTTTGTGACTCCATGGACTGTAGCCTGCCAGGCTCCTCCATCCATGTAGATTCTTCAGGTAAGTATACTAGAGTGCGTTGCCATTTCCTGCTCCAGGGGATCTTCCTGACGCACGGATGGAATCTGCAACTCTTATGTCTCCGGTATTGGTAGGCAAGTTCTTTACCACTAGCGCCACCTAGGAAGCCCGTTCTATTGTACGCATAGATATAATACAGTTTGTGTATTCAGTTAAGGGGCTTCCCTGGTGGCTCAGACGGTAAAGTGTCTCTGTTTGGGAACATTTATTTATTTGATCTTTTTTTTTTTTTTCTGGTTTTTGGTTATTACAAATAAATTTCTATAAACATTTGTTTATAAGTCTCTGTGTAGACATATGCTTTCATTTATCTTGGATTAATGCCTAGAATGCCTGGAATATCTGAATCATATTGTAGAAGTATGTTCACTGCTTAAGGAACTATAAAAATATTTTCCAAAATGTTTTTATCATTTTACTTCTCAGCACCAATATATGAGATATCTTGTTTCTCTACATCCTCACCAAATACATACCAGGATATGACTTTTTAATTTTAGTCATTCTGATACGTATGGGGTTATAATTAATCATGATGTTAATTTGCTTTTCCTTAAAGTTTTTTGATACTGCTTATATTGGAGTGTATTTTATGCTATCTGCATATCTACTATTGCAGTATGTCTATCTTGTGGCCATTTTTGAAAGGCTATAAATTTTTTTTCTTCCTAATTTATATGAGTTTTAATGTATTTGAGTACAAGTCCTTTTTGTAGGTTTCTGATATTCAAATATTTTCTCCAAATCTATGGCTTATTATTCTATTCTCTTAAGATCTTTTGAAAGTGAGTTTTTATTTTTAGAAACACCTTTAGTTTTTGGCTGTGCTGTGTGGCATGTGGCATCTTAGTTACCTAACCAGGGATAGAATCCATGCCCCCTGCAATGGAAGCACAGAATCTTAACCACTGGACCACCAGGGAAGTCCTGAGAAGTTTTTAATGTCATGAAGCCCAAATTATTGATTTATTCTTTTAGGGCTTTTTCTGTTAGTTCGGTATCTAAGATACCTGTATGCATTCATATGTTACCCAAGGTCAGAAAAGTTTTCTACTAAGTTTTATACTAGAAATGTTATACTCCTAGCTTTTACCTTTAGATGTGTAGTGCATTTCGGGCTGATTTTTTAGTATGGTGCAAGTGAAAAGTGAAAGTGAAAGTTGTTCAGTCGTGTCTGACTCTTTGTGACCCAATGAGTCCATGGAATTCTCCAGGCCAGAATACTGGAGTGGACAACCTTTCTGTTCTTCATGGGATATTCCCAACCCAGGGACAGAAGCCAGGTATCCTGCATTGCAGGCAGATTCTTTACCAGCTGAGCCACAAGGGAAACCCAAGAATACTGGAGTGGGTAGCCTATCCCTTCTGCAGCAGATTTTCCTAACCCAGGAATTGAAGCAGGGTCTCCTGCATTCCAGGCAAATTCTTTATCAACTGAGCTATCAGGAAAGCCCTAATATGGTACAAGGATGGATCAATAATCTATGTTTTAATATGAATATTCAAATATTTCAGCACCAATTGTTGAAAAGACTAGTTTTTTCCACAAAATAGCCTGTTACCTTTGTTGAAAATCCATTCTCCTTATATATATATATATATGTGTGTGTCTATTCTGGACTCTACCCCATTTTGGAGATCTATTTGGCTTTTCCACCTAATGCCATATTGTTTTGATTACTGTAGCTTTATAGTAACATTTGGGGACCCTGGTGGCTGAGACAGTAAAGCGTCTATCCACAATGCAGAGACCTGGGTTCCATCCCTGGGTCAGGAAGATCCCCTGGAGAAGGAAATGGCAATCCACTCCAGTACTATTGCCTGGAAAATCCTATGGACAGAGGAGCTTGGTAGGCTACAGTCCATGGGGTCGCAAAGAGTTGGACATGACTGAGCGACTTCCCTTTCATAATAACATTTGAAACAGAGAATGTTCATATTCCAAATGTGTGTTTCTTTTAAGTTGTTCACCACTTTTAGTCCTTTGCATTTCCATATACATTTTAGAATAATTCTGTTAATTAAAAAAAAAAAGCCTACTGGAGATTTAATCAGAGTTAAATCCATGGATCAATATAAGAAAGTTGATATAGTGCAAATATTGCATCTTCTTACACATAAACATAGTATATATATTTGGAATTTTAATTTCTCTTGTATCTGTTCTTTAAAAGGCCATTCACACCTGTGTCATATTTTCCCTAAGTATTTTGTTTATGATGCTCATGGTTAATAGTATTATGTTTTTAAAATTTAAAATTTTAATTTTGACAGCTTGTATATATACAGATATAAAATATTTTTGTATGTAAGTCTTATGCCCCGTAGACTTTCTAAACTTGCTCATTAGCTTCTGTAGCACTCTATTTTTTCATACACAGAAAGTCATGCCATTTGCAAATAAAGATAGTTCTATTTAATACTTATTCCTTTCTAATAATATGGATGCCTTTGTTTATTTTTCTTGTACTAGTCAGTGCCTGCAGTTTAATGATGTTCAAAAGCAGTAAATGAAGAAATCACATTTATTAGTGATTTTAATGAGAAGACATTTGGTCTTTTACCATGTTGGGTTATTAATATTTACCTTTCTTACTTTTATACCAAATGGACATGGAGTATCCTATATCCAGAGACAGATGTACCAATTTCTTAGCTCTGCTATAATAAAATCCCATAAGCTAAGTGACTTAAAGAGAATTTGATTTTCTCAGTTTTGAAAGCTAGGGTTGTCAGGAAGTCAAGTTGTCAGGAAGACCATTCTCTCTCAAAGCTTTGGGTAAGAATCGGTTTCATGCTTTTCCTCTCAACTTCTGGTGTTGCTAGCAATCCTTGGTATCCCTTGGCCTATAGGTGTATCATGTAAAACTTGTGACTCCATTGTTGTGTGGTATTGACTATGTATGTCTCTTTCTGTGCCTCTTCTTTTAAAGACACCAATCATATTGGATTATTGTCCAACTCAACAACCTTATGTTAACTTGTTTACATCTGCATAGATCCTATTTCCAAATAAAATTACATTCTCAGGCACTAGGACTTATGACTTCAATGTATCATTATAGGTACAGGTACCTCATTTTATTGTACTTTGCTTTATTGTACTTTGTAGATACTCCTTTTTTTTTGTTTTTTAATAAAGTGAAGGCTTGTGGCAACCCTGTCCTGAGCAAATCCATCAGTGCTATTTTTCAATAGCATTTGCTCACTTTGTGTCTCTGTGTTACATTTTGAGAATTCTCACACTGTTGCAAAGATTTTCATTGTGATTATATTGGTTATATAATTTGTGATCAGGGATCTTTGATGTTATTACCAGGACTTGCTGACAGCTCAGATGATAGTTAGCATTTTTGGCAATATTTTTTAATTAACCTGTGCACGTTGTTTTCTTTTTTTTTTTTTAAGACATAAATTCATTGCATCCTTAATAGACAATAGTATAGTGTAAGCATAATTTTCATATGAACTGGGAAACAAAATTATACGTATGACTTGCTTTATTATCATCTTTGTTTTATTGTGATTGTCTGGAAGGGAACCCACAATATCTCTGAGGTATGTTTGTCACATCCTGGCATAGCTTTGATGTAAACAATATTTCCATGTCTGGGTGCCTATCATGGTAGTCACCGATTTACTTACAGCACTGATGATTAACATCTGACACCACAAATGGGTAAGCCAACAAATGCAAGCAAGGTATATGTAACAAATATGAAATAAGAATTTTGCTTGACTTATACTGTAATATATTAAGTTTTAAAATTTGGTCAAAATTTGATAATTCAGAAATTACATGTAAAAAGCTAAATGTTACGTCAAACTTGAAATATCAGTGACTAGTCAGTGATGGTTCTTCATTATCTCATTGCATCCATTAATTTAAAGTATAATAGTAAGGTGAAATTGCATTCATCTTTATAAAAAGTATCTTGTAATAAAAGGGGCTGATAATTAAATGGTAGCATTTCATTTATTCATAAATGAGACATCAAGTGGTGGTATCTATCTTAATGGCTTATAATTAACTTGTCTTACCTAGATGAATAGAGAACAGTTGCCAATATAGCAATAGAGGCACTGATTACTTTCTATCCCAATTGTTGCTTTCCTCAATAAAATGTACTTTGCACAATCCTAAGTGGTTTATCAATATGTAGTAAATTGTTTGAATCCAAATAGTTAAATATATGCATTAGTTGTATTCTTAATGTTGGTCCAGGTACATTTACTTTATTTTATTTTCATAGAATTTAACTATCATCACATTGGAAAAAAATTGATATTGGGTAATATGGACAAACATGTTTATGGCAGAGCATAATAGCAGCCATTTATAATTTCTTGGAAATCCTTGGAGCTTTTGCATCAACAAAATTATTTTACTTACTTTGATTGTTGTTTATTTCCTATATACCCATTTGTATTTTAAGTGATGTACATAATATGCTGAGATAGAAAGATGCCACGGAAAAAATGACTGGACTTTGAAATCAGATCAATCTAGGGTTATTTGCTAGAATGTTGCCTTAATTAGAATTATTACTTCACAATTTAGCTTCAGTTTTATCTTTTCTATAAAGGAATATTATGTGCTTTGTACTATTATCATACTCTTCAATTTGATTCTATTCCCAGCAAAAGAACATTGCTGCATTAGTGATTTTCTCTTTCTTCTGAATTTTCATTCCACTGTTGTACACTGACTTTTTTTTAATTTTAACTGATGGATAATTAATTTATAATATTGTAGTGATTTCTGTCATGCACCAACATGAATTGGCCATAGTTCAGTTCAGTTGCTCAGTCATGTCTGACTCTTTGCGACCCCATGAATCACAGCATGCCAGGCCTCCCTGTCCATCACCATCTCCCGGAGTTCACTCAGATTCACGTCCATCGAGTCAATGATGCCATCCAGCCATCTCATTCTCTGTCGTCCCCTTTTCCTCCTGCTCCCAATCCTTCCCAGCGTCAGAGTCTTTTCCAATGAGTCAACTCTTCGCATGAGGTGGC